>OX459035.1:45331020-45837518 GCA_949775005.1 Orthosia gothica
GACAGACCGGGAACTGGTACACTGGCGCGAATCCTTACGAAGCCAGCTGTTATGACATGGTTGTCAATCGACAAAGGGCTAAAAAATAAAATTCAAGATGGCGACCATACAATTTATCGTAATGGAAGACATTAACATGATTTTCGAGGGTGGTGATCTAGAAAATTCATTCAAAATAAATCTAAGAAGGCGGTGCATATGTGACAAGTAGCATTATGACAACTTAATCTATATATATAAAAGCGAAAGGTCACTCATTCACTCATCACAAAATATCGAAAACCTGCTTGACGTATAAAAATGAATTTTGTCAGGGAAAACCAAGCACTTACACTTACCTCACTTGAGTTTCTCAAACTCAAGTGAGGTAAGTGCGCACTAAGAATGGATTTTTGGTAATTTCACCCCTAAAAGGGTAAAAAGGGGGTTGAAAGTTGGTATGAAATTACTACAGTTTGTAAGTTGGACACGTGAAATTTTAGATTTACACTTTTGGTTGATAAAAAAATTAATGTATTTATTGATTTTTGGAAACTCCACCCCTAAAGGCGTAAAATAATTGTTAAATCCAAGATGGCAGCTATTTCAGGTTGTTTATTTTTCGATAATTTAGATTTTAAAGCCCGTATTCATTGTTAGCGACCCAGAAAACTATGAAAAAAAACACCTGTGACGAAAAGTTAAATTTTCGTCAGCGCCATCTTGGATTAAGATTTTAAGGCCATATCCGTTATTTTCATGCAAGGAAACCAAAAAAATTATGCCCAAATAAAAGGAAAAGTTAACCACCTTTTCTTGGAGAAACTATTAAAATTACCCAATAATGAAAATCAAATTATCGTCGGTGCCATCGTGGATTTTGATTTTCAGCTTAGTTGGTTGACAATGTTGCCAGAACTCGCTTGGTACGGAATCGCGCAAAAAGATACGCTCAAGGTTATTGACATTAATTGTTTTTGGGGAATGCAGATGTAAATACAAACCAAACTATGTTCTTAAAACGAATAAAAATAAACATCTAAAAGTATCTATAGAATAAGCAATTTTCATAACATTACAACAAACTCGACCGAATTCAAAACCTAACCATACCCAAGTCATCACTCAAACTTGTATGCTTCTAGAATTGTAGGACTATCACTTTCCAGCTATACGGGAATCGTTATGCCAAAAAACAAACCCCTAGTTACTGCTGCCGCGTATCGCGGTTTTGTAGGATCCAAGATTCGCAATATTGCTCATGGGCCCCAGTGTTGGCTTTTGGCTTGTGATCCACAGGCCTGTATTCAACATTTTGGTACCCACAGGCCTGTATTCAATACCAGCCTGTAAGTGTCCCACTGCAGGGCAAAGGCCTCTTCTCATACAGCGAAGGCTCGAGTGTAGCGGCACGAACGCCGCCACTTACTGACATCACACAAATCCTACATCGCGCAAGCAAAGTTTGTGCAGCGCGATTTGAACACATACAACAGTCCGACAATAACCGTCGGGCAGTTGCCCGGACCAGACACAACACCCGTCTGGTTGGAGATCCTCCCTTTTCTATGGAGGTTTGTGGGACTTTACACCCTGTTCCACCCCCAAACGAGCATTGATCACCACGCTTGCTCATTGCGTGTTGGCGATTTGAGACTATAAGACCAGGTTTCTTCATGATGTTTTCTTTCACCGTTGTCAACGATCTCCAAGACTTACTTAGAAAGTACATAAATTAATTTTAAAAAGCCACATTGGTACTTGCCCGGATTTGAACCCATGACTTCAGGCAAAGCGAGGCCATTCGGGCGTCATAAAATCGTTGGTTCCCCGAAACTAAATTTATATATGCTTGCGTTTTATACTTACATAAAAATATACCAGGCATTCTGTATACTTCTGAGACTATCAACCATTAAAAGGCCCAATCATTATTACTTTTATACAAAATATTTTTGAATATCTAGCGAATTCCGAATTTAAATTTTGAATCAGTTAGAAAATTCGGCGCGAAATTATCCACCCACGGTTCGAAGTATTTGTTATAAAAATCTAATAAGATTACTTTAAGAAAGTATTAATAGTAATTAATTTAAGTACTTATTGTATTTTATACCTATATTAGGTTTATTCTAATTTTTAATAATCGATTTTGGATAATTGCCCATTAACCGAGTCAATAGTATAAAAAAATCGATTGCAAAAATCGTCTTGGTACACCACTATTACAATAAAAAAAAACTATGGCATTGACGAATTGGAAGTTTTTTGAACATAAATAAAGTAGTGGTAATGAATTTTACGTATTATTGGACCGGTGTTTGTTAATTACGTTAAGATCTGGGCTTTTTCTTGTGGTTTATTAAATTTAGAGACATAATTGTCATATTTGTAATAATTTTTACTTTATGGGTGGGTGATATTTGAGTAAAATAAAAATGTAAACAAACACGATTGGCGCGAAACTTTGACTTTGGATAACAAATAACTTCATTACCGCTAAATATTTAGTTTGAAATATGGATGAATTCGTCATATAATTAAATGATGAGCAAACCACTACCCCTATAGTGGAGTTTGGGTGTGCCAAATATGCATTTTTTATGTTTTTTAGCCTCGACCACCACAGTCATAAAATGGCGATTATCGCATTAACACACCTGTATTAAACAAAGGTAAATTAAAAAACTTGTGCCCTTAGTCAAAAAAAATGTTGGCGCTATCATGTAAGCTTTTTATCAAACTGTTTTAATTATCGCCCCTAAATAAGTTTATTTAGGTATCTTAATCAATAATTACGTTATTAATTAGGATGTCATATGACCTAAATCTGGGGTCCAAATTTAGTTATACTTTTTGCGCCCCAAAGTGTACCCGGTTCGAACTACACGGTTAAATAAAAGTGTGTGTTTTTACGATGAAGCGAGGTAGACAGTTAAAAGTATCGTTAGAAGATCAAAAAAGTGTTTTATCAAAGTTCGAAAATTATTTTTCGGAAAAAAATGATCTTCCGTCACCATGTGATCCAGTGTTTCATAATCTTAGTGAACTTTTAGAATACAAAATGTCAGAAAAAGCAATATACCAATCAATTAAAAAAAATTACGATTTTTTTTTTCACGACAGTTGCAGACCTGTGTGTAATAAATCCCTATCCGAAAAGAATACAGTGATTACAACAAAAACCCCAACTTCTATCTGCAAAACTTTTGATTTTTACATAGATTTTTATCAGTGGCAGAAAATCCAGCCTATCGTACAATGTGTAAAAAGAAATAAAGACAAATTATCGAACTTCAGGACAAAGACTCTTTTACCAAAACATCAGTGGGCTAATATCTTACGAGAAAAAATTTGGCAGACAATTCGAAGTCCGTGTAGCTGGATTTTTAAAAATTATTCGATTAAGGATGATGATTGCGTTATATGCGCTGGAGCTTGCAAGCAGTGTCGAGCGGAAATTAAAGTAATTATCAACTGGCCAACTGATAAAATTGCTAAATGTTTTTGTACGATACGCAATTATAATGATGACTGTTCACATAATTTAACGAAAAAGATAAAGCTTTCTCCTATTCAACGACTTCAACTTGCTAATGAGTTAAAATACGAGTCTGCTATTGTAGTCAAGAATAAAATAGCAAATACTCTGATGAATGTAGAAGACAGGGAACCGACCCATTTACCCACTGTCGGTTGCCTCAGACAAATAAAGTACGAAAACAGAAAAAGCTCTTACCATGATTCTAATGCAATGCTGGCTTTGTGGATTATGCATACACTGGTACCCTATAACGAAATAATCAAACTCGTATCGCTTTTGCCTCTAAACGTGTATTATTGGTCACCTGCGCAAGATGAGTATTATAAAGATTTTAGTAAAAAAGCGAGAACTGTTTTAAGCATTGATGCTACTGGTAGCATTTTTAAACCAGTTAGAGCGGGCAATTTATTAAATTTATCAAAGCAGATATTCTTCTATTCATGTGTGATGCAGTCTCGAAACGATGAAAGCAGTGTTCCAGTAGCTCAACTTATTTCTGACAGTCACACATTAGACACAATATACAAATGGCTGGATACTTGGGCTAAAAACAAAACATTACCAAATGAAGTAGTTATAGATGACTCAGCTGCTTTGATTGGTGCTGCTGTAAAAGCATTTACAAAGTTCAACACTACAAAAGAATACATTATTGATTCATTTATGAAATTAGAAAAACAAGAATCTACCCCAGAAAAATGCTACATTCGCATCGATACGAGCCATTTTATAAAGATTTTATTTAATCTACCTTGTTTTAAACATATTGATCAACGGGTGAAGTTTTTTTACATAAAGTGTCTGCTAGAAATGAAGCAATGCGACGATTATGACAAATTGAAACAAATTGTCATAGATTTGATCACATTATCTATAAATAAATATGATGGTGTAGACAATGAAGGTAACAATACAAGATGTGAAGAAGCAAAAATTAGGCTGAAAAAATTAGGGTCTTTTTCACGGACCGCGGATTCTGAAATAGAAATCGAAGATAATAACAAAATAATAAGCTTCAAATCATTGAACTACTCTTCATTCCAAAGTCTGGAAACTTCCTTTGAAAGCGTTCGGGAAGAAGTATCTGCTCTTAAAAGTCCGCAATGGTTATATAATGCAATAGACTCCGAACAGTTGATTATTACCTTAACGGAAGGAGACGTTAACTACGGTCATGATAACTTGTATTATTTCCCAGACTTTTTGAACACTTTAATGCGACTTGTAGGTCAACTTCCTTTGTGGTCCAATATTATGAAAAATTTATATAATTCAAGCATTTCTAATCCCACATCGTAGAATGTGGAAAGCTATTTCAAAAACGTGAAAAGGCATTTATGTAGAATCATCAGTAAAAGTGACAGATACCGTGTAGATGAGTTTTTCATGAAGCATTTAGAATACTTATCTGGTGAATTAAAAGTTGCTATCAGTAAACTAAAAGAAGGTAAAACAACAAGAACAAAGATACCAAAGAATAAAACGGGGACGAAGAATGTGAAAGTGGATAAGTATATAGAACATGCAGAAGAATCTATTTTTACGGAAAATCCAAGATTAATTGAAAACTGGCGAGGACTAGCAACAAAAAGTGAAAAAAAAAGAAGACAGACAAAGTTATTTTATTAAAGAATGGATTTAGAACAAATTGTACCAGTGGGAAAAATGTAATTGTAAAGAATACCTGCGCATTTGATTCTGTGTCACAAGCAATCGCTGTTGCGGTTGTAGATGGATTTTGTATTGGCCGAATTGTCAATACTAGTAATCAAGTTTACTGTAAATTCATCAAAATGCTTATTAAAAATGCTCCACTAAAAGATATTTATCAGAGTCGAACTGAAATTTTGAAGCAGTATTTTAATACAGAAAATATATCTGACGACATGATTATTATTAGCTGCGAATGTAATGTGGCGCATATTTTTGAAAAAATACTAATCGATGTAATATATAGTGCGGATAGAATCGAATCTTGCACAAATACAGAGTGTCCGGTAAATCTGGTTAAGCGTAAATGCGCATTTTTGCCTTTGGACTATAACATAAAATCATTAT
Source organism: Orthosia gothica (assembly GCA_949775005.1). Taxonomy (NCBI): domain Eukaryota; kingdom Metazoa; phylum Arthropoda; class Insecta; order Lepidoptera; family Noctuidae; genus Orthosia; species Orthosia gothica. Next base: position 45,336,602 of record OX459035.1, read on the forward strand.
CAGAATCTGCCAATTCCAGGATAGACCCTGAAAATAACATGTCTACTTGTCGTCATACTGGATGCACAGGTATTAAGACGTTTGAATATGAACTAAAAGATTTGATTGCTTTTGAACTCAGTTCTGAAGAAGAAATATGTTTATACGATATACCAACTATAATTTCATTGAAAAATATTGAATAATATTCAATATTTTTCAATGAAATTATAGACGCCAAACTATATTATAGTTTGGCGTCAGTTATAGAATTTGTTCCTTCATCGGCTCCGAGCGAGGGAATTGGTCATTATAAATCGCACTGTTTTAGAGGTACTTCATTTCAATGTTACGATGACATGTCAAATCGCGGTCTGTCCCACTAGTCCCAGTGACTCAGTCCCACGATGGGACAAATGGGATTAATATGTTCCACTTGTCCCATGGGACAACTGATACTAACTTATTTTTAAAATTATGTCCCAATAGTCCCATGGGACAACTGATACTAATATATTTTTTAAATTATGTCCCATTAGTTCCATAGGACAGCAAGTACTGATTATATGATTGCGACGGTGAAAAAGTCAGCAGGGTAGTACACCAGGTGCATGTGAAAAGTAAATTTCACTTCACACTGCAGGAACCAATTATGAAGGAGAAATAGAACAGTTTAAGTATAAATGAAATGTGTAATTATGTTTTAATTTATTATATGTGTTTTTAAATATATAGTTAAAATAAACATACTTAAATATGTAGGTACTATAATAAATACTATTTAAAAAATAATATATATTAATTAATTAATAGAAAGGTGCATATTGAGACGAGTCTGCTATTTGTTTAGAAAATAATGCCGCAACTTACGTGGGACACTCAGAAAGTTTTGCGAAACTAAAAAAAAATGTTCTATACGTACATATATTTTTATTAAATCTTTTCAAAGTACTTTCCACCAGCCTCTATACAAAGATTCATGCGCCTAAACCAGTTTTCAAAACACTTTTTCCAGTCCGCCGCAGACACCTCGTTTACAGCCTGCTCGAACGCAGCCAGCGCATCTTCCGGCGACGAAAATTGTATCCCTTTGAGCTGATTTTTTATTTTTGGGAATAAAAAGAAGTCACACGGTGCTAGATCAGGGCTGTAAGGAGGGTGACCCAGGAGTTTGACTGGCGTGCTGTCCAGGAAGTCCCTCGTTTTGAGTGCGGTGTGCGCAGGTGCATTGTCGTGGTGGAGCAGTAGTCCGCGGAGCCCTGTGTTTGGTCGCTTGTTGCTTATAACAGAGAAAACTTCTGGCAAACATTTGGTAGTATACCATTCGGCATTAATGCTTCTTTGATCCCGTAAGGGAATTGATACCAAGTGGCCAGTCAAATTAAAAAAGCTAGAGATCAAAATCTTACCCCCGCTTCTAGATCGCTTCACTTTGGTAGGCGTTGGCTCATTTTGAAACACCCAAACAGTCGACTGGCGCTTGGTTTCTGGGTCGTATTGATAAATCCAGGACTCATCACCTGTAACGATGTCGTAAACACGCCGAGACGAGCCTGCTTCAAATTTGTTAAGCATATCACGGCACCATTCCACCCGGGCCTGCTTCTGAGCATCGGTGAGGTTGTGCGGCACCCAGCGTGATACTATCCTCCTCACGCGAAGATGGCTGTGTAGAATCTCGTGAACGCTTCCCGATCCAATCTTCAATATGTGTTGAATCTCCTGATATGTAATTCGCCTATTGTCTTGGATTAAATTTTTCACTGCTAGCACGTTTTCTTCGGTAACAGCCGTCAAAGGGCGACCGCTTCTTTCGTCATCCCCCAAAGTTGGTCGACCGCGCTTGAATTCGTTATACCAACGATACACGGTTGCCTTGGAAGGGCCTTCATCCATGAATGCCATTTGAAGTCTATCGTACGATTCATCCGGTTTCAGGCGACACTTGAAATCGTATAAAATCATAGCTCTAAAATGTTCCCGGCGCAGATCCATATTTCAGTGAGACACAATACTTTGAATTAACTCGCAAAAAATGTGGAGGGAAATTTTGAAATTGGAACTTACTTATTTTTACTTATAAATAATCATATTTTCGAAAAACATTATAACTGGCCAGTCTCCCATATATAAAAACTTTTTTTCGCAATACTTTCTGAGGGGCCTGGTACGCTTAAATGCATACTGACTGGTGGCCGTCCTGATATCGACAGGAAGCGCATTCTAGAGAAGAATGGATTGAATATTAAAGGAAGAATGAACAAAATCAGAAGTATGAGAAGGACAGAGCAAGAGAAGATTGTTAGAAGAACGCAGATTCCTAGCGAGTGAAGAACATAGGTATTGAAAGTGAGGTATGAGATAAGAAGGAGTTGTGGGTGAGTTGAGTAGAGAGGAAAACGCAGTCAAGGCGCGCAAATTTTTTCGCTGCCGAATGGGCATCCATTTGAGTTCAGTTCTGCAGTTCGACACATGGTTATATTTCCGGAGGTTGAATATGAACCGGATGCAGTTGTTTAAGAGCCTATCCAGCTTATCCAGTAATACCGCGTTTAGGTCAAAGTAGCACACGTCACCATAGTCGATTAAAGGGCAAATTAAAGTCTGCACAAGCATAATCTTCGTTTTTGCAGGTAGAAAGTTTCTCAGACGATACAGGCATCGCAAAGTCCCATTGACCCTTTAACTGACACTAGAAACCTGACTTTGCCAGCTTAGCGTCGAATCAAGATGTAGACCGAGATCTCTTACACTAGGGCTGATAGGGATGACAGTTCCATTAAAAATAATAGGAGGAAGAGAGCTAATCCCCAATGGACCCATCATGCGCGATATTTCCAAATGTGGCCTGACATTTTGAGTTGTTAACAGACAGCCCAAATCTATCAGACCAGTCCTTGAAAGCGTCCAAGTCCCAGTTCACATCGTCTATAGCGTCTGACAAACTCTCTACCCGCGCAGCTGCATAAAGTTGAAGGTCATCGGCATAAAGATGATACGAACACCGAAGACAATGAGTTATAAAATTGATGAATTTTCTTCTTGTTTACCTTTTTTAGTTCGCTTAAGCAGGCGCCTTTTTTGTTTTTTTTTTAAGTAACTTTTTTATTGGGCGGGCGGAGTGCTAGTATGTCTATATTACATTATCATATAAACTATGATCCTAGACATATATAACATGATACCCCCTAAGGTAATGGGAATAGCGGCAACTCTATTGAACGTTGACACCGCAAAATAAATAAGAAATTTACAAAGGCAGTTTTTTTTTTTATATTGCCATGAAGTATTAGTAGACGATGACGACGATTGACGACGTCGCAATAATACTCGTTTAATCAGTACTTGCTGTCCTATGGAACTAATGGGACATAAAATAAAAAATATATTAGTATCAGTTGTCCCATGGGACTATTGGGACATAATTTTAAAATTATGTTAGTATCAGTAGTCCCATGGGACTAGTGGGATAAATCATCCCACTAGTCCCATCATGGGACTGGGCCAATGGGACTATTGGGACAGACCCTCAAATCGAGTAACCAAAAGTCATAACAAAATGTTGGCTCATTGCATCATTTATGGCAGAAAATAATGTCCGTGACTACCGCAGGACCCCGACAGCAACCGCTTCCATATTTGGTAAATAATTACTACTCAATTGGTACCAATTAGTACCCGAACAACAAAATTGGTACCTTAGTAGTTTTCGAGAAAATCGACTTTGAAGGTGGTCCTGCGGTAGTCACGCTCCATTCAGCAGGACCACCATGAGCGCCGAAAACGGGGGCATGCTACAGCTATTCTAAGTATACAAATAATTACTACCCATAAATGTGACCCATTTCGTAAAAAAAACAGAACTGAATCATTTTTATTCATCGAGAAATCAACGATGATAACTCTCGCTCGCTCGTTCAGCAGGACCACGACTTTGAATGTTGATTCCAAGTTGGAGGAGCCTGCGACTTTCCTCAAACCTACATAGAAAATTACTACCCTGCAAGATAAAATTGATACCCAGAATTCACAACTAGCACTCCAGTAGTTTACGAGATATACCATGCCATTGGTGGGGTGGCGGTAGTCACGGTGTTAAATTTTCATTTCAAGATTTCCCTATTAAAAACTTAGTGAATTCTGCCCAAATGTATACAAAAATTACTACCCCTACAGAAGATAAAGCGACCAAAAATTCAGATACCTAAGTGTTGTATTTTAAGAGAAATTAGCTTTCATTACTTTTCCATACTAAATCTTCGCGTATAACCCGACCATATTAAGTTGTCAATGGTATTGAGCAGTACACTCGTGCAAAAAAGTTTAAAAAGTTTTTGACCATAGAAAAATAATAGAATGAGATTCAAAATTATGTGAAGAAAATCGACGATCGAAAAATCGTCGTCGCTGTTTGATATTTTAACTGAGTAGAACTTAAAATGAGCCCTGTAATATGAATATACATGATTACTTTGTGTGTAGTATACATAAAGCCAGTGGATCTCCGTTTGAACGCGTCTTGACTCAAGTTTTTTGACTAAACTTATGTAAGTATATCTAGATAACGTGCATAACAATAACTATATTTATTAAAACTTAAAATAATTATTATGTACTTACAAGTACGTATTTGAAATAGTAACTGATTGTTATTTTTAGATTAAACTTGGATTAGAGTAAAATCATCTAAAGTCTTGAACATAAACATATTATAAAGCTTTAAAACAATTAGCCCCAAGTTTCTCAGCTCTAAATTTATATTACTAATTCATAACCTAGATCTAACAATGTGAGTATTAAATAGGTACCTAACTAAAAATACACCCAAGGTCCACAAGAAATGTCAGTGGAAATTTGATACAAATTGTACCATACAATCGACTTCTGGTACTGTAAAAATACATAGTTACCTATTACTTATGTAATCATTTTATACTTACGCTATTAGCAACATATTGTTACTGCAGTAAATTAGGTTTTTAATACGTAGGTACTTAAGCTTGCAGCAATGGTAAATTAGTAGGAAATAAATAAATAAGAAATACCTAACGCTCTTTAATGGTATTCATATAAAAACACAGAAGGTAGGTATAGGTCTACCAGAATCTCATGGCAAAAAGGGAAATAAAAATTTGTTGTATGCAATACTGGGGAAATTGGATCAAACGATCTTGATACTGTTTAATTTTTATTTATGTCTTTAGTATTAATGAACATGAGGTACCTATATTATAGTAGTCACAACGGATCTTTGTGTCTTTGAACTTGGTCCTGCCAACCATTGCGTAAGAAACAGTTTGTCATCGAGTATACTGCATAGAGTAAGCGAGATAGGACGATGACAAAAAAGACAAAAGATATTTATTTCAACTGGGCCACCAAGCGGCACTTTTGAATGTCACAATTTAAATTTACATGGAATAAAAGTTGATTCTACCGTGCATTCGGAAAGTAGCTTGTTATGGAGAAGAATGCACAAGAAACTCCGTAAGCTTATGTGACATACACAAGCGAGTGAAAGAGACAGTTATACAATGCTATCTTCACCTTCAACATTGACACAAAAATAGCTACTGCGCGGGGTCTTGCAACCAATTCAGAGACACAAAGATCCACTGTGAGTATTATAGGTATGTGTATGAATAATGTTGTTATACATCGTGTTCTTAACATAGGAAAAATAAATCAATTGAATATTAATTTATGTACTAATTTATTATTTAGCATTTAAATCATACTAATAACTTAAAACCTCATTCAGAACTAGAAAACTAGAATACGATTCCATGAACTCCACTGGCATTTCAAAAACTTGTATCTTTGTAGTTTTATGTCATCTCTCTCCATCAAAATGGTTCTTTTTCATTGGCATTTAACATATTCAAAACCAATCTCTGTATGTATGAAGTCTGTAAAAAATAATAAAATGTATCACGTTACTTAAAGTCATTCATCATCATCAGTCTATTTTTTTTTATGTAAGTTTTATGGCCTGGTTGCTAGGACCTTTTAGCCACGTCTTTGGAAAGAGTTTTGGATCTTATATTTATTCTTTAGTATGCATTAGAATGCGGATGTAACAGATTCTAATGTTTTTTGGAGTATTTGGCAGCAAATTGTATCGAGTCAGTCTTCTCAGTAAGCTTTGCAGACGCAGTCAATACTACAATAAAATACACCGCTCCACTATCCCGAGATCGCTTTTGTCAATGATTTTACAAATTGTCTAGTTGCGGAGACAGTTGAGATACAAAACTACACCAATAATATATCACAATATCCACTAGGAATCAATTTGCAAATAATATTAACAGCCACTGAACTTCACTCGACAAAATCCCGCCAAAAACGCCCGTCTATATACACGTCCCACTGCAGGGCGCAGATTATTACTTAATATTTTTCTTACGACAAAGATTCTCAATCTCCGTTAAAATCAATATCTTGTCGAAGAATTAGTAACAGTTACATTACTGTTGCCATTTCCTTCCGGCCATCATTCGATGTGCCCTGACCTACGATTTACCATATAATAGTAATGGAAAGAAATTATAATTAAGTAAGAAAAATATAAATTAAACTAAAAGTATCAAAACAAGTCAGTCCAACTTACCGGTCCACTCTACGACGCACTTTAAAATCAAAGATTGAGTTTGATTTACGCCTTCTTCTTCCCTTATTTTATGATACACATTGAAAACAATATGTCTCGCATGAGATCGAAGTGGGTTTTTCGAAATTTTCACAAAAATAACAAACTTTCCAGATAATATCAAAAAATTTCAGCAGCGGTTGACACATCAAGTACTTTGATTCGACAGGTGACAATTGACATTGCCATATGAAAATCACAATTTAAAAAAAATAAAAAATGCCATGAGATTCTGGTACACCTTTACTTACAATACAGAAAAATAATTATTAGAGTACCTACCTACCCACGGCATTAACTAAGGTATTATAGGCCATGGGTAACAAAATTTTTTTTTTTTTTTTTTATGTGCCTGGTACACATTTTGTATAAAAATTATAGATTGTGAACTGTTGTTTTTACTAAAACGACATCCTTAAACTTTTTTGCACGAGTGTACTGCTCAATACCATTGACAACTTAATATGGTCGGGTTATACGCGAAGATTTAGTATGGCAAAGTAATGAAAGCTAATTTCTCTTAAAATACAACACTTAGGTATCTGAATTTTTGGTCGCTTTATCTTCTGTAGGGGTAGTAATTTTTGTATACATTTGGGCAGAATTCACTAAGTTTTTAATAGGGAAATCTTGAAATGAAAATTTAACACCGTGACTACCGCCACCCCACCAATGGCATGGTATATCTCGTAAACTACTGGAGTGCTAGTTGTGAATTCTGGGTATCAATTTTATCTTGCAGGGTAGTAATTTTCTATGTAGGTTTGAGGAAAGTCGCAGGCTCCTCCAACTTGGAATCAACATTCAAAGTCGTGGTCCTGCTGAACGAGCGAGCGAGAGTTATCATCGTTGATTTCTCGATAAATAAAAATGATTCAGTTCTGTTTTTTTTACGAAATGGGTCACATTTATGGGTAGTAATTATTTGTATACTTAGAATAGCTGTAGCATGCCCCCGTTTTCGGCGCTCATGGTGGTCCTGCTGAATGGAGCGTGACTACCGCAGGACCACCTTCAAAGTCGATTTTCTCGAAAACTACTAAGGTACCAATTTTGTTGTTCGGGTACTAATTGGTACCAATTGAGTAGTAATTATTTACCAAATATGGAAGCGGTTGCTGTCGGGGTCCTGCGGTAGTCACGGACATCAGAAAATATATATAATGTAATATATAAATACAAACTGACAGCAATTTTTGAATCAAAATTAAACTCGACAGATTTTTTTGATGTTTATTTTGTGTCATGTCATTAACGTAATTAAATAATATCGAATATCTTGTTGTTTTTCTATTTTTGACAGCCTTCCAAATACACAGGAGAGTAGTGACAATTTTTTTTTATTTCAGTAGTTTCATTTATAATAAGGTCGAGGGTGGCGGAGAGGGGTGGAGATATTTTACATGTCCGTGTACATACATACACACGGATATGGTATGTGGTAGCTGGTATGTCATGTGTCAAAATCTTGTCGAGCAGAGTGCTTAATATGATTTTTAATAAATTATTGTTAACATGTTAACGCACGTCAAAAAACAACAAAACTAAAGTTGGACAGAAAAAAATATCATCACAGTTGTGTATATTGTGGGTAGTTTTAAATATAAAAAAACTAAGATTACAATTAATTATTATCAAATATTGTATCGTGATTTGATCAAGATTAATTTGATAAATCCCAAAATAGGTACATACATACTTATAACATTATCACATCACGCCTTGTTCCACGAAGGATAAGGTAGAAGTGTACCCATAGTAGGTACACACGGCTACATATCAAACTATACATTTTAGTATAAGCTGATCTTGCATGTTGTATAGGATTTCCGTGCAATGAGAGGTCAGTTTATACTGGAAATGTATAGCTTGATATGTAGCCGTGTGTAAACCCACATTTCGCCAGTTATATTTAAGTCCCATGTAATAGGGGCCGAGCCTATTGCCATCAACCGGGCACAAATGCAGACTCAGGGCTGCTACTAAAAAAATCGTAATATAAAAACCCAATAACACTTCTCCCGACCTGGAAATCGAACCCAAAACCTCATGCTTCAAATTATCCAGAAACAAGTTATTCATAAGCCACTAAGCGCCTACAAAAACATTGTTAGCAATTGTTCTGAGAAGAAAATATGTAAATAATAATGTACAGGCGTTTAAATGGCTTTTAAACGCCTATAAATTAACTTGCTATAGGAGCTTCTTACAGTTGTGTAAAAATATATATGTTGAAGTAGCAAATAGGTAGTAAATATTTACATTAACAACGCGGTTAATACAACTCTAAAACTATGAGAACTTGGAAGTGGTCAGCCAACCTGACGTCAGAATGGCTGACCACTTTATTTCTTTGATATATTTCTTAACGCAGAGGTAGCAAATATTTTACTATAGGTAGTAAATAGTAGCAAATAGGTATTAAACAGTGCACATGGTCTCAAGGACATATCTCGTTTGGTCGGGTCTGTCCCAATAGTCCCATTGGCCCAGTCCCATGATGGGACTAGTGGGATGATTTATCCCACTAGTCCCATGGGACTACTGATACTAACATAATTTTATAATTATGTCCCAATAGTCCCATGGGACAACTGATACTAATTTTTTTTTTTAATTATGTCCCATTAGTTCCATTGGACAGCAAGTACTGATTAAACGAGTATTATTGCGACGTCGTCAATCGTCGTCATCGTCTACTAATACTTCATGGCAATATTAAAAAACTTCTGCCTTTGTAAATTTTTATTTATTTTGCGTTGTCAACGTTCAATAGTGTTGCCGCTATTCCCATTACCTTAGGGGGTATCACGTTATATATGTCTAGGATCATAGTTTATATGATAATGTAATATATACATACTAGCACTCCGCCCGCGGCTTTGTTCGCGTGATTTCGTATTTTTTCCTACAGACAACTTTCTTATGTGTACTTTAGTAAAGGCGACTAAAAATAAGCTATTATTAAATGAATAAAAAAGTTAATTAAAAAAAAACAAAAAAGCCGCCTGCTTAAGCGAACTAAAAAAGGTAAACATGAAGAAAATTCATCAATTTTATAACTCATTGTCTTCGGTGTTCGTATCATCTTTATGCCGATGATCTTCAACTTTATTCAGCTGCGCGGGTAGAGAGTTTGTCAGACGCTATAGACGATGTGAACTGGGACTTGGACGCTATCAAGGACTGGTCTGATAGATTTGGTCTGTCTGTGATCCCCTCAAAATGTCAGGCCACTGTGATTGGAAATATCGCGCATGATGGGTCCATTGGGGATTAGCTCTCTTCCTCCTATTATTTTTAATGGAACTGTCATCCCCATCAGCCCTAGTGTAAGAGATCTCGGTCTACATCTTGATTCGACGCTAAGCTGGCAAAGTCAGGTTTCTAGTGTCAGTCAAAGGGTCAATGGGACTTTGCGATGCCTGTATCGTCTGAGAAACATTCTACTTGCAAAAACGAAGACTTTGCTTGTGCAAACTTTAATTTTCCCTTTAATCGACTATAGTGACGTGTGCTACTTTGACCTAAACGCTGTATTACTGGATAAGCTGGATAGGCTCTTAAACAACTGCATCCGGTTCATATTCAACCTCCGGAAATATGACCATGTGTCAAACTGCAGAACTGAACGTGTGAGTCTATCTGGCAGGCCCCAACGAGATTTATCAACAGGTGATAGCTTTTCATAAAGGCATTATTTTATACCTAAAGAAAATAAATAAGAAATATTTTGTACCTCAACAGTTTTTGATTGAATGACGTTTTTATGAAGTGTCTAGCTAGCGGGCCCCTTATGATTATTTTTATTGTTATAATACTTTCAGATCACCCAATGGTGTTAGGAGCTTGATACTATTATGTACCTTACAAATACGAAATTTCAACTTCCTGTGAGCTTTGCTTCAGAAGATATTCGTTATATAAACAAACGTCCAGCCAGCGGGCCCCTTTTTAAATACTAATCTTTTATATCATACAATGGTGTTAGGAGCTTGATACTATTATGTACCTTACAAATCCAAAATTTCGACTTTCTGTGAGCTTTACTTCAGAAGATATTCGTTATTTAAACAAACGTCCAGCCAGCGGGCCCCTTTTTAATATACTACTCTTTTATATCATACAATAGTGTTAAGAGCTTATTACCATTATGTACCTTACAAATCCAAAATTTTGACTTTCTGTGAGCTATACTTCAGGAGATATTCGTTAATTAAAAAAGTATTCAACCAACGGACCTGGTTACCCAAGTTATTCACAAGTACCCTTGTATTATTTTTTAAGTTGCCTACAAATTAACACAAACTAGACACATCTATGTTACTATACTTACTATTAAGTATTTATTATTGTAAGTACATTACAGCGAATAAATAATTATTTTTTCTTTTCCTGTAAAACAATCCGCAAAGATACAAATTATTTAGTCATGAAAATGCGCATAGCAAGCAAAGACGTAATTGTATTGTGCAAACGCAAATTTAACTAGGTACGTTGATGAATACATATTTAATTAACCAATATCTTCTAAAGTATAGCTCACAGAAAGGCGAAAATTTCAGATTTGTAAGGTACATAATAGTATCAAGCTCCTAACACCATTGCATGATATAAAAGAGTAGTATTTAAAAAAGGGGCCCGCTGGCTGGACGTTTGTTTAAATAACGAATATCTTCTGAAGCAAAGCTCACAGAAAGTTGAAATTTTAGATTTGTAAGGTACATAATAGTATCAAGCTCCTAACACCATTGTATGATATAAAAGAGTAGTATTTAAAAAAGGGGCCCGCTGGCTGGACGTTTGTTTAAATAACGAATATCTTCTGAAGCAAAGCTCACAGAAAGTTGAAATTTTGGATTTGTAAGGTACATAATAGTATCAAGCTCCTAATACTATTGTATGATTTAAAAGAGTAGTATTTAAAAAAGGGGCCCGATGGCTGGACGTATGTTTAAATAACGAATTTCTTCTGAAGTAAAGCTCACAGAAAGTCGAAATTTTGGATTTATAAGGTACTTAATAGTATCAAGCTCCTAACACCATTAGGTGATCTGAAAGTATAATAACAATAAAAATAATCATAAGGGGCCCGCTAGCTAGACACTTCATAAAAACGTCATTCAATCAAAAACTGTTGAGGTACAAAATATTTCTTATTTATTTTCTTTAGGTACAAAATAATGCCTTTATGAAAAGCTATCACCTGTTGATAAATCTCGTTGGGGCCTGCCAGATAGACTCACACGAACTGAACTCAAATGGATGCCCATTCGGCAGCGAAAAAATTTGCGCGCCTAGACTGCGCTTTTCTCTCTACTCAACTCTCCCACACCTCCTTCTTATCTCATACCTCACTTTCAATACCTATGTTCTTCACTCGCTAGGAATTTGCGTTCTTCTAACAATCTTCTCTTGCTCTGTCCTTCTCATACTTCTGATTTTGTTCATTCTTCCTTTAATATTCAATCCATTCTTCTCTGGAATGCGCTTCTTCTCGATATCAGGACGGCCACCAGTCAGTATGCATTTAAGCGTAAGTTGCGGCATTATTTTCTAAACGAATAGCAGACTCGTCTCAATATGCACCTTTCTATTAATTAATTAATATATATTATTTTATATATAGTATTTATTATAGTACCTACATATTTAAGTATGTTTATTTTAACTATATATTTTTAAACACATTTAATAAATTAAAACATAATTACACATTTAATTTATACTTAAACTCTTCTATTTCTCCTTCATAATTGGTTCCTGCAGTGTGAAATGAAATTTACTTTTCACATGCACCTGGTGTACTACCCTGCTGACTTTTTCACCGTCGCAATCATATAATCAGTACTTGCTGTCCTATGGAACTAATGGGACATAATTTAAAAAATATATTAGTATCAGTTGTCCCATGGGACTATTGGGACATAATTTAAAAAATAAGTTTGTATCAGTTGTCCCATGGGACAAGTGGAACATATTAATCCCATTTGTCCCATCGTGGGACTGAGTCACTGGGACTAGTGGGACAGACCGGTTTGGTCCAGTCATCCTGACGGTCACGGCTAATTATCAGGATTCCATGGTGAGTATGCTGGACGAAGGGACACGAAAAACAAACGAATGTTAATGCGACTGGCGAAGTGACGAGACGCGAGCGAAGTTGTTATGTCCGTATGGATTGAGGAGCCATTTTTTGTATCTTAATTAAATTAATATACTTATTTAGTAGTAAGTTTAAAAATTTTGTAGGTTCAATCCTCGATTTTGTAGTATAATACTTCAAAAGTTATATAGACATAAAGGTGGCTCCTCAATCTAAATGTTTGGATTGAGGAGCCACGTCAGAACTAGGAACATTATGGATTAATATTTATCATAATTAGGTATGATTTTGTAGTATTTGAGAGTATTTAGTAGACAAAATCTGAGCTCGGTTGCATTAAAATTAAAAAAGTTATCATACATTATATGTGGCTCCTCAGACCATACATACGACTCGTCAGTTTTCTTAGAAGCAGTAGTTCAATTAATGCGCAATTTCTTCGTCGTTTAGTCGTAAGTATATTAGATTTGTAGGACAAGAATCAGTAATTAAAAATGAGTGCATTGGGAGATATGGCACATTTTAACTGGCTCCTCAATCCTGACGTTAGTGTACCTACCTGAGATCAGAACGTTACTGTACCTTCTTGAGATTAAAACGGAATCAAAAACCAGAGACACTAACATTTAGTATGAATGTCTACTTAATACTTAAGTAGAGATCAACTTTGTATATATTCGCTATCTGAAAAACAAATTACTTTTCGATATTCCTTAAGAAATCGCTATTAAGGGTGACCATGTTATATGAATGAAACCAGGATGACAAGTTTTTTAAATTAAATTAAATTTTTAACAAATCGACAATATAGAAATATAGGTAGGTATGTACAGATATTCTTCATATGTTTTAGGTATTTAAATGAATTTCTACATAAGTTAAAGAATGGATTAATATTGGTTGGTCGGTGCATTTAAGAATTTTACAGTGAGAATCATAGCCGTCGTAACAAAACATGCTACAAAAACAAACATGTTAGCTTCGCTAATTCCAGGTATATATTCTGTAACGCCCATTAATGTATATGATCTACTTGTAATCATTATAGATTCTGGTACCTCGTTTACTTGAAACTTCGTACAAACATTTAGTTAAGATTCATGTCGAGCGTAAACATTATTAAATTAAAAAAACAATATTACTAAGGATGTTATGATTTTTTTATTGTATATTTTTACGAGTACATGGTTCATAAGCTTATATTTACTTTCTTTTTTACACAACTGACAACGTTATATTAGTAGAAAAATTACTTGTTAAAGTTGAAAAATTAAAAATTATTAATGTCTTCTGTGCAAATTTTTTACTTTTCCAAGTTCATTTTATAAGTTGTTCGACTATTATTCGTGAAGTTGTAAAGCCTACTTTCCTTTTCATATCAAAAAACAATCATTTAGCTGGCAGGGGGGGACACTTGACTCTAACAAAAGAACAATGGCAAGTACCCATACATTTTTTTAGCTGAGATTAAATTCCTACGTCTTTAAATGAAAAATATCTGGTTTAACTCAGGGTGATGTTCTGAATTAGTTTGTGCAATATTTTTTGTTCGAGAATGTCGAGAATAATAGATATTCAGTCATAAACTTTTGTAGGTTATGTCTGGGTAACTTTTAATAATGTGTTTAATAGGTAATATTATTCAATTTCGTGGAAGTAAAAGGGGAATATCGAATTAGCATTTCCCTTACCCAGTTATTTCAGCATGAAATGTATAATATACTCTTTGAAAAGAGTATATTTATTTAAACTAAGCGACTTTGACGTTTATCAAAAGGTCGTCGTCCTCGTCAACAACCAAGCTATATTTTTTAAACTTGGCTACTAGTCTTTTTGCCAATCATTAACTAAAAGTAATTCATTTATTTCTACTACACTGCAATATTCTTACCTACCTGCGAGGAACATCTATACTTAGACATAAACTGTATTGTTAACTCAATTTACTGCAATAAATACATTAATTATATTATAAATTGATATAGTTACTACTTGTCACTTAGCAGATAAAATATATAATGGCAACACTAAGCTAAAGAAATTAACTGTAAAATCAAATAACTTTTTATTTAATATGATTTTTTTTTATCCGTTTTGAACCAGCCCAATAATATATTTAAAAAATGTAGACAATTAATAGAACGTCTTTCGTATATAACTCACTTTCAGACGCTCAAATTTAAGTCAGCTAAAATCTCGCCATTGTTCTAAGCAATTTAATGCTTAATTTTACGCAAACAGATCCTTGAATAGAAAAATGGTTTTAACAGAACCGTTATATTTTTAAAGGCCTATTCATCGATATCCCACTAAAGGGAAAGACGAGAAAAAAAAATCCTTTTGTCGGAGTGATTAATATGTGTATCCATTCCAAATTATAGCCTTTTAGTACTAAAAGTCTCAGAACTAAGCTGCGGACGGACAGACAGACACAGCGAAACTATAAGGGTTCCTTGTTTTTATAATACACATTGAATTGGTGACCGTAATTTATTTTTAATATTTTATATCTAGTGAGAATGGAGACCCTAATTTGTAAATGGAATAGACAGGAAAATAAATAATATTCAATCTGTTGGACCGTCAAGGATTTCAATAATGAGTTGAAATAAAATTTAAAAACACAAACAGATTTCTATTTGTATTTCTAAAAGCCAGGAAACGATAAAAATATATGTACTTTATTCATGGACACCCTACAAAAGAATATGATTGGAAATTAAAGGATTGCTAATAACTTCTTAGATATTTACTTTTTTATGGCAGGATTATACGTACATTTAGTATCAATTTATACAGAATAAGATGGTTTTTTTATCAAATTTCGGCACAAGTATCATTATATTAGAGGAAAATCTATTTACCGAAGCATCTCAATTGAGGAGCCAGTTAAAATGTGCCATATCTCCCAATGCACTCATTTTTAATTACTGATTCTTGTCCTACAAATCTAATATAGGTACTTACTACTAAACGACGAAGAAATTGCGCATTAATTGAACTACTGCTTCTTTGAAAACTGACGAGTCGTATGTATGGTCTGAGGAGCCACATATAATGTATGATAACTTTTTTAATTTTAATGCAACCGAGCTCAGATTTTGTCTACTAAATACTCTCAAATACTACAAAATCATACCTAATTATGATAAATATTAATCCATAATGTTCCTAGTTCTGACGTGGCTCCTCAATCCAAACATTTAGATTGAGGAGCCACCTTTATGTCTATATAACTTTTGAAGTATTATACTACAAAATCGAGGATTGAACCTACAAAATTTTTAAACTTACTACAAAATAAGTAAATAAATTTGATTAAGGCTGGTTTTACAGTCACGCCGCTAGACGCGCCGTTGGACAGCGCGCTGTTGGACAGCGCGCGTTTGAACAGCGGTGCACCATAAAACGACATTAGTACGGCGCGTTTCGCTGCTGTGAGACAGTCGTGTACAAACAGATACAAAATGAACGGCAATGCGGTTAGAGTACTGGCTATTTACTTTTTATGGAAAAAAAGGCAACAAAAACGTCGAAGAACAGTAGGTGTTGATCCTTATAACGCTACAAGGTTACTGAGAGGCGAACACGTAACATCTTTCTCTGATTTACGAGAAAATAGTTATAAATTTTATAAATATTTTCGCCTATCAACCAGCAGTTTCGACGAATTACTGTGCAAGTTAGAGTTTTCTTTACGAAGATCCAGCATACGTCGCATCCCCATAGCTCCAGTGGAAAAATTGGCGATTACTCTAAGGTAAGTGAAATAAAAGAGTAGGTTTTGTAATAAATGATAATATTTGTTTGGCTTATTTTAATCACAGTCGTATTTTAATTACAACCTAACACACTTATTCATAAATGCTGATTAAACCTATTTTAGTTAAAATGGTCTTAAAATCGGAATCTTCTCTTTCATTTTGCAAATGTAGAAAAGAAACAAAACACTTGTAAAACCTATATTAATCTCACTCGTTTTTAATGAATAAGGGCATTATTTTAAATCACAGTGTTATTATAATCATTGACTTATTTTAAATCACAGTCTTATTTTAATCATAATCTTATTTTAAATCACAGTCTTATTTTAATCATAATCTTATTTTAAATCACAGTCTAATTTTAATCATAATCTTATTTTAAATCACAGTCTTATTTTAATCATAATCTTATTTTAAATCACAGTCTTATTTTAATCACAGTCTCATTTGAATCATAGTCTCATTTTAATCAGTCTTACTTTGTAGCTAAAAATTGACAAGTACTTGTGAGGTTCACTGGTGTGTGTAGTTAGAAGGAACACCGAATGATTTGTTGGTGTGTCTATGTCAAAGTATTGTGACAAGTTAGTGTGCCTGCTATCTTGACGTCAAGCTAGCAGGCACACGAAGCCTGGCAACCTGACAACTTTGCCCTTTCGGAGCGGCATTGCCTCCCAGGCAGTAGCATTTTGATTTTTGCGAAGTAGTAATAAACTTTTTAAAATAAATCTGTAAAAACTAACTAATATCCTTATTGATCCTCATTATCAGGATAATTTGAGTTATTATCGCCAGTCGGCGATACGACATTTGATAATTCTACTGCAGATTCATAAAGCTGCTGTTGAGGTGTAGAGGTGGTAGCATAGGCATAGGTATAATTATGAAGTGGCAATGTTTGAGTTGTGTAATTATAAGTAGAATTTGCGTTCACACTAGAATTAACATTATTTTCTGGTGATGAAAAGCTAGGTGTCGTAGTCGTTGGAGCTGAAATCCCAATAAGTAATTCTAGAACCTTTGCGCGAAACTGCAGCTTTTGATAAGCACTTAAATTACTTAGAATCGGACCAAGAGACTCAAAAAATGACAAATCATCAGGATTGAGGTTGGAAGGGGAAGTATTTTGGTTAAGCAACGTTATTAATTCGTTTTCAAAATTTGATTGTTCTGATTTACGTTTATTCATTCCACTACGTTTATTCCATTTGTTTTGACTATTTTCTGTGTTTTCCTGTGGTCTATGGAGCTGAGATGGAGTACTCAAGTTATTCGCTGATGTGGCTGTTTCAGTCAAATCTTCAGATACGATAGACTGATTATCGCTTAATGATTCTGTAACTTCATTTTCTGAAATACGATCAAGGAATGTCATTTGGTCGAAAAATAGATACTTCTTGTGTTTTGCAGCGCTTCCAGATGGCGTATTTCGCATATTCCCTTTTGTTCTGAAATAATTATCTCTGGCTGATTTCCATCGATGGCGTATTTGTTTATCTGCAATAAAAACGTATTTTTTTAGGTACTTACCTATATACTAAAATCAAATGAAAATACTTTTTGTTTTCAGGTTTTTGGCAACGGGCAGTACTTTCTCCGATTTATCTATCACATACAGAATGGGAATCACTACTGTAGCTAAGATAGTAGATGAAGTTTGTTCGACTATATGGGAAAAACTGCGTCATGAATGTCTACCTGAACCAACTACAGAAATGTGGCAGCGCATAAGTGAAGAATTTCAGTTATATGCAAATTTTCCAAATTGTTGCGGGGCGATAGATGGTAAACACATACGTATAGTAAATCCTGCAGGTGGAGGCTCAATGTTTTATAATTATAAACATTTCTATTCTATCGTCCTTTTGGCAATGTGCGATGCGAACTATTGTTTCACATATATTAACATAGGTTCTTGCGGGAAAAACTCAGACTCTACAATATTTCAAGAGAGTTCACTATTTCAAAAGTTACAGAACAATAGTTTGAGGTTGCCAGGTGTAAAGCATCTGCCGGGCACTAATATAACAGTACCACACATAATAGTTGGTGATGGTGCATTTGGTATATCCAACCATGTGATGAGACCTTATGTGCGATCCAACATGACTCATAAAAAGAAAATATTTAATTACCGCTTAAGTCGTGCTAGACGGTACATAGAGTCGACGTTTGGAATAATGTCCAACAAATTCAGAGTATTCCATACTCCTATGAGTGTCAGTTTTCCTATTGCAAAAAAGATAGTTCAAGCCTGTTGCATATTGCATAATTTTATTAGAGTACGGGATGGCTACAACATTAATCACACATTAACTATAACGGGATTGACTGATCTAATTAACGACCCAGATCATAGATCAGGAAACACATTACGCGATATATTCGCTAATTACTTCGTATCACCCACTGGTAGCGTGTCATGGCAAGATAGATCTGTGTTCTGATTTTATAGTTGACACCTACCGCGAAATTCAAAAATGGAACGAAACGAAACGCAGTAATATCGTCGTGGCTTATTTGATTTACCTACCCAATTAATATTTTTCACTGGGTGACCCGGCAGACGTTGTACTGCCTCAATCGATAAAATTTTCATATTTATTCACCTTTTAAACCTCCTCTGGACTTCCACAAATAAATCATAACCAAAATTAGCCAAATCGGTCCAGCCGTTCTCGATTTTAGCGAGACTAACGAACAGCAATTGATTTATATATTTAAATAGATTAGAATTTCTGAAATTCGCGGGCGGACAAAACGATTTCACTTAATTTTACACTAGGTAATAAGTAGCTAATGTGACTTAATTAAGGTACCAGACTCGTCGGTTACACTTGACAAACGATCTTTAAAGTTAATTTATATCTCTTATTGTGAACTGAACACTAAAAGTGATAGAATGTTTTAATGGAGGATGGAGGATTTCGTTTGTGCAACTAGCGGTAAACATGTATGTAACAAAAAAGATTTTATTAATAAATGTTTCTTACCTAAGTCTGTATTGAAATGTTCACCACACAATTCCTTTCCAATTTCTTCCCAGGCTTTATTTTTTGCGTCCTTATTCTTATAAAAATCATCGGCCGGGTCCCATAAACATCTTCTAATTCGCACTTCGTCAATTACTCGACCCGTATCGATGTGATTCATTTTGTACACAACAGTACCTAACGGGACGTCTCAACGGCGTGAGACTAAAACGCACAATGGCCGTAGAAGCGCACGAGCGGCGCGCGCTTCGACCGCGCCGCGCGAATAGGACGCGTTCAACGAACGGCGCTGCTCAAGCGCGCGAATTTGAAACGCTACTAATACCCCAATACATATCCGAGCGCGCGCGCTCCGACGGCGCTGCCGAAACGCGTGACTGTAAAACCAGCCTAAGATACAAAAAGTGGCTCCTCAATCCTTACGGACATAAGTTGTTTACGCGCGAACTTCATGGCTAAGTTCCATGCATCGCCTTGAACACGTGTTTGGAAGAACAGTTGGCGTTGCAAACCCGTGCGCGATTGGAGGATACGTGCCTTGGATTGAACACGATTTTGTAAAGGCAGTTAGCGCGACAAACCCGTGCGTGTTTTAAGACAGTACTGCCTCCTAATAAACACGGAAATGGAAATACGCGTCCCGGCCTAACGCACACGGACTTTTTGCGCGTCGTGTGCGTTACTGCATATAATTATGTCCGTGACTACCGCAGGACCCCGACAGCAACCGCTTCCATATTTGGTAAATAATTACTACTCAATTGGTACCAATTAGTACCCGAACAACAAAATTGGTACCTTAGTAGTTTTCGAGAAAATCGACTTTGAAGGTGGTCCTGCGGTAGTCACGCTCCATTCAGCAGGACCACCATGAGCGCAGAAAACGGGGGCATGCTACAGCTATTCTAAGTATACAAATAATTACTTCCCTTAAATGTGATCCATTTGGTAAAAAAATCAGAACTGAATCATTTTTATTTATCGAGAAATCAACAATGATAACTTTCGCTCGCTCGTTCAGCAGGACCACGACTTCGAATGTTGATTCCAAGTTGGAGGAGCCTGCGACTTTCCTCAAACCTACATAGAAAATTACTACCCTGCAAGATAAAATTGATACCCAGAATTCACAACTAGTACTCCAGTAGTTTACGAGATATACCATGCCATTGGTGGGGTGGCGGTAGTCACGGTGTTAAATTTTCATTTCAAGATTTCCCTATTAAAAACTTAGTAAATTCTGCCCAAATGTATACAAAAATTACTACTCCTACAGAAGATAAAGCGACCAAAAATGCAGATACCTAAGTGTTGTATTTTATGAGAAATTAGCTTTCATTACTTTTCCATACTAAATCTTCGCGTATAACCCGACCATATTAAGTTAGCAATGGTATTGAGCAGTACACTCGTGCACAAAAGTTTATGGATGTCGTTATAGTAATAACAACAGTTCACAATCTATAATTTTTATACAAAATGTGTACCTAGGCACATAACAAGAAAAAAAATACATTTCGTTACCCATGGCCTTACCTTTGTTAATGCCGTGGGTAGGTAGGTACTCTAATAATTATTTTTCTGTATTGTAAGTACCTACCTTCTGTGTTGTTATATGAATACCATTAAAGAGCGATAGGTATTTCTTACTTATTTTAATTTGGTTCATTGGAATAATTAATTTTCAACAGCCAATCACAGCAGATAACGCGTGCTTGAATATTCTGCGATAATTTAGAACTGAGAAACTCGGGGTTAGCAATCAACAACCTTTTATTTTTAATAACTTGAATTATGTCTATTAATGTTAGGTAGGTAATTATATTTGTGATTATTTTTTACGTTTACATTTCGCGTATAAATTTTTCTTTTATTTTTATTGGTTGTTTTTATAAAGATATTCACGATGTTCATGATAGTACCTAGGTACTTTCATAATTATAAAAATAAGTATCATCACGTTTTCATTTTAAGAGATAAATTGTAAATGATTACTGTTGTCATTCACTTATGGTGTTCATAACTTGTGGGCCAACCATAATAATAATCTGTAATTTTGAAATAGTTTTAAGAATAAGAATAAATTTATTAGATAAGTTTACATTCAAGTGGATTGAATTCCTAGATCTCACACTAGGATTCCCTGTGTCGTGAGATCAAGGCTCCTTCGTTCCGTTAACAATTTTATAAAAGGCACTGTTTTAGATATTCTTTAGAATGATAAAACTAATATTCATTCTATTATTAAATTGTTGTAACTTTGCATGAATATAGAGGCTTTTCTCATTCTGTTTTATCGAACCTATTTGCTCGATATATAACATAGTTCCAGTTTTATATGGTACTCGTATTAGTCCAATTTAGAATAATAAATTGATTTTTAAATATTTAAAATTTGACTGATTTTACAAATTGTTATCGATCTGTGTTCTGTGTCTTAATAAAACTTATTCGATTTATAAATTTCTTATATACTAATTCATAACCTAGATCTAATGATGTGAGTAGTAAATAGGCACCTAACTAAAAATACACGCAAGGTCCACAGAAAATGTCAGTGGAAATTTGATACAAATTGTACCATACAATCGACTTCTGGTACTGTAAAAATACGTACCTATTGCTTATGTAATCCTGTTATACTTACGTTATTAGCAACATATTTGTATTGCAGTAAATTAGGTTTTTAATACGTAGGTACTTAGGCTTGCAGCAAAGGAAAATTAGTTTGAAAGAAATAAATAAGAAATACCTATCGCTCTTTAATGGTATTCATATAACAACACAGAAGGTAGGTACTTATAATACAGAAAAATAATTATTAGAGTACCTACCTACCCACGGCATTAACAAAGGTATTATAGGCCATGGGTAACGAAATGTAATTATTTTCTTGTTATGTGCCTAGGTACACATTTTGTATAAAAATTATAGATTGTGAACTGTTACAAAAGACAAAAGACAAAAGATATTTATTTCAACTGGGCCACCAAGCGGCACTTTTGAATGTCACAATTTAAATTTAAATGGAATACAAGTTGATTCTACCGTGCATTCGGAAAGTAGCTAGTTATGGAGAAGAATGCACAAGAAACTCCATACTTTTTAAATTTACATGGAATAAAAGTTGATTCTACCGTGCATTCGGAAAGTAGCTTGTTATGGAGAAGAATGCACAAGAAACTCCATACTTACTCTTTTAAAAAAGAAAATGATTCTACCGTGCATTCGGAAAGTAGCTTGTTATGGAGAAGAATGCACAAGAAACTCCATACTTACTCTTTTAAAAAAAAAAGAAAGATTTTTACAATATTTAGGTACATGAGTACATACATTAATAAATTCACATATGTGAGGACAATGCACCCAGAATAGCACTACACACTATACTATGTAAAGGTATAAAGTATTAAAAGTACTCACACATATCTGTGCAGTTATACAATAGGTACTAGAAAAACATCAACATCCGAAGCAGTTGAGTTATGACCAATCCCAACTGACGGCGCCCGTTCACGAACATGACGCATGAATCGGCACCACCCAGCTCAACCATCATGAAGGGAACCGAATGATCCAACACACGCGCCACCATCAGAGAGACATTTGAGAGAGCATGACACACTCAACTGCCAGGGCACACACAAGTCAACGAACGACACATAGGTATAGCAAATGGTAGATTTACAGTTGGGTACATAGTACCCACACACGTGCTGTGCAGCTATACAATACTAAAAGAAATCGAGTCTATACAACACAAACATATCATTTGTTTTTGCGCCCTAGTGGTTGTGGAGCAGGACTAGCATTGAGCCAAGCATTTTTATCAGTGATATAATCCCCCAACTTATAATATGCCTGCCTGCATAGTGTGCGTTTTATACAATTTTTAAATTTCGTCTCATTCAGTTCTAGAATATGGGGAGGAATTTTATTGTAACATTTTGTACAGTACCCCATGAAAGATGAGGCCACTTTTGCCAGTCTGAAACCTGGTTGAACTAATTGGTCCCTATTTCTAGTAATGTAATTATGTCTGTCTCCGTTTTTACTAAAAAGATGTAAATTCTTTCTCACGTACATGATGTTTTCATAAATATATTGACAAGGAACCGTCATGATGTTAATGTCCTTAAACAGTTCCCTTAGAGAATCACGGCGGCGAAGATTGTAAATCGCTCTGATGGCTCGTTTTTGCAGAATAAAAATAGACTCAATGTCTGCAGCCCTTCCCCATAGTAAGATACCGTAAGACATTATACTATGAAAGTAACTAAAATAGACTAGCCTAGCGGTATCCACATCAGTAAATTGACGAATCTTTCTGACAGCATAAGCTGCCGAACTCAGCCGCCCCGCAAGTGATACTAAATGAGGACCCCATTGTAACCTTGAGTCTAGCGTGATCCCCAGGAAAACCGTTTTATCGACGAATTCGAGCTTCTCCTTGTTTAATATAATGTCACAATCAGTACTTTTGACATTTGGCAACGAAAATTTTACGCATTTGGTTTTTTTACCATTTAATACTAAATTATTGGCAGTGAACCAATCCTGAACCTGCCGTAGCGCGTTATTTACGTCGTCAACCTGACAAGTACGTCTATTTACTTTAAAAACTAAAGATGTGTCATCAGCAAATAACACCATATTTAGTTTGCCTTCGAATAATTATATGCATATGTTGTTATTACTATAACGACATCCATAAACTTTTGTGCACGAGTGTACTGCTCAATACCATTGCTAACTTAATATGGTCGGGTTATACGCGAAGATTTAGTATGGAAAAGTAATGAAAGCTAATTTCTCATAAAATACAACACTTAGGTATCTGCATTTTTGGTCGCTTTATCTTCTGTAGGAGTAGTAATTTTTGTATACATTTGGGCAGAATTTACTAAGTTTTTAATAGGGAAATCTTGAAATGAAAATTTAACACCGTGACTACCGCCACCCCACCAATGGCATGGTATATCTCGTAAACTACTGGAGTACTAGTTGTGAATTGGACGTAGTTATGCGACAACGTTCCAATCCACACGCAGGTCGAACTGAGTAAATCGCGTTTTTGTAATTTTGTGGTACGCTTTTTTTTGGTAGCGAGTACAACTAAGTAGTATGTATTACATCAACTAAATAAATAAACATTATTTTACTATATACTTGTCATTAAAATGTATTAATATTTCTCATACAAATGATGAAGAAAATGCACTTGGAACGTTTTTAAAAAAAGGCTTTTTGTATGGAAGTAGCTTATAGCTTAATTTGCAAAAACGATCCAATATCTGAAAACTGGTATATTTTGGTAGTTAATATATATTTTTTCTAAAACATAAGTATAACAATGAAACAACATTATTAAAAAAATATTTATTAAGACGCCTGCGTACAGCGCGCGCTATCTCGTGTTATGACAAAATAAAATACGTTTTTGAGGTTGATGGAATCAAAGCATGGAAAATCATCACAATTTATTCATCATCTAGATCGAAATCCAGCTCCTTACCAAATCCATCGATATCGTCAATGGCGTCATTAGACGCTTTCAATGTTTTATAAAAACTAAGGCAATCAGCTGGAATAAACTTGTATACAGATCGTAAATCAGCCAATTTAGCTGGAGCAATGGGTTTCCCGTTAGCCCATAACTGTTTCAGATCAGATCTATGTATAGTCGAAATCTCTCCTTTTGTCGTTTTTTTAATGTTTAGTTCATTATAATCCTCATCAAGGGACGTTTTCATAAAAATAGAATATAATTTAGCTTTTTCAATCTTTATCTCCTTTGCCAGCAGCCAGTTCAGTTTACTTTTATCTGTGAATTTCTTACGATTTACTATTTTTTTCTCAATATCTTCAGTGCTATAAAAGTCATTTTTGTCCATTCTATATACTTGAAATGGTTTTTTTTTTCTAGCATTTTTCATAATTTCTATATATTCTTCAGCTGTATAAACACGTTGTTGCTTTTTAAGCGCTGTTTCAATTTTTGAAAAATCGGTATCGTTAGGTAAAAAACTATGCCCTGACTCAAGATACCGAAAAGTTATCGTTTTTAATGTAGAATGGGAGTCTAAGATAACCTTTAACATTAAAACAATTTTTATGTTTCGGTTTTGTCCACCGCAACAATCACTCCATAGTATGAGATGTTCTATAGTAGGAGGTAGTTTGTTTTCTATATAATTGGCAAGGCATGATCCTACTTCCTGAGCGCCTCTTCCGGCTTCACCTTCCACCCAAACATAACAGTGCCCTACATCATCTGATGCTGAATGTATACCGCTATTATATAGCCAAAGCTGACGTTTATAAAAAATTACGTTTGTCGGTATACGAGGCAAGGGCAAAGTTTTTTCGAGATCAAATGATAAGCATTCTATGTTTGGGGTATTTTGTGCAGTTTCAAAGTCGCATTTCATCTGTTCCCTCATTTTTTGTGCCTTCTCTAAGTGTAACGATTTCTCAGCCTCTACTTTTGTGTTTTCTGATCCACTAGTGTTTTGTAATTGCACCGCAAACAAATCACACTTATTGCACGTATCTTTTTTTAATGGTTTACACCTCAAATTAAAATTAGTCAAGAAAATTTTCTTTACAGTTTCAAGAGAGGCACATTTCAACTCGGTGCCAAATTTTTCAACAAAAAGTTTCTTGTAAATATCATAAAGTTTCGATATTGTCATGCCAGGCTCTAAATATTGGATTTCATTGTTATTCTCCCTACGATAATGCGATTTATATTTAGGTAATTTTGAAATAACTTCCTTAATAAAGTTTAAGTTCTGTTCAGTCAATTTATTCGAGCTTTTGCCTTTCTTGCCTCGACAGTCATTTATTTCATTATTACGAATCTTGTATAATGCTATGGTAACTTTTTGTGTTGTAATTTGTAGAGTGTGCAGGAACATATCGCGACAGACTTTGACATCGTTTAATTTATAGGTGCGAAAAAATTGTTTAGGCTTTTTTTTGTTAACAGGGACAGAAGTCATGGTGTAGCTCCGTTTTTTTGGTTCCTCTGTGACACATGACTTAATGTACATTAACTGAGCATTGTAAGATCCAAGAGTTACATAAGTCTCAAATATTTGTTTTCGATCTTCCAACGAAATTGCATTGGCACATATCTTAAGACATTTGCATTGATAATCCTGAAATACTTTTGGTTCAATTTTTTTCTGTGAGCGTACAGTAGTATAAGATAAATTATTATACTTTTTAAACTGCCTTTCCGAATTGGATTCAGGATGCTTACGTTTGCGGCCTTTTTTCGGTCTTCCAGCCTGGGAACTAGATGTTATTATTACTTGGTCATTGCTTTCATTAATGTTTTCTTCATTTGAGCTGTCAAGTTCCTTTTCAGGTGAAAAGTTTACTATTTTCTGAACTTCAATGACAGGACTTAAAACTTCACCATGCTTATCTAAGACAGTTTTTTGAGGAGTATGTAAATTAGTTTCATCTTCATCTTGTGTTATAGACATAGTGTCATGTCTTGTATGATTTTCTACATTCATAGTTGTTGAATTCAATACCCTTTTCTTGTTGCATTCTTCACTAATTTTTACGAAGCTCTCAATGTGTTCATCTCTGGTGTTGTTATTGGTTTTAGTGTTATTGTCGTCGCCACTAACATTTGATTCACAGTCTGTTTCAGAGTCCGTTAAATTACGAATCTCAAAGTTTGGATCAGCAACACTATCATCACTATTTTCAATAAAGTCGGGTGAATCATTATCAAGACACATTTCTGGTTCATTAAGGACATTAAAAAGCTTCTGAGTTTCAGGAGACATACATGGAAGAGGCGATGCATCCTGTTCTACATCATTGAGAGCTGTTGTAATTTCTGGAGCCATACATGGGATAAACGATGAATTTGGTTCTAAAGTAATCGTAGTTAATTCTGTACTATTCATAGAAGTTACATCAGCAAGAGTGAGTGGCAGTGGTGTATCTGGAGTGCATCCATCTGAAACTATGTAATTTCAAATTAATAGGTACTTAAACAACTGCTTTATAGTAAAACACCGACCAAGTGCGAGTCAGACTCGCGCACGCAAGGTTCCGTACCATAATGCCAAGCCCTTACGAATATCGACCAAATAACAAGTTAAAAATTATGTTTTGTTTTTTGAGAGCCCCCCCAAATATGTATTTTATTAAAGTCTATTAGTGGCAAAAGAAATACATCATCTGCCTCAAATTGTCAACTGTCTACCTATCACGGTTCATGATATACAGGCTAGTGCTGTCACCAGGCTGACAGCGAAGTCTTAGTAACAGGGTCCCATCTTTCCCCTTCGGGTACGGAAACCTAAATACCTAATTTGTCCACGTAAATTAAGTTTGAAAAATATAGATATGTACGTACTCAGCTGATTTTTTGTTGGCGAAGTAATTGTACACTCGTAACTCAATGGACTCTCAGTATAAGGTACATCTGCAAATAACAAGATGAATTTAGAACCATCTACACAGAAATTTTGTGATTGCATAAAACTATACTGAATGCCACATAACTACCTACCAATTTTCATAAAACTACTTACGTTCTTTGTTTTCTTGGTTACTTTTTACGTACATTCGAGGAGTAAGTGGTGAAAATGGTGGTGGAGTAATTGAAATCTCGGTAGTTGATGATAATGGAGTGTTAGGCTTCTCCGATGCGATATCATCATTTCCTGGATAGTTAAAAAAAATATGTTGACAGAAATAAATTGAGAGAAAGAAATAATTTGATGTAAAGTAAGAAGATACATAATTATATTCTTTATTGCACACAGAAAAAACAATTGATAACAAGTTACTCAGTTTAAAGTAAAAATAGTTAATTAGGTAAATGTTTAGAAAAAACAATGTTTTTAACAATCCTACAAGTCCCGCAGTAAAGATCTTACTGTGCCTCTTTACATTCTAATTAAGCTCCTTCGGCAACGTTAGGATAACTTGGGCCGATCCCCGAATCAAATCGGACACCCCTGAGCAATCGGGCCAGCATTACGACTAGGTACCTACTCAACATTGCTTAACCTTTTGAACGCCAATGTCGGCTGCGCTGCCACTTCGGTGTGAATCTACCGTGTTTCATAAATCAGAAACAATTATGAATAGTTTACATAAATATGCATTTGTAGTTACTAACAAATGAAATGAAACACCATAGATGTATACAATTTATTTAATTTAACAAACTTTTACAAAATGAGCATACCTAATAATAATATTTTATGTTGACTTACAATATTACCTACAATAACAAGTAATAAATCCCTATTGTATCACGCATGAGCTTCGACGCGAGTTTGCCGGCAAACATGTTCCTACTTGTCGAACCTAACTTAAAAAAAATTGAAAATTGTTTATTTGCATTATGCTAATCAGTCTTGTAAGAATCAAATAGTAACAATACAAAATTATTTGGGAACTTAATCATGAAATAATAATTAAAAACAAATAATCAAACCTTTTGATTGATTGAATCAAACCTTAATTAACCTTAATCAAAATTTAATCAATTTTCTTGTACCGTATATTTAATGGTAAAGGATTTTCATCTTCGTCAGAAGGACATTCTGGTATGAAATCAACACTTTCGGATAAATCGGAATCACCCCGGTATATTCTGATTAAATTAATTATTTGCGCGTACAAATTAGTACGCCTATCTTCTGGTACTCTTTCCATTTCAAATGCGATTAATCTGGAGAAATTTTCGTTCCTCTCATCTGAAGGGCGTTGATTATAGAAGTCCACTCTGGACAATGCGCCTGGTTCAAATAATATATTGTTTTTGTTACGAGCCACGTAAGGCTCATTGACTGTTTGTGTGGCTACTTCTTTTTTTATTGTATCTTCTTTGCAACGAAGCTTTATATACCTAGATAGTATCGACGGAGATCCTGGTCGTTTTTGTGACATTGTTTTAATCCTGAAATTAAACAAATGATTCAGATAATAAATGATTATAATAAGTAAATAAATGATAATAGTACTTGATTATACTTACCTACTTGTTATATTTATTGTCAGTGTGAAATCAAACTAATATAAGTACAATATATTTATTTTGCCAAATTATTTAACTGCGACACACAAATATAACTTCACGCAGACGAAATTTTATAAATAATATTCGGCGAATTTTATTGTCATTAGCTGGTTTCAGTATTACCAGATTAGATTTTTAATTTACCATCAATTCATATAAAATACAGTATACAAAAATATACAATTAAATACAGTAGACTATAGAAAAATTACTATCAGGATTTTTTGAAATACTTTTTTAGATATTTAGGTGAATTTTTATTTATTATAAATGTTTGATTTTAAACGATTAAACAAACAAACTTCCTAAATTTATATGGTTGTGTTATTTGATCACAAATATTTAATGTTGTGTGTCTTAATCATTGTTTTTATGTTATTAACAACTTCGGAACTACTTGAGTGGAACGTTGTAAAATATTTAATATTGGAATGTTCTTTTTAACATATTAATGATCGACCATTTATCTGGCAAGTATTGATAAAAAAAATAATAATAATGGGTATCGATATAATGTTGAAATCCCTATTTTTTTGTAGGTATTTAATTAAGATTTTCGGGCTTGGGCGTACAGGGCATAGGAATACCGATATGGCGTGGCGGTGAAAAGGATTGGTTAACTAATATCTCATTTTCGATAATATGTTTTAAATATTAATTAGTACCTACGTACCTAGGTATTTACCGTCGTCATCTTTTTGGCCGCGACATTTTATGCGTCACACGCCCTGTACGTCACTAGTCTCCGATTTTGTTGAAACTTTTTGAGGATATTGTTCTCAAATTGTTCTATTCAGTACCTTCAGTGAAAAAAAGTGTACCTCTCGGGTTTTGCTAAAAAATGGAAAACAAAAAATGCCGTACAGGGCGTATACGCCCCGTACGTCATTTTTTTTTCTATAATACTTAGAGATGCACAGTATACATCAAATAAATGTTCCCGAATATAAACCTACGAATACTGAATATTGACTCTACAGTGCCCACCAAACCGCCACAATATTAAATTGAAAATCGTAAAAATATAACCTAAAAATTTTGGACCCAGAAAAAAGGCATTTTGTTGAGATTTTTTTACCTGAAATAAATGTTCTCATTTAGCGCTCCACAAATATGTAATTATATCTCCGAAACATGCGTTACTTTCATAGATAATAGCAAATCAAAATTAAACTCAACATCACCAACACAGACCTACAGATTTTTGCAGTGCCTAGATGTGGCAATCAAATTTCAAGTAGGTACAAACTGTCGTTGATACTATATTGACTTAGGTTTTTTTAATAATAATATCAGTGGTAGTGATATGCGAACTTTTATTGCGTATTTGCGTATTTTTTTACGCAATTTCTTAATGCTGCTGGCGGTAAGTGTTGCCTGGTAGAAATCGTAACGTAACGAGATGTTCGGTGCCGTCTGGCGAAGGTTCGGCTATTATCATTAATCAATGGCCAACATACTTATTGTTACGTGTTTGGTCGCTATTACAAGTGCAGCTATTACATGTGGCCTGTGTGTTTTGAAAAAAAAAAGTTTGACTGATTATGGATGAGAATCTCGTTCATTTAAAAAAGTAGGTATTTTTCAGTATATATATTTTTTTCATTGTTCGTTTTATTTAATTTATACTATATTATGCATAGATAGCACGTATTCGCGCTCATCTGAGGGAATTTGACGCGTCTCTTCGCTTCGATTCTGTATCAGCTTGATTTGACTATAAGCCATTTGTTAGCGTAAGGACAGATTCGCTTTACGCCAGATTCGCGTTAGGTCAGATTCGCGTTAAGACAGATTCGCTTTAAGACAGAAGTATAGTCGGATAAAAAGTTATTTTATTCATTAATACGAAACATCAGAGAAAAAAAAACACTTTGCTGTCATCGTTACTAACCAAAAATAAATTCCCTGTACTAATATTAAATCCTTATTTTATTCTATATAAACCAAATTCGCTAAATGTTTTAAACATTCTAAAGTTGAAATTCGTCCTTGTAAGGCATTGTTAACAATTTTGTCAATCTTTTTATCCTTTTTTAAGTCTTCTAGCCTTCGTCTTTTCCCTTGACTGTAAAGACTCAAACTTATTTTTTTTCTTTCTTGCATTTCATTTTCTTTTTTTAGCAACTGAAGAAAATAATAAGGCTGGTTTGGGCGGTATTTTTGAATTCAGTCTACGATGATATTCCTCCACTCCATTTGTTGTTCTGATATTTTCTCCGTAACAAGGAAATTGATCAGAAGTGACTTTCTTTAGCCACTGGGTCGAAAAATAGTTTTGGAACTTAGCAAATTCCTCTGTAGCAGGGCCAGCTTCTAATAAAAATAAGTAAGCCTCAGGGATTAAATTTGGAGGTAATAGTGCTAATTGAGTAAACATCCTTGTTATATTTTTGCGCTCATTTAACGCTTAGTTCGTAATCCATATTGAAATTATAAATAAATATGTCAAACACTCACACTAATCATCTAGTCTCAAATTAGGCAGAGCCTATATTATGAGTACTGGAGTTTACTAGATAAGGGATAAAAATAAACGACCATGACTCGGGTATAAGTACTACATATTTATCATACAAATATTGCACCTAGCAGGATTCGAACCCTTTGCGTGGCAGTTTGGATGCTAGACTGTTCGGCCAAAAAGGTCGTCGAAATTTAAATATTATGTGTAATAATCTGCCGTAAAGGGAATCAAAAACAAAGGAACTTTATGTTGCGGTCTGTACTTATTCTGTCTTTAAGCGAATCTGACCTAACGCGAATCCGACCTAACGCGAATCTGACGTAAAGCGAATCTGACCTTACGCTAACAAAGGCTATAAGCGCATATATGTACTACCATCGAAAACACTGAAATGTTCAGATTATGCAAAATTTATGAATTTGTAGTCTAATTGTGGCAAATAAATATGTTTTCTTTATTTCTTACTTTGTTTGTTTTTACATTTATTTGTCCACGTATTTCTCAGAATCTCGAAACGTAATTGCAATCTGGGAGCACGGCAGTTAAGCAAAAACAAACAAACAACACATCACTACCACACACATCTATTTTTCGAAGCCATTCAGGACATTATGTACCCTCACGTTACTTTGTTGTGGTTGTGGATAAGGCACTTGTCCCACCGCCGACGAGGAAGTGATGAGGTTGCTATTGACTATTTTCTCGCTGAAGAAACGGACAAAATATTTATACGTATTAATAGTTGATCGATGGATGTTCACACTGTCGGCGAGAACCCTCTCACCACTATTGTGTCACAGCGACAAGAGCTATCAAAGATAATAATCGCTCAGCGATACTCGCTTGGCAGTTGGAGCTCACGATGAAAGACCAACCACAACCGAATGCCTCGAGCGAGTAGTGAGAGTAATCGCCAACCGCACAAGAACTCGCTTATAATAGCCAAGCGACAAAACCATCGAAATTACACACTCGCTTTGCGCTGCTAGCCAACTCTTATCTAGTGTCTAGCTCTACTCGCTTCTCACTGATTGTCGGCGGAAGGCAGAGTGCCTAAAGCTAGAAGCCAGATTATTATTATTATTATCGGAAATTCACGGGCTAAAGATAAGGAAATATAGCGGCAGTGTGAATTCAAGATGAGGCTGAGTTTCCCTCGTCCAGCTGCATGTTTTTCAAACTATTCTACAAGTATTTAATATGGCAGCTTTCTGTTGATTGGTATAGATTATATCATATACGTGGGACACTCAGAAAGTTTTGCGAAACTAAAAAAAATTGTTCTATACGTACATATATTTTTATTAAATCTTTTCAAAGTACTTTCCACCAGCCTCTATACAAAGATTCATGCGCCTGAACCAGTTTTCAAAACACTTTTTCCAGTCCGCCGCAGACACCTCGTTTACAGCCTGCTCGAACGCAGCCAGCGCATCTTCCGGCGACGAAAATTGTATCCCTTTGAGCTGATTTTTTATTTTTGGGAATAAAAAGAAGTCACACGGTGCTAGATCAGGGCTGTAAGGAGGGTGACCCAGGAGTTTGACTGGCGTGCTGTCCAGGAAGTCCCTCGTTTTGAGTGCGGTGTGCGCAGGTGCATTGTCGTGGTGGAGCAGTAGCCCGCGGAGCCCTGTGTTTGGTCGCTTGTTGCTTATAACAGAGAAAACTTCTGGCAAACATTTGGTAGTATACCATTCGGCATTAATGCTTCTTTGATCCCGTAAGGGAATTGATACCAAGTGGCCAGTCAAATTAAAAAAGCTAGCGATCAAAATCTTACCCCCGCTTCTAGATCGCTTCACTTTGGTAGGCGTTGGCTCATTTTGAAACACCCAAACAGTCGACTGGCGCTTGGTTTCTGGGTCGTATTGATAAATCCAGGACTCATCACCTGTAACGATGTCGTAAACACGCCGAGACGAGCCTGCTTCAAATTTGTTAAGCATATCACGGCACCATTCCACCCGGGCCTGCTTCTGAGCATCGGTGAGGTTGTGCGGCACCCAGCGTGATACTATCCTCCTCACGCGAAGATGGCTGTGTAGAATCTCGTGAACGCTTCCCGATCCAATCTTCAATATGTGTTGAATCTCCTGATATGTAATTCGCCTATTGTCTTGGATTAAATTTTTCACTGCTAGCACGTTTTCTTCGGTAACAGCCGTCAAAGGGCGACCGCTTCTTTCGTCATCCCCCAAAGTTGGTCGACCGCGCTTGAATTCGTTATACCAACGATACACGGTTGCCTTGGAAGGGCCTTCATCCATGAATGCCATTTGAAGTCTATCGTACGATTCATCCGGTTTCAGGCGACACTTGAAATCGTATAAAATCATAGCTCTAAAATGTTCCCGGCGCAGATCCATATTTCAGTGAGACACAATACTTTGAATTAACTCGCAAAAAATGTGGAGGGAAATTTTGAAATTGGAACTTACTTATTTTTACTTATAAATAATCATATTTTCGAAAAACATTATAACTGGCCAGTCTCCCATATATAAAAACTTTTTTTCGCAATACTTTCTGAGGGGCCTGGTATAATTTTTCATACGGATTCTTCTAAATCATTTAATTTCAGGCCATGGAGAAGATGACATTTTTCTTTTGTATATCTCGGGTCCTTAGGGCAAGGCGTGCGAGGATCCAAGTAGGAAAAAAGATCAGTTATGCTGGCAACATTAAGCACGCCACCCGTCGCGCGCAGACTTATCGTGCGAACACTAGCTATCATGCTATTATCATCATCAGTGACTACAGTAATTTTCAGTGACTAAGAAGGCATAATATAACTAGTATGTTCTCAAATTTCATTAATTTTGTCCTTGACATCATCACCCATCATCAATATTCTAAGGTACTTCTTTTTGATACACAAGCTTCAAATTCTGAACACGATTGTAGTGTTTAAGACGTCAATAATATCAGCCCATTTTCTGCAGGGTGTAACGTCATATTTTAAAAACTTCTTTTGCCCATGCCAATTTTTCAAAGGAAGTTTTGCGGAAAAGTGAAAAATTCATTAAACTAACTTTTTTAACAAACAAAACGTCAAACTTACTAATTTTAAACTAAAAAATATAAATATTATAATCACATGTTCAGCATAAAAACGAAACAATTTCGCATGCTGGGACGAGTGGAAAAATATTCCATGTATTCCAACTGATTGGGATAGCCAGTTGGGATAGACGGAACCGATCATTAAGGTTAAAACAAAGGTTAATAGGTTGTAATTAAAAAGAAAAAAAAAAAAATTACTGTAGATATCATTTACAGCATCTTCTCAAAATCGAATTGAAATCTAATTTTCGATTCGAATTTCGAGAAGATGTTTCGTTAATGATACTTTATTTGAAATCAACCTATCACCTGCAAAGTTCAAAACTAAAATAGCCATGAATACATGGAAACCTGAAATATGATTAATAAAAATTAAAATCGATTTGTCACTTATTTTACATTAACAGTGGCAAATTATGACAATTTTAAATTAAATTAACTAATTAGCTTAGAAATTATTCAAAATTAAGCAATATTTTTCTCGAAAATTATGAGGTGTAAAAAATAATAATATCCAAATCAATTTGATGCAGGTATTATACAGTCGAGGCAGAACCAGTTATAAACAATCTCTAGATAACATATAGTTCTATCTATACGCTCCAATTTGAAATTTAATTACCACATCTAGGTACTGCAAAAATCTTTAGATCTGTGTTGGTGATGTTAGTTAAATTTTGATTTGTTAATAACTTTGAAAGTTTTGCATATATCTGTGATATAACTACATATTTGTGGAGCGCTAAATGAGAACATTTATTTCAGGTACAAAAATGTCAACAAAATGCCTTTTTTCTGGGTCCAAAATTTTTAGGTTATATTTTTACGATTTTCAATTTAATATTGTGGCGCTTTGGTGGGCGCTGTAGAGTCAACATTCAGTATTCGTAGGTTTATATTCGGGAACATTTATTTGATGTATACTGTGCATCTCTAACTCTTACAGAAAAAAAATGACGTACGGGGCGTATACGCCCTGTACGGCATTTTTTGTTTTCCATTTTTTTGCGAAACCCGAGAGGTACACTTTTTTTCATTGAAGGTACTGAATAGAACAATTTGAGAACAATATCCTCAAAAAGTTTCAACAAAATCGGAGACTAGTGACGTACAGGGCGTGTGACGCCATTTTATCGTATCTCGCAAGCTTAATAATTTTCGTCTTTTTGACAACAAGAACATTAAATCCTTGTTATTCTCATTGTTCTTGTCATTCTGCGAAAAATTAACGACTTACTTAAACCACATTTACTTAAATAAACCACATTTTAAGTAAATCAAAACAGCACCAATAATTAACAAAAACCGTCTGATCAATACACAAATTAGTTACTTACTTCTTCCTCGTTCATCGCGAACACAAACTACACGTTGTATTAATCTAAAACACGCTTTTATTCAAATATCAATTCTGGGGCGTCACACGCCCTGTACGTCACTAGTCTCCGATTTTGTTGAAACTTTGTGAGGATGTTGTTCTCAAATTGTTCTATTTAGTACCTTCAATGAAAAAAAGTGTACCTCTCGGGTTTCGCTAAAAAATGGAAAACAAAAAATGACGTACAGGGCGTATACGCCCCGTACGTCATTTTTTTTTCTGTAAGGCTTAGAGATGCACAGTATACATCAAATAAATGTTCCCGAATATAAACCTACGAATACTGAATATTGACTCTACAGCGCCCACCAAACGGCCACAAAATGAAATTCAAAATCGTAAAAATATAACCTAAAAATTTTGGACCCAGAAAAAAGGCATTTTGATGAGATTTTTTTACCTGAAATAAATGTTCTCATTTAGCGCTCCACAAAAATGTAATTTTATCACAGAAACATGCGATACTTTCAAAGATGATAGCAAATCAAAATTAAACTCAACGTCACCAACACAGACCTAAAGATTTTTGCACTGCCTAGATGTGACAATCAAATTTCAAATAGGTGCGTACTGAACTATATTTTTTCTAGAAGATGTTTATAATAGGTTCCTGCCCGACTGTATAATATATAATAATTGATTTGGATATTTTTATTTTTAACGTGTAGAACACGGACACAAAGTTTCACATATTGACACCTCATACTTTTCGAGAAAAATATCCTCAACTTTCAATCATTTCTAAGCTATTTATTTCATTAACTTGTAAAATAATATTTGACATAATTTGCCACTGCTAATGTAAAATTATCGCAAGTCAAAATTAGTCAAAAAAAGTTACTTAATGAAATTTTTATTTTTATTGTTTACATTTCAGGTTTCCATGTATTCATGGATATTATAGTTTTGAAGTTTGCAGGTATTAAGTTGGTTTAAAATAAAGTATCATTAGCGAAACATCTTCTCGAATCTAATGTTAAGATAACCTTTGACAGTTAATTATATCTACAGTTAATTTATTTGTGTTTCTTTTTATTACAACCTTTTAATCTATGTAACCTTAATGGTCTGTTCCATCTATCCCAAGTGGCAATCCCAATCAGTTAGAATACATGGATTATTTATCCACTCTTCCCATCATGCGAAATTGTTTTGTTTTTATGCAGAAAATGTGATTAATATATTCAGGTTTTTTAGCTTAAGATTAGTAAGTTTGATTTTTAGTTTATTAAAAAACTTAATTCAAAAAATCAAAAAACCCGACTGCTTCAAAAGCGAACTAAAAAGGCGTAAACAAGGAAAAAATCATGCTGTGCAGGCGCAGGATACACCAGATTTTGGTCAGCCAGCCCGCAAATATGTATTTTTTGAATTAAGTTTTTTATTTATAACTTTTTAGTTAGGTTTTTTTCGAATTAGATACATTTAAACATATAAGGGTTGTATATTTTTGAAATCAACTCTTAAAACCCTTTATTTTGATACCCCATACGATGGGTTTCGAAGAAAAAAAAAATTTTGGCCCCTACAATATGGCACCCAAAATCCGCCATTTTTCTATTGTCCAATTTTAAATAATATTATAAAGGGGAAAGATTCGTATTTTTGTATGTAACGAATAAACTAAAAAACTACTGGACCGATTTCAGAAATCTTTCACACTTTCCCCGGGTGACATAGGTTATGATAAGTTACTTTTTATACCTGTATTCACACGGGCACGGAAACGACGCGGGTGAAACCGCGAGACGTCTCATATATTTTTTCTTATTTTATAAGATCTTTGTAGCACAGTTGGTACACATTTTGCGGATTAAACTGGTTTCTGATTGATTGCCAAGCTGATGAACTCGTAAATTTAGATACAAGTAGCAAAAAAATTGCCGAAGACGATGACGAGTTCGTTATGGATATGGAGCCAACAGACTTATTACAAACTAGCATCATCATGTTACGTGTTATCTTTGTGTCAAATAAACATTTTAATTTTTTAATTTTTTTTTAATTTTAAACTACGTTTTTCAACACACATATTCAAAAAATATTTAAAATTTCATAAACACAATATTTTGCAACAAATTATAATAAGAAACGGAATTTAAAGGACAGGCAACCTGACAAATAAACTAATATTTGAAAAAATAACTGAATATTTTGAATTTTGTATTGAACACAAATAAAGTTAATTTGTTGATAATATTTATTAATGACATTCCATTTGTCATAGGATCATTGATTCCGTAGATACTATACAGTAGTACACAAACTGACAAAATTCGCAAACCTCTTTAACCCCCAGTTTCCCAGCTTAAAATTATCGGAGAATTAATGTGACAAATTGTCAAGCACGCGTTATCTGCTGTGATTGGTTGAATGAATTTTCAATAGCCAATCACAGCAGATAACGCGTGCTTGACAATTTGTCACATTAATTCTCCGATAATTTAGAGCTGGGAAACTGGGGGTAAGTGTTGGCGGCCAGTGGTTGATGATAATAACCGAACCTTCGCCAGGCGACATCGAACGTCTCGTTACGTGTCGTTTTCTACCAAGCACTCTTTCCGCCATCCGCCGCATTACGAAATTGCGTAAAAAAAAACATAGTTGTTTTACCTTCTCATACCATTATGATATAATCATTAAAAAAAACCTAAGACAAAATAGTATCAACGATAGTTCAGTGCGCACCTATTTGAAATTTGATTGTCACATCTAGGCAGTGCAAAAATCTTTAGGTCTGTGTTGGTGACGTTGAGTTTAATTTTGATTTGCTATTATCTTTGAAAGTATCGCATGTTTCTGTGATAAAATTACATTTTTGTGGAGCGCTAAATGAGAACATTTATTTCAGGTAAAAAAATCTCATCAAAATGCCTTTTTTCTGGGTCCAAAATTTTTAGGTTATATTTTAACGATTTTGAATTTCATTTTGTGGCGGTTTGGTGGGCGCTGTAGAGTCAATATTCAGTATTCGTAGGTTTATATTCGGGAACATTTATTTGATGTATACTGTGCATCTCTAAGCCTTACAGAAAAAAAAATGACGTACGGGGCGTATACGCCCTGTACGTCATTTTTTGTTTTCCATTTTTTAGCGAAAACCGAGAGGTACACTTTTTTTCATTGAAGGTACTAAATAGAACAATTTGGAGTCATTCCCGCTCGTCCACACCCCGTCGTCCACACTGCGGACGACTGGGAATGTTGCGTTCTGTTCGTCTACACTGTGGACGAACAGAACGCATTATTCCCAGTCGTCCGCACCTCGTTTCATGTTTAGTTTAAGAGTCAGTGTTTTTTTTTTTTAAATTAAATAAGGTTTGTAAAATTGTACTATTACTGACAAAAATTGTAAATAG
Organism: Orthosia gothica; assembly: GCA_949775005.1. NCBI lineage: Eukaryota > Metazoa > Arthropoda > Insecta > Lepidoptera > Noctuidae > Orthosia > Orthosia gothica. The sequence goes on from OX459035.1 coordinate 45,376,426, forward strand.
TTATGTTGTAAAAATGGTAATGTTTAAATTATTGTAAATTAAGTTGATCTGTGATACAAATTACTTTGTTGTTGCCCTTAATTATTGTAAAATAAGATGATCTGTGATGAAAAATACTGTTGAATTTAAACACTACTTAGTACATATTATGTTGTTATTATATACTTTAAAAATGTTTATATAATACCAACAAAATATTAGTTAAAATATTGCCTTTTAATTATTGTAAATTATGTTGATCTGTGATAAAAACTAGAATTGTTGTTAATTATTTTAACATTTGATGATTTTAAATAAAAAAAACTTAATAGTTATGTTGTTTTTAAAGTAATTAAACCGTTAAATCATTTATTTAATTTTAAAAAAAAAAACACTGACTCTTAAACTAAACATGAAACGAGGTGCGGACGACGACTGGGAATGTTGCGTTCTGTTCGTCTACACTGTGGACGAACAGAACGCATTATTCCCAGTCGTCCGCAGTGTAGACGACGGGGTGTGGACGAACGGGAATAACCCACAATTTGAGAACAACATCCTCACAAAGTTTCAACAAAATCGGAGACTAGTGACGTACAGGGCGTGTGACGCATTCTGGGTATCAATTTTATCTTGCAGGGTAGTAATTTTCTATGTAGGTTTGAGGAAAGTCGCAGGCTCCTCCAACTTGGAATCAACATTCGAAGTCGTGGTCCTGCTGAACGAGCGAGCGAAAGTTATCATTGTTGATTTCTCGATAAATAAAAATGATTCAGTTCTGATTTTTTTACCAAATGGATCACATTTAAGGGAAGTAATTATTTGTATACTTAGAATAGCTGTAGCATGCCCCCGTTTTCATGTCCGTAAGGATTGAGGAGCCACTTTTTGTATCTAAATGAAATTAATTTACTTATTTAGTAGTAAGTTTAAAAATTTTGTAGGTTCGATCCTCGATTTTGTAGTATAATACTTCAAAAGTTATATGGACATAAAGGTGGCTCCTCAATCTAAATGTTTGGATTGAGGAGCCACGTCAGAACTAGGAACATCATGGATTAATATTTATCATTATTAGGTATGATTTTGTAGTATTTGAGAGTATTTAGTAGACAAAATCTGAGCTCGGTTGGATTAAAATTAAAAAAGTTATCATACATTATATGTGGCTCCTCAGACCATACATACGACTCGTCAGTTTTCAAAGAAGCAGTAGTTCAATTAATGCGCAATTTCTTCGTCATTTAGTAGTAAGTATATTAGATTTGTAGGACAAGAATCAGTTATTAAAAATGAGTGCATTGGGAGATATGGCACATTTTAACTGGCTCCTCAATCCTGACGTTAGTGTACCTACCTGAGATCACAACGTTAATGTACCTTCCTGAGATTACAACGGAATCAAAAACCAGAGACACTAACATTTAGTATGAATGTCTACTTAATACTTAAGTAGAGATCAACATTGTATATATTCGGTATCTGAAAAACAAATTACTTTTCGATATTCCTTAAGAATTCACTATTAAGGGTGACCATGTTATATGAATGAAACCAGGATGACAAGTTTTTGAATTTTAATTTTTAACAAATCGGCAGTATAGAAATATAGGTAGGTATTTACAGATATTCTTCATATGTTTTAGGTAGGTATTTACAGATATTCTTCATATGTTTTAGGTATTTAAATCAATTTCTACATAAGTTAAAGAATGAATTAATATTGGTTGGTCGGTGCTTTTACGAATTTTACAGTGAGAATCATAGTCGTCGTAACAAAACATCTCATCCTTCATTGGGTAGTGACATTTATAGTGGCCCATGCCAGCTTCGCCAATTCCAGGTATAAATTCTATAACGCCTATTAATGTATATGATCTGCTTGTAATCATTATAGATTCTGGTACCTCGTTTACTCGAAACTTCGTACAAACATTTAGTTCAAATGAAACTGTGTTTGATAGAGCATATTTGCACATTGTTTGGTGGTTACAAGCCGTACAAACGTTTTTTTCTTCTGCAATACAAATTGCCTCTTCTAAACTTTGGATGCCGAAAACAGAAATTATATTTAGGTTTAAAGGCAAAAATGCGATCTGCCTAGATATTGGGATAAATTGGCATAAATCATTGGTACACTTTTTACTGAAAATTGCACTAAAACAATACTTCAAAGCTATATGTTCAAAAATGAAGGACACATTACAAGCAAATTCACAGTGGTTTTCTCTTGTATCAAAATACAGCACGCCTATTTCGGATCTCATTTTGTATATATCACAGTCATTAGCAAAAGGGTCTGATAAAAGTTTAATATATTGAGAAATTAAATCATAAGAGTATGTGTTTAATGTTTCTTGAAAACTTCTACTTTGAATAAATGCCATACTTAAGAAATGCATGACTGAATCAAAGCAGCATGTGTTGGTCAAATCCATTTTAACATAACTTTTACCGACGGGTATAGAATCGCATAGATTGCCATTTTTTACAAATTTTATTTTTATTTTATTTGACGTTACATTAATGTCGGCTTCACCCCTCCAATTTTCGACAAAGGAAGGACGATCCGAAAATATCGATTCAGCAGCAAATGACCGATTAATTTTCTTTGATTTTAAAGACTTTGACTTTTTTTTATAGAGTATCTAGGTAATTAATGTACATTACATTGTGCAAACTATCGGACGTAAGTCGCGGACGTGACCTTGGGCGTTCGGACGTCTGATAGAGATCGGGCAGCCGCGTCCCATACGACTGTGCACACATATCAGCCGCGGCTGTAAGTCGCGTCCTTCAGCCGCGTCCGATAATTTGTTCCCAGCTTTATACTGCACTGATGTGGCCTTGGTAAATATCTACTGACAAAGCCCGAAGAATTGCCAAACTTAAGTGGCAGTGGGCAGGGCACATTGCTCGCAGAACGGATGGCCGATGGGGCAGAAAGGTTCTGGAGTGGCGACGGCGAACCGGAAGACGTTGCGTTGGAAGGCCTCCCACTAGGTCGACCGATGACCTGGTGAAGGTTGCAGGGATCCGCTGGTTGCGGGACGCACGGGACCGGTCAATGTGGTGACGCTTGGGGGAGGCCTATGTCCAGCTGTGGACGTCTTTCGGCTGATATGATGACGATGATGTTGATGATCGGGCAGCGAAATTTGCTTGGCAATCGAATCTAGTTTGACTGTAGATAACAAAACATCGATAATACCAATACTTACTGCAATTAAAACAAAAAAGACCACCCCGCGCTTATGCGCCGTACGGGCCGGTACTGCCAACGACTCCGCCCACTCCAATTCGTCATTCGAGCGTAAACATTATTAAATTAGAAAAAAAACATTAAGGATGTTATGATTTTATTATTGTATATTTTTACATGGTTCATAAACTTATATTTACTACCTATCTGTTTTACACAACTAACAACGTTGTATAAGTAATTTTTCAACGGCTTTTGTAAATTTCTTTTCTTTTCCAAGTTCATTTTATAAGTTGTTCGACTATTATTCGTAAAGTTGTAAAGCCTACTTAGCTGTGATAGTTTTCCTTTTAATTCCGTTATATATACTACTGCCATGATTTTTTTCACATATCCAAAAGCAACCATTTAGCTGGCAGGGGGGACACTTGACTCTAACAAAAATTAGCAATTTAAAACTTAATTTTACGCAAACGGATCCCTGAATCGAATAATGGTTTTAACAGAACCGTAATATTTTTTTCACAAACATGCATGGAAATATTGTCATTATTTAAAAAAAAGAACACGCAAAATTTCGAATTGCCGGACAAAGAAAATCAAATGCATTGCTGGAGCGTTTTTTGAATTTGGAACATTACAACGCTCCTGCAATGTTGTATGAAACGGCGTGCTGGGGTTATTAGATACTCTTTGATTGGATCTCTTTTATCATTCTTGGCATACCAAAGTCAAATTACGTTCAAATGGCTGTATAGCCATAAATGCGTTTGCCTTTCGGCACAGATGATAAATAGAAAATCGGCGGCCAAACTGAGAATTCGTCTTGATTTGTTATTTATATATTTAATAAATATAAATTTAATAATTAAAATGTGTTGCAATGGTTCAGAGAGTGAAATGGACATTGATTGTACTCTTCCAGGTTTAAGATCAGAAGCCAAATTGCCAATGGAAAACCCGCTTCCAGCATATAGATATGAACATTTTATGATTTGGAAAAACGATAAAAAAGTGAACATTTTCTCCGAAACAGTATTTTTGGCGTAATTCTATGATAATGCTAAAACTAAAAAGCCATCTACATTATGGGCAATTAATTCCATACTGAAATGTACAGTTCATGTTAAAAACGGCATTAACATGAAAAAATATGGAAATTTAACTACTTTTTTATTTCCCTGCATTCTTTTGAGAAAAGCACTATATATGCCTCGGCGGAAATGGCAATTGCCTTTCTCGTATTAGTGAAGTCCTCGCCTACGGCTCGTCCTTCAAACTCATACTCGACCTGCAATTGCCTATTTCCCGGCTATACAATAATGTACTATTCATAAAGGCCTATTCATCGATATCCCACTTACGGAAAATACGAGAAAAAAAAAACAATATTTTGTCGGAGTGATTAATATGTATATCCATGCCAAATTATAGCTTTATAGTACCAAGAGTCTCTGAGCTAAGCTGCGGACGGACAAACGGACACAGCGAAACTATAAGGGTTCCTTGTTGGCTACGGAACCCAAAAAGACGTTGGCGCGAAATCTTTAGAATAATTCATACATTAATCTTTTTTTTCTTATTACACATTGAATTGGTGACCGTAATTTATTTTTAATATTTTATACCTAGTGAGAATGGAGACTAATTTGTAAATGGAATAGACAGGAAAATTAATAATATTCAATCAGTTGTACCGTCAGGGATTTCAATAACAAGTTGAAATTAAATTTAAAAACAAATAGATTTCTATTTGTGTTTTTGTTAAAGCCAGGAAACGAGAAGAAAAATGTAATTTATTCATGGACACCCTACAAAAGAATTTGATAGGAAATTAAAGGATTGCTAATAACTTCGTAGATATTTACTTTTTTATGGCAGGATTATACGTACATTTAGTATATATTTATACAGAATAAGATGTTTTCTTTTCCAAATTTCGTCACAAGTATAAGTAGATTAGAGGCAGATCTATTTACCGAAGCATCTCAATTGAGGAGCCAGTTAAAATGTGCCATATCTCCCAATGCACTCATTTTTAATAACTGATTCTTGTCCTACAAATCTAATATACTTACTACTAAATGACGAAGAAATTGCGCATTAATTGAACTACTGCTTCTTTGAAAACTGACGAGTCGTATGTATGGTCTGAGGAGCCACATATAATGTATGATAACTTTTTTAATTTTAATCCAACCGAGCTCAGATTTTGTCTACTAAATACTCTCAAATACTACAAAATCATACCTAATAATGATAAATATTAATCCATGATGTTCTTAGTTCTGACGTGGCTCCTCAATCCAAACATTTAGATTGAGGAGCCACCTTTATGTCCATATAACTTTTGAAGTATTATACTACAAAATCGAGGATCGAACCTACAAAATTTTTAAACTTACTACTAAATAAGTAAATTAATTTCATTAAGATACAAAAAGTGGCTCCTCAATCCTTACGGACATCCGTTTTCTGCGCTCATGGTGGTCCTGCTGAATGGAGCGTGACTACCGCAGGACCACCTTCAAAGTCGATTTTCTCGAAAACTACTAAGGTACCAATTTTGTTGTTCGGGTACTAATTGGTACCAATTGAGTAGTAATTATTTACCAAATATGGAAGCGGTTGCTGTCGGGGTCCTGCGGTAGTCACGGACATCATATAATTGCATAGGTTCTATTTTCACAGACTAAAAAGTGCGTCACGGATAGTCTGTCGTCTGCGCAGGGCCTAATTGTATTTTTTATATGTTTCAGATATCTTTCCACTGGGTTGGCATTTCGATCTTTGGCTTATAGCTTTCGTTTGGGTATTAGTAGTGTCTCAGATTATTTATAGTACCTGTGAAGCTATTTGGAAAAAAAAATTGAATGTCCATATGCCACTGCCGTCTGAAGACCAGCTTAAGCATATTTCTTCAGATTTTGAAAAAATGTGGAACTTTCCTAACTGCATTGGCAGTTTGGATGGTAAACATTGTAGGGTTAAACGACCTAAAAGATCAGGATCGGCATTTTTTAACTACAAGCATTATTTGCGCTTTCTGGACAGGCTCTAAGGAAATAATCTGATTGGTACGTAAATATAATACCCATACCACTACCTGATACCCTGCCAAAATCGGGGGGTCTAAAATAAGTAAACAAAATATTTTTATTTCCTTAAAACTATACATTTATCATATATCCAAAAATACCTTATGCATAATACTAATACATAAACTATGTAAAAGCCCCTAAAACATGAGTTTAATGTTACCAAAATTCTACACAACTTCAATCAAGATGCAGTGGAAACATCCAAACTCTTAACAGTCTCTAGGCGTAATTAAAATCTGCAGGAATCAGGGCTTTTGATAAAACGTTATTTAAATGAATAATTGGTAAAATTTATATATTTATGTATATAATTTTTACTGTACTACCGGGATGTCTTTCGAAAGTTAGTCGCAAACATACAATTTAATTATTTAATTAAATAGTATGTTTTTTTTTTGTATTTTAAACAAAGACTTACTAATAGACCCGGCAGCAATGTATAACATTTTTATCAATTCTGCATTTAAATAGTGTTTTATGAAAAAAACTGATTCCTGTAGATTTTTGCCTTCGCATCTCATACCATATGTTTTAATTCTTTACTGCTGCGCTATTTCAATCAAGATGCATTTTAAAAAGATCCAAGCTCTAAAGAGTACCTATGCGTAGTTCACAGTAACTTTACAAGTTCTGGATGTTGTATATAAAATCTGGAGGAATCACGGTTTTTGATATAACATTATTGAAATTAATGTTACTAATATTATAGACTATAGTAAATGGCAACGAATACTCCTGGGTTAATGGTGTCACAAAAGTTCATGGTTTACAGTATAGGTAGATTATAGTTCCATAAATTGTGGTTAGGTGAGGTTGAGATCACACAGTCCTGTAATTTTTTTCTCCTATTATCGCGCTAAAACTGTCAGGCATGCTGTCAAATAAATCATGGAAGGACATGAGTAGATATGCTGCGGCGTTACTTTCTTTTTCAAGGACTTCACATCCTGCAAATGAGAAAACATATATTAACACAACTGAAATTCGGCATTTACAGATCGTGTAAAGAAGATAGACAACAGCATCTTTGTTTGTGCTAAGAAGATACTGCAATCAGTAATATGCCTGCCAAGTGTAGAGTATATAAACTGACTGATATTGTCACGATTGAAACTGATATTAAAGACAGATAGCAAACAAAAAACTGTAACTTTCAAACAATGATTAATAAATAATAGTTAACTGCTTACCTGCCATAAGTCCAAGGCTTACTCCAACTGATTACAATGGCTAGCTTATTATAGCTTCATTGTTGAGTTCTTTCCCTGAAACATAATTAAATATCTATATTTAGTTAAAGACCAAGTGATTGTGCTTGAAAACATCATTACAAAGTGCAAAATTACTTTCTTTTCCGAATTCTTTAGTCTTTAGAAACTATTGTTTTTCACTTTTCAAAATTTTTTTTGGAAGACGGTTTGAAAACCTTTTAAATATTTCACTTTTTGGTTTTGGTACCTCAAATTACCATAAAAAAATATTTACAGGCAAAGTAAATCTCATGACGGTTCCAATGAGCCTAAACACGACTAGAATACATGTTTTTATTATGGAGTTCCAGTGCCTACCTGGGAATGGTACTTTTCCATAAATTGTGGTGAAGTGAGGTTGGGGTCACACAGTCCTGTAATTCTTTTCTCCTTTTATCGCGCTGAAACTGCCAGTTATGCTGTCAAATAAATCATCGAAGGACATGAGTAGATCTGCTGCGGCGGTAATTTCTGCTTCAAGGACTCCACACCCTGCAAATGAGAAAAATATATTAACACAACTGAAATTCGGCATTTACGGTTCGTGTAAAGAAGATAGACAACAGCATCTTTGTTTGTGCTAAGAACATACTGCAATCAGTAATATGCCTGCCAAGTGTAGAGTATAACTGACTGATATTGTCACGATTGAAACTGATATTAAAGACAGATAGTAAATGAAAACCTAACTTTCAAACAATGATTAATGAATAATAGTAAACTGCTTACCTGCCATAAGTCCAAGGGTTACTCCAACTGATTACTTAATACTTAATTACAATGTTAACCCTTATTTTCGGGATTATTGCCGGCAACACGTGGTGACATTAGCTTAACCACCAGCTTTAAAACCTTTATAACTTGGACACTTTTTATACAGCTTCACATTGTGGTCCCATTTCGCAATGTATTCTTGGCCGTTAATGGTAAATTTAACGTCTTTAGTGATTAGATTATTTGTAATCCCTTTGATTAGGTGAGGTGATCATTTGATGTGGAAGCTAGGGTCGGCTTGCTTATTATAGCTTCAATGTTGAGTTCTTTTCCTGAAATATAATTAAAATATCTATATTTATTTATTTATATATTTTATTTATTATATGCTTTATTGTACACCATAAAATAACATTATAAAAAGAAACTTAAAAGTAATACAAATACAATGGGCGGCCTTATCGCTTTCCGCGATCTCTTCCAGGCAACCTGGTATGGACAGTAATTGTCTGAACTTGAAGTGGGGTTGTCATTGGTGTGACATTAACATTGTGAAAACTACATTATAATAGATACACAGATAAATACATATGCTATGTAATATATACATAAATACATACATACTAAATATAATGGCAACAAAGAAAAAGAATGATGAATGACTCTAATGATAATCACAAATCAACACGCTAAGACGAAGAGAGTGACAGGTAATGTTCCTTTACGAGTCTTTTGAACACAGGCAATGATTGAGCACGTTTGATTTAGTTGAAGATCAAGTGATTGTGCTTACAGATCAAGAATAATATTAAAATATTGTCGATATTTATTATTTGTTGCGACAAAAAAAAACTTTTTAACAAAAAAAAACAAACTGACTTCCAAAAAAAAACACAGCAAAGTGAAAAATAACTTCTTTTCCGAATTCAGTGTTTTTGATACATATTGTTTTCCGTTTTTCAACGGTTTTTTTGGAAGATGGTTTGAAAACTTTTTTAATTTTTCACTTTTTGGTTTTGGTACCTCAAATTGCCATGAGAACTATTTATAGTCAAAGTTAATCTCATGAAGATTTCAATAAGCCCAAACACGACTAGAATACATTTTTTTTATTTCCTAGTTCCAGTGCCTACCTTTCGGCTTCAGATCTATTTCATCTATATATGTATCAATCACTATATGTATATAAGATAGATTGTCTTGATCTTTAGTGATTTAGGGCGACACCGTTGAAAACAAACTGAGTTTCTCTGTAAGCAAAAGTTTTATTGTTTCATTAGGTAGGTATGACACGTGTTTTACAAACCTATTAAATAACGACAACCAAGTAACTAATTACCTGTAAGCAAAAGAAACGACATTTAATGTTCTTAATCACAATGTCGATCCTAAAACACAATTATTAACATATTTTCTTGGTTTATAAAACCTATTGGAAAATTATTGACATTAAAATAAAATAATGACATTTCGTGCAGCAACACCACAGATAATACTCTATCTCGATGGCGCTACTCGATACGCGAGAATGTTCAAAGAAAAAGTATTGTTTTTCTTTACATGTATGCCAATGATATGGGACGAGATCCCTCAATTTCCATGAGATCCCATCATCAGATCCTGATCTGATGACCATGGAACTACCAGGAAGTATCAAACAAAGGAAGAGTTTGCCAAATTGATCCAGTCGTTTGAGTAATCGGGCAACATAAATAATAATTAAAAAACTCAAAAACCCAACTGCTTAAAAAGCGAACTAAAAAGACGTAAACAAGAAGAAAATAATGCTGTGCATTCGGAGGATACATATTCGCAAGTTGGCTGACCAAAACCAGATGTATCCTCCGACTGCACTACATTATTTTCTTCTTGTTTACGTCTTTTTAGTTAGATTTTTTTGTTTTCCAATTTTAATGTAGCTTGTGACACTCGCAAGGTTAAGACAAATCGATTGACGTAAGAATCATCAAAATCGGCCAACGCGTTTGGTCTCTGGAACGCCACATAGGAACAAACATACATACATAGACTGATAAACACGTTACCCTCCTTCGGCAGTCGGGTAAAAAAGATTCTGACTTGAGAACCGCCTCCCTTTTTTTAAAGTTGATTAATAAATGCATTGATGAATATATATAAAGTTAACAATTATTAGTATTACCTTGGATATGTAGTGTTCAATTGCCAATTTAGACAGTCCACCAGTCGGATACTTATGAATCTCTTCAAAATGTCTATGACAGACATGTTTGTTGCCATAGATAGTATGATGATCCAATAAAATTAATTCACCACCAATATCTAAAACCCCAACTTTTAATTTTCTCTTCACTTGTCTCTGGATTCAGAAACAGGTGTAGCGGCACATCTAAAAAACATGAAACAATTAGTTGTGTAACTTAAATCAGTCACTGGAGGAACGAGGAACTATACCTTACTCAGCAAGAGCTTGAGACAAAGAACACAATAATCTCTTCAGATTAAGGATTATATAAACTATATTTCGACTAAGCATGATATTCATGACGTTAGTTTTCAAAATATTTTGTTTTATTTTTCCATTAGTCTAATTAATACAGCCATATTTACATAGGTACTTTTAACTCTGATTTAATGTGATCAATGAGTCTTCATTCCACATGATCACTAATAGTTGCACTTGTGTGTAGCTAACTAATTTAACCTAAACTAGCTTTATCAATGCTGTGAAACTCTGATAATGGCTTATAAGATAATTCTCATCATCTCGCTGTCACTGTGCAGTGTAAGCGGACAATAAGATGCTAGTAACTTTGACGCAAGTACACTGGGCTGTTCATTGACAGTGCGATGAACAATATATCTCATGTAATTTAGTAATAAGCTGTTGAGTTTCCAAATAAATAAAACCTTTCTAAACATTCATAAAAAATAATTACTAACAAAAAGAAATTGTGTTAAGCTAATCTAATTGCAACACTAATTTCCGAAATAAGTTTTGATTTTTTCATAAGATAGTTTTGTATAAAAGAAAATATAGTAAGATTGCTTGTACACTTTGTCCCAAGCCAAGTAGAATGAGTTAGTTTTATATAATACTAGTTGTGCCTGAGGCTTTGCTCCCGTCAACCCTACCTACAGTACATACCATACTTACCTACCTATTACCTACAATTATGACAACCTACAATAATTATGCAAAGTTAAACTACAGCACACCCAGATACACACCTGGAAGTGCTGTGGTTTAACTTGTTACAATTCAATCTATTTGGGAGACTGGGACACCAGAAAATTTATATTTCATATAAAAAATGGATAAAGTGAGAAATAAGTTTTAGCACAAATTGCACCAGTGATAGAAAATTTTAAAAAACCGTTTGACCTGGTAATGTTCGTACGTCGTATGATGAGGAGGGATGAAAGGGGTCGGCCCTTTTAGTAACATGCGTTTCATCCCTCCTCATCACATGACGTACGAACATTACCAAAGAAAAGAGGGATGGACTGTGTGAGGAGTGATATGTAAGAAAAGGGAGTCCGTGATAGCGTGACGGGGGACAGGTCGGTATGGAAGAAGAAAACGTGTAGCGCCGACCACAAGTAACATATAAGGGCAGGAAAATATAGATGATAGTAAATTATCAAGAACAGTCACAATGCAGATATTTTTCTGCAATGAAGAAAGACAAACAAAATTAACTTACCGTCTTTACCAATCACAGTACATCCAGGTACACACTACACAGCAAGAATTTTGTGACATAGTGTGGATTATGATAAAATATTTATATAAATCGCACTTGCGAAATAATGAGAACTTTATTGCAAAAAGAAAAAAAAATCGCACGGTTGGTTATACTCTCGTGCAGCGGCCATTTGTAATTGAGGTGTGCCCATATTAAAATTATAAACAAAAGGTTTGCATTTTTTTTAAACCAAAATATATCTTATGCATTATTTTGCTGATAATAAAAACCTCATTATGTTCTAATTTATTTTTTTCTGTTATTTTCTATATTTACTTCAAGAATAACATGACGTGATTATAATTTTATTTTTTGATTTAGGTTTTTTAGGGTTCCGTACCCAAAGGGTAAAAACGCATATTAAAATTATAAACAAAAGGTTTGCATTTTTTTTAAACCAAAATATATCTTATGCATTATTTTGCTGATAATAAAAACCTCATTATGTTCTAATTTATTTTTTTCTGTTATTTTCTATATTTACTTCAAGAATAACATGACGTGATTATAATTTTATTTTTTGATTTAGGTTTTTTAGGGTTCCGTACCCAAAGGGTAAAAACGGAACCCTATTACTGAGACTCCGCGGTCCGTCTGTCTGTCTGTCTGTCTGTCTGTCTGTCTGTCTGTCACCAGGCTGTATCTCATGAACCGTGATAGCTAGACAGTTGAAATTTTTACAGATGATGTATTTCTTTTGCCGCTATAACAACAAATACTAAAAACAGAATAAAATAAATATTTGAGTGGAGCTCCCATACAACAAACGTATTTTTTTGCCGTTTTGTGCAATAATGGTACGGAACCCTTCGTGCGCGAGTCCGACTCGCACTTGGCCGGTTTTTTTTATATCTGACAAAACTCCCAGTATCGGCGTAAAATATTTAACTATGGCAGCACCGCAATTTTGGTTCCGGTACCGGTTCATAGATGGTGCTGTTTTATATCAAAAAACGGAACCGTAATTTTGTTCTAAGTTGCCATAGCATGGATACGTAGTATCTCTAAGTAGTCTGTGATCATAGCTTCGTTTCTAGTATTATTTTTGATACTATGATCACTTTATTGCCCTGAATTCATACCATATAACACTGAGAACCGTTTTACTATTTCTATTAATTGTTCATCTGACATTTTAAATAAAAACATACAAAAAATTTCTTTATAATATATACTTCTTAATATATATTTCTTTAGAATACTCTCAACTGACTGACGCGTGGCGTCGGGTGTTTACTAGAAACACACAGCGTGCGAAGTATCGGGTGGCGTGTGTGCCCCCCTCCCGGCAACACGCCGATCTGGACCGACTGGGTGTTACCTCGGGTGGTCACATGGCGTGTTGACAATATGTTTCTGATCATATTAAATATATGGGTTTCTTCTTCTTCGTCGTATCGATGATTCCTCAATTATATAAGTTCCGACCAGAATTTAGCCACGGCAATAGCGTTTTCATTGGCCTCATAAAGGTCCTTCATGTTGTTGCACAGAGAGCACGATAGGAGCTGGGGCATTATTTGGGACGTAGCTCCGCAATCGCACTGTGAGTCATTGCAGTAACTAACTAAGTTATTGTTAACTAAGTTAACTAAGTTGGAGTAACTAAGTTATAGTATTGGTCTAACTAAGTTGTGCCTGCAGCAACCCACTTGGCTTCGGAGGCGGTTTAAAGATTTCCAGATGGGCCATGGAAGTTGGTAGCCTGCAGGGAGATTTTCTGCAGGCTCAACACAGTCAGTCGGAGGAGGATGTTTGAGGAGCCAGTCACTTCTTTGCCTCACCACACCTGCTGTCATTAATTGGTTTGGTTAACCTCAGAAACCTTTTCCGACCCTTCAGTCTGCCCCTTGGCTTGTCATCATTGTATAAAGAGTGTCGTCTATCTGTCTCCTGCTTATGTTTTTCGGAAGAACAGGCCACTTCTCTTCGGACCTCCGGAGGGGCTATTTGCGTCAGAAGGCGTCGCGTGGCGTGGCGTCGCGTTTCAATAGTATGTTTCCACCTTTGTCGCGTACGTCTCCGTCAGCCGCGTCCGGTAGAGATGGGTCGTCGACATATTTTTCTTTAACGAAACTAGACCGTCCATCTCCGTTGATCGACGAGTCGTTTAACTAGTTGAATTTATCGACTAGTTCATAACGTAAACTATGTTAAGTAGACGTTCTTTATAAACTTTGAGACGATGTGACGCGCGGCGTCTACGTCTCGACAGCAACTTTCAACTTCCGATTGAATGTAAACAAGTACAAACCGGTTTACCTCGCATCGTTCGATCGGTCAATCGCTTTACACTTTAGCTCACGTGAAACTATTGGCGTCCTTTTCTTCTTAACAAAATGCATTTTTACTCCAAAATGGCATTCGGCCCATAGAAATTTACACTCTTTGCATCTAGAGTTAGAGTTCATATTAATTTGCTCGATGTTCGTCCGTTGTTGTTAGTGTTTCGGACCTTTGAACTTCTACTACCAAACTAAGTTCTCGCGTCGATCGTCGCGTTACAAGTCGACATGAACATAGTCGAGTCTCAGTTTAGCCGTCTACGAATTCAACTAGTTCGTTGATTATCGGTGAACCGTCGAACCGTTCATTGTACGTCGACGGTCATGAAGGTATAGATAAAGATGGAGACCACACTTCGAATACCTACTTGAAGCAAAACCTATGTATCACTATCTCGCTCTCTGTGGGCAGACCCTCTCTGTCTAAGTACCCTACTTAACCTTATTTTATTTTTTTTCCCAGGACATCACTATAATTGTTGCTGTCCATTTAGTGGTTTTCAATAATATTTATTTATCTACATCTCATTAATACTAAGACCGAGCCCCTAACGATTGCATAGATCATGATAATTATGCATGCGTATAATAAATTACGAAAGAAGCTGTTGTTGTTTAAGTGTAAAAGTTTGGATGTTGCGGAGTTTGTAAATTTGGCTGATGAAAGAAAACAGATGTTTCATTTAAGTTGAATAATGATACATAATGAGCTGTTTTTTTCAGATTTCTGGGTTACTCAGTGTTAAGGAGCAGGAGTGGTAAGGAGGGTGTTAAGGTGTATTTTTAACTCGTGCGCTATTTTTAATATTACGTATATATATTATACGGAACTATAATAGGAACGGTAATATATTTAAAAAAAGGAAACAAACACACTTTCCGAATTAAAATCATATATTATAACTTTTCTATTTATACATGACTAAATATTGTTGCTCTGTGTAGTTTCTGTCTCTTACCAGGTAAATCACTGAAAATATTTTCTTTACGGCTCTAAGTGAGCACGTATACGCGTTAAAAAACACGAATTAGCTATTTGCTTTACTATCCCAGTTTCATGCAAATCATTACAATCAATGGAGACCGTGATGGGATGGTTAAACATTTCCTGCAACAGAGAAGTAAAATATTGTGATACGACATTATATATTTGTTTTCTATGTTATTTTCTCTAAGTTGGCCCAATTTAGCTCGTAGAATAATTTTGTCCCAGATAAATCCTCAATATGGTCACTCTACAGCAGTACGACTTCATGTAAACAAAAAAAAAAAATTGCACAAAATCAATGAAATTCAATGTAGATGTATTTGATCTTGACATAGTTATCATTTACAATTATTTTGAAAAGTCTGGTTAATCGATTTACGAGGAAATTATCTGAAAATCAAGTGAAAATACAAAGAAATATGTTTACAATGATTCAATGTCAGAAATCACGATTTAAACAACTACGCGTGAATTCTTATCATCACCTTTTGGACACCACGTACTATCACAACCACTCACAACACAATATTGCATCATTTTTTGAATTATAACATTGAAAATATCGAAAAATCTCAAACGAAGCTGTGAACCGCAAAGTAAACAACCGCCATATTGATGATTTTTTGGCACATGGGGCTAATGTTGCCACATTACCGAATCCTTAAGAAATGGGATTATAATTCATTGATTTGCCAATCCAGATATGCACACGTGACCTACAATGTTGTGATTTTCAATTATGGAACTAATCATAGTTCAAGTATTTATTTATAGGTAAATTATTGGACAGTGTTTTAAGTGTTTAACTTCTGGTTGGGCTAGTGTGGTGACTATTTCGAAGAATTATCTAGCAGATTTAAATAAGAAGATAGCAATACTATAGTCCACACTAGAAAGAGAGGTCGGCCCACAGAAAGCGGGATGGAGATACGTACGTATTTGACTCAAGATTTTGTTCCAAGTGTGGCGTAGACAGAGAAACCTGTCTACGAAGTGTGGCCTCCATCTTTACCTACCTTCATGGTCGACGGTCGAATTAACTAGTAGTTCGTTCATTCAACGCCCATCGCTAGCGTCCGGTAATTTTGTTCTCAGGTTTATCGCTGTCTGTTTCAGTATTTAGCAAAGAGTAAAGTAACTTTACGGAGAGTATTTAGATATTTTATGTCTGTAGTCGTGGTCTGTTGTTCTGTCAGAATCTGTCTTGTCTTGTCTGTGTCTGTTAACTGCTGTTTCACATGGTCGTCACTGACAACACATTAACGCTAGTTTTAATTTTTAATTCAATTTATTTGTGAGTCGTTTGTTCATAAAAAGTCATCATGCATTTGAATTTGTGTTCACGGTCAGTGGGTCGTCTTTGGGGCAGAGTTTGCTTAAAATTAATTGAATGTGGTGATTCTAAGTCTTTTTAAGTATTGGTTTGAGACTGTTCGTCTTTTTACAGAAACTTTCAAATGCCAGTTTCAATCTCAGTGCTCTCGAGAGCGAAAATGAAATTATGATTACTGCTGCTTCATAGTAACTTTAAATTTGATCACTAAAAATATTGGTCTGATTGTAACTTATCGGTCAGAGTATTCTTCGTGGTGGGTTGTTCTGTCTATTTATCTTTCGAGTCGTTCTTTCATCGTGGATTTCTGAGGTGTCTGGGGTCATATTTTGTCGACCGTGTTGTTTTGTTTCATTGTTTATTCGTTTAATCGTTTGTAACTTGATCGCATACCATAGTTCATGCCACATGGACAATTGATAACGTTTATTCGAGAAGCAAAATGTTTAGTGAAATGTAAAAATGAGACGAAAGAAACTGCTAGGTATATTAAATAGTTTGGCAGAACTTAAAAATGTAGGTATCTAAATTAATGTTTTTATTGTGAATCTAGGAATTTTGAATAAACGCTTTTACTTTTGTTTGTATGGTAAATTTGCATTGTGGTGTCTAAAAACTATAAACATATTGGAGTGCTAGTTCTGTTGTTGGTGTTTATAATTGTCTGCTACGTACTTTGGGTATGGTTTGAGATTGTTATGGGTTGGTCTTGAAACATCGGACGGTCTTTGGTGAAGTTAATTTAGTTGACAAATTTCAGACATTTTGTGTATTCAACTGTCTGTCTTCTACAGATTGTGAAAATAATTTATTTAAAATGATTCAAGGTTATCAGATAGTCAAGAAAATTGTTATAAACCTCAACATGTCTGTCGTCAACAGGGTCTTATATGAGCCTAATCATCAACATGGTTTGAGGTTTACTAAGAGTCAACAAAATTGTCATAAATTTCAGATGTTCAGCATGTCAGACATCAAAAGATATGAGCGTCAAACGGTGTGACTATGAAAACATTTCAAGGTTATTCAGTGATAACAAAGTCAAATTATATGAATTTGTTAGGAAAAAAATACACATATTGTCATGGTATAGCCCTCGCCAAACGTCTTGGCCGCCCTGAAGTTGGTTTACCGGATGCGCGAGGCACGAAACGGTGCTGTTTTTGTATGAGATTTCCTACTGCGCAGCCATTGTAGCCAACTTCAGGGCGGCCAAGAAGTTTGGCGAGAACTATACATGCATTGGGTCGGATGTGAGTTAGGTAGCACTTTACAGGAACGACTAAAACATTTTATTTTTTGTTGTATTAGTTAAATATGTTTTGTGATAATGCATTTTGTACTTATAATGGGTGTTATATTATAATATCGTCGTTGCGACTTTAAGATCTCTTATGTGTAAAAATCACTTTTGCAAGATAATCGATAAAAACTGTCCACTGAAAAAAATATAAAGAATCTTACTGCAACAAAAAATACAGGTATCAGTCACGTGGTCTCCTGCTTTCTACTTTACTATGATTTGTTTAAAAAAAAAGGAGTAACATAGTAAAAAAAAATAAAAACAATTTCAGTTAACACATAAGAGATTTCGATTGCGCTTCCTGATCACATGAGAGGTTATGAACTAAAATGCCTACAATAATTTCAAATAAAAAACTATTAATGTTGTAGAAAAAAAAATATATTTCTAAAAATAAGACAAGTTAGGTTATAATTAAGTTAATAGCACTTTAAATCAAAAGTTTACCAAATCAAATTAACAATATTTCTATATTTAACTTTATAAATCTTATAATGGTTCATTAAGTACCCGGATTAAATTGTAATGTCGTATAAAAGGGATGGTAGTCCTGATCTATTACCATTTTCAGTTCCTGTAAGTGCTTATACTTACTCTCAGTAATTTTTAATGGACTAAAATATAATCGGTTTGGAAATACTAGGCCATTTCTTTGATTATTTCTTCGCTGTGGAAGTACAGACCACTCATCGACATGTCTCAACCTATAGAATATGGATCCATCAGATAAATACTTAAGTCCCCTAATGTCCACCACGACTGGATCTCCCTTCTTTTTACCTGGTCGAATGGATTTCAGGTTCGATTCCAGTTCTTCGAAATTTAGGAAGAAATCATGGTGAATGGATTTAACATCATAGGGCTTTTTTGGACGAGCTTGTCTCATCCGAATGATATAATCACTGGGAGCGAATATTGGTGGCTTTATGTATTGCTCTATAGTGGAGTGAACACTGTCTACTTCCATCATTGTATGCCCTTTTTCCAAGTAAAGTTGTTCGATGCAAATTTTCTTTCGTTGTGCCAAATCGCTTAGGACACTTGACAAAATTCGGTTCCGGTTTTGGTGTCCACATCCATCAGAAAAAATAATAATCTGCTCTATTGAGGATGGCAGGTTTTGACAGAAGTCTATAAGACAACATGTGAATTCATTAGCAGTAACATTACCATCGGCTTCGTGCCAAAAGTAAATTGTTACATCCTTATGGTGGCCATACACGCTACGAGAAATGGTTACGATCAAACTGTACAGTTTGAACGGTGCAGTTTATCGTAGCTGGCATACAAGCTATACACGCTACGAGAAATCGTTACGATCAGACGGTACAATATGGTGCCGACGCACACGTGTCAGTGATGGCTTCGACGGACGACGTTTTAGCAA
This sequence comes from Orthosia gothica, assembly GCA_949775005.1. Classification (NCBI taxonomy): domain Eukaryota; kingdom Metazoa; phylum Arthropoda; class Insecta; order Lepidoptera; family Noctuidae; genus Orthosia; species Orthosia gothica. The sequence continues at coordinate 45,395,696 of OX459035.1, forward strand.
TTGTTGGATTAATATTCGCCCTGAAGGAAAAAAAGGTGAAGCGGAAAAATCGTAGCATCTGGTGTAAAGAATGGCTAATGAAAAGAAGAGTTCATTCTCATGTCAATTTGTTGGCGGAATTAAAGGTTTTTCCAAAAGACTGGCATAATTTTCTAAGAATGGATCATGATACGTGGGACACTCAGAAAGTTTTGCGAAACTAAAAAAAATTGTTCTATACGTACATATATTTTTATTAAATCTTTTCAAAGTACTTTCCACCAGCCTCTATACAAAGATTCATGCGCCTAAACCAGTTTTCAAAACACTTTTTCCAGTCCGCCGCAGACACCTCGTTTACAGCCTGCTCGAACGCAGCCAGCGCATCTTCCGGCGACGAAAATTGTATCCCTTTGAGCTGATTTTTTATTTTTGGGAATAAAAAGAAGTCACACGGTGCTAGATCAGGGCTGTAAGGAGGGTGACCCAGGAGTTTGACTGGCGTGCTGTCCAGGAAGTCCCTCGTTTTGAGTGCGGTGTGCGCAGGTGCATTGTCGTGGTGGAGCAGTAGCCCGCGGAGCCCTGTGTTTGGTCGCTTGTTGCTTATAACAGAGAAAACTTCTGGCAAACATTTGGTAGTATACCATTTGGCATTAATGCTTCTTTGATCCCGTAAGGCAATTGATACCAAGTGGCCAGTCAAATTAAAAAAGCTAGCGATCAAAATCTTACCCCCGCTTCTAGATCGCTTCACTTTGGTAGGCGTTGGCTCATTTTGAAACACCCAAACAGTCGACTGGCGCTTGGTTTCTGGGTCGTATTGATAAATCCAGGACTCATCACCTGTAACGATGTCGTAAACACGCCGAGACGAGCCTGCTTCAAATTTGTTAAGCATATCACGGCACCATTCCACCCGGGCCTGCTTCTGAGCATCGGTGAGGTTGTGCGGCACCCAGCGTGATACTATCCTCCTCACGCGAAGATGGCTGTGTAGAATCTCGTGAACGCTTCCCGATCCAATCTTCAATATGTGTTGAATCTCCTGATATGTAATTCGCCTATTGTCTTGGATTAAATTTTTCACTGCTAGCACGTTTTCTTCGGTAACAGCCGTCAAAGGGCGACCGCTTCTTTCGTCATCCCCCAAAGTTGGTCGACCGCGCTTGAATTCGTTATACCAACGATACACGGTTGCCTTGGAAGGGCCTTCATCCATGAATGCCATTTGAAGTCTATCGTACGATTCATCCGGTTTCAGGCGACACTTGAAATCGTATAAAATCATAGCTCTAAAATGTTCCCGGCGTAGATCCATATTTCAGTGAGACACAATACTTTGAATTAACTCGCAAAAAATGTGGAGGGAAATTTTGAAATTGGAACTTACTTATTTTTACTTATAAATAATCATATTTTCGAAAAACATTATAACTGGCCAGTCTCCCATATATAAAAACTTTTTTTCGCAATACTTTCTGAGGGGCCTGGTACGTACTTACATCTACTGAATTTGGTAGCACCAATTATCGAGAAGCAAGACACTATTATGAGAAATGCTATTCCACCCCATGACAGGCTTGTAGCTACTTTGAGGTTTTTATCAACAGGAAGAAATTATGAAGATTTGAAATTCTCTAGTATCATTTCATCTCAAGCTTTGGGTCGCATAATACCGGACACCTGTGAAGCAATATATAAGGTTCTCCGCAAAGACTATTTGAAGGTAAGAAATAAAAAACTACTAATTACTTAGAATGTAATGTTTATTAATTTGTACTTATAATGATGGGTTAACATTAAGTAAAATTAGACAAATAAGTAGCCGCTGAATTTTGCATTTGTTGGAACTCTTCTTGTTTAGAAGTTTGCATTATTGGAGTTTGGAGAATTGACTGGGAGCCTGGTTGTGTTTGGAAATCATAATTTGAATTCTGATAAGGTACTGGACTAGGATTGTTTCCAACAGGGCTGGGAGTACTTGAAACGGGGCTGGGAACGTTGTAACCATAATTAGTAAAACGCACACTGGTTGAATCCATCACTTGGTGTGATATAGTCAAATTTTCCATCTCTGCCAGAAATAATGTTTCGTTAATTATTTTTTCGGCCAAAATACGTTGATGTTTTGTGAGGTCTCTCAGCTTAGCTGCGACGTTTGCTCCATAAATATCAAATCGATCATTAGTAATTGCTGGCCTTTTGAAATGGTTTTGAACAGACTGTAAAACTTCAGTAGTTAGGTTTTCATTTGCATTCCTTTTTGGCCGACTCCTATTAAACAACGTGTTTGTAGTTGAACGAGTATCGGGAGTTGACTGTGAAGTTGATTGTGTGGCTGGAGGTGACTGTGGAGTTGACTGTGTGGCTGGAGGTGACTGTGGAGTTGACTGGGCGGCCGGAGATGCTTCACTTTCAATTTCCTGAAACAATTATTTTTTTTACAGTTCCCACGCTCGAAAGAAGAATGGAAGGATGTGGCCAAAGTGTTTGAAAAGAGATGGAATTTTCCGCATTGTCTAGGCGCGATGGATGGAATGCATATATCAATTTTTCTTCCTAATGGATGTGGCTCAGAATATTTCAACTATAAAAACCATCATATCATGGTGTTATTGGCAATCGTTGACGGAAATTATCGATTTCTTTTATGTGATTTTGGAACAAATGGAAGAATTTCAGATGGTGGAGTACTCACAAACACTAAGTTTTTAGAAAAACTTGATAATAATCAGTTGTGTATTCCAACCGAAACAGCTGTCGCAAATAGCACTAGAAAGTTGCCTTATGTGTTTGTGGCTGACGATGCGTTTCCACTTAGAACAGATTTAATTAAGCCATTTAGACAAGCAGACTTGACCACAAATAAAACCAGAATTCTAAATTACCGCGTATCACGAGCAAGGCGCATTGTCGAAAATGCGTTTGGGATCTTGGCATCTCGATTTAGAATTTTTCACACAAAAATTAGTATTAATCCGAAGAGAACAGAGTCAGTCGTGATGGCCAGTTGTGCTTTACATAATTATTTAATGAAGACTTCAGAAAGTTCTTACTGTCAACAAGAATGCTTCGACGTAGAAAATGTTGATGAAGGGTCAATAACCCAAGGATATGATACAACGGATTCAGCCATATTTAATTTGCAAAGAAGAAATCTTGGTAATACTTCGATTGCCGCAAAAAAAGTCAGAGAAGAGTACATGGAATATTTTGCAAGCGAAGGCAGCGTTCCGTGGCAAAATAATTTTATATGTTAACTCTTTGAGAATAAAACATTTAATAAAAAAGTTATTTAGTTTTATTTAAATACCTACATGTTAATTCACTCAGGCTAGATTTCACCAACCTCCTAATAAGTTATTAGGGACTTATTCGGCAAATAAACTCCAACTTTCCAAACACAGATTAGGTATATAAAAAGTGGTTTATCACCAGATATAGTTTCCAATAACTTTATTAGGAGGTTGGTAAAATCCCGCCTTAGTATTAATATGTACGTATTTTTTCGAGTCTGCTTCAATGTGAAAGAAGGAAGGATTCATGTAATAATATAAATAACTATGGAGCATTCTCAATATGGCCGGATTTACTTATTATATTCACATAACCATATTAGTGCTAGTCTACTCTGCTGGCACCACAGGGCTAAAAACCATACAAGAAATAAAAAAAATCGTAAGAAAAGCCGACCTTACTGTACTCTGTATAATAACCAGTGATCGGAGTAGGTAGATTGAATTGGGGTCATTCTGCTGGAATTTCCCAATTGGTTGAAAAAAAAAAATCTACCTACTCCGATCACTGATAATAACACGCAAACAACTTACCTCGTTGTCTGTTGATTCGTCGTCCATATTAGAACGTGAACGTCTTGGTTCTTCTTGGTCATCCAAAAACAGCAACATAGAGTAATACCATAGTTTTGGTTTATACACTTCTTGGGTTCCTGCTCCTGATTTCTTCGAATCAGCGATCTTCTTACGCTCTTTTTTGTAAGTAGAGCGAATGTTGTTTATTTTTTTTACAACAGCATCTTTGTCAGCACTAGGGTATACTGTTTTAAATTTTTCAACCAGCTTAGTATATGCTGCACGTTTTAACTCACGATTGTGATACTCTTTGCCTTTAATATTCCAAAGACAAGGTTCACTGCGATATAAATCAATAAATTCTTCAAGCCATTCGCGATTAGTTTGAGACGCCATGACGCGTGCGCACGTCCACCCGAATTTCGACCGACTACAAAACTGAACACGAAAACGGAACGAGCGCATACACGTTACGATCAGTCGGCACAGTTCGTCCGATTCCGATAAATCAATTGAAATTTTCGTATTGTTCCGTTCGACTGTACAGTCTCAAAAAATCGTGCGAAACTGCACAGTTTCATAACATACATGTAGCGATTTATCGGTACCGTTCGAACTGTACAGTCTGATCGTAACGATTTCTCGTAGCGTGTATGGCCACCATTAGATAGCACGTTATAAACCGTGAAGTTATGGCATTGTAACTTCAATTTGTAGTATAAAGCACTGGCCAATAGCTTTGGGGCAAGCAAAACACTTTGAACGTCGACTGTTATAACAACAACTTTATCGTTTGCACTAGCTACAGCATTTATTTTGGCTTCACGGGCTTCATTTTTTTTCGCAATATGGCTATCATATTCTTCTTTGGAAATGTTCCCGGCTTTATAACTACAACACGTGTCGCACTGATCTTTACGGGGGTGATGAATGCCAATATTTTCTTCTGCAAGAACCTTCAAAAATGTCTTTCTCGAGGCAGACTTGTAGTTGTTTGTGTTACACCACTCCTTAAAAACCTGATGCATGTGGAGTTCAGATCGAAAAGTTGATTCAACATAACTTTTTTTTGAGCTTGAACGACAATAATGGCTTGGCACTTTTGGTAAAATATCCAGCCATGATTTCACAATTCTTCTCAATTCAATGTTCTTTCTTGGCCTAGCTATAATATCAGAACGTGGTGCAATATTTTCATGAGTTTGCTCATCGATATTCTCCTCGACAACATCAACTTCTCTAGTCCAGCGACGAAAACTGTCTTCGCCAATGCAAAGTGTATTCAGAAAAAATAACTTACACACTCTCACTCTAGTACATTCTGCGTCCAATTTATTGATAAAGATATCGTGGCCACTTCCTTTTTTGTTTGTACGACTTGGTTGAGATACAGTACGTCGTCGTATTATACATCTTCTGACTGCTGAAGCTTTTATAAACGCTATTTTCTCTGGCCAAGTTTTAAGCTTCCAAAATTTATTATGGATCTCTTCACGTTCTTCGTTTGATACAAGAGCACAAAGAAAATAATTTTTAGACTTAGGAGCAACAGATGTGTGCAAGCAACGCGGTTTAATAATTCTTTCAGGCCTCTCCACACACGCTGTCCATTTGCCAGCTAACTTTTTATACCCAAGATACGATTTACCGGCAACACGGGCTTTTTGATTCAGTTTAACAGTGCACGGAAGGGGCCTTGCTACAGAGACAGAATTACTATCATCTACATTCTCGGCCAATGCTACTCCACTAATATTGTCATCATCGTCACTGTTATCACTCTCACTCTCCAGAGAAGGCAAAATCCTGCGATTTCTTGAAAATAAATTTCTGTTCCTCCGTAAATCTTGCACAGTCAAAGACCTGATATTTCCATCCATGTCCAAACGTTCTTCAACCTGGCTCGACAACGGATAAAGATTCCTCCTCCTTCGTGTAATCGATGGAACCCAATCTGGGTCATCATCACTATTATCGCTCAAATTTTCAAAAATAGGTATTTGTCATACCACTTGCCTTGATTCAGATGCAATTCCCGAGACTTCAGTAGAATGGAGTATGCTGATGCTATTATCAGACCAAGTTTCCGTATTTTCGGCCGCAACACGATGATCTTCCACGGGATGGAGTATACTGATGCTTTGATCAGATAAAACTTCCAAAACATCATCTTGACTATTTAAACCTGACGATATCAGGCCTAAATCTTCTGGCGAAATAAGGGAACCACTAGAACAGCGCTCCACCCTTGAGTTTTCCCCAAAATCATAAAAAACAGTGGGTTCGGAATCGCCTGTATTTTGCTGATTCACTAATAACTCAATCTCACTTGGACATAGGTTTTTACTCATTTTTATAGTTTTACACTCGCAAACTTAGTAAATTTTCGTTTTACACAACGGAAAACAGGTACCGACCTGCAATCTGCAATACACCCGCACTGACTGGCGAAATAAATTATTACGAATACCTAGCTCCATCTATCGTCTAAGATTGGTGAATAATCGTATGATTTATCTATTTCGCTCGTCTCCGTGCTATATTGGTCTATGGGTAGTAAATCGTGTTTACAAACATTCTGTCTAAGTCGTCCTGATGCACATAAGATATTTTGTTTTAATAATAGTCGCAAAAACAACGGGTATGATTCGTAACTAAAATCTCGTATGTATAAATTGACACATAAGACATTTTAAGTACCAACTTTTGTTTAGCAGACACATTGGCGATCTTGTTATTAGTAAAAATACAACGATAGAATCTCCGTATATACATAAGAGTTTTTGCATTCGATAGAGCTGAAAAAAGTATACACAGCTGGCTTAAAAAAGCGATTTTGCTAAAAGTGACACATAAGAGGTCTTAAAGTCGCAACGACGATATACTACAATAGTTCTTATTGACTTTATCGTATTTATGAAAAGTTGACATAGATCATATTGCATCTGTATCAAAACCATTTTGATGACGTCTGGTAAAATAGATTTCAGTTTAGTAAACAGGAAAAAAAGCATGCAATCATTAAAGTTTTTATTTATTAAACTAGCTGACCCGGCGAACTTCGTACCGCCTTAGCGTAGCAATGATGCACTACTTTATTTTGTATAGCTGGCCTATAGGCCAGGGACATTTCACGTGAAGCGGACAGGGAAAAAAAGTGAGGTTCTGAAAATCGACCACATTCGGCCCATTTGTACTTCTAGTAGGTATGAATGTGTACGCAAAATATTTTTTTTGTATAGTGTATGTCACGTCGAAGTACCTATGTATCGTAGGACGACCGCCATCATTAACCCCAATGTCTAGAGGCAATTCCTTTATTCTTGACTGGAGCGGGTTACTTCAATAACACACAACACTGGATTGAAACTCAGAGTGTTTATTTGATTTAGTTACAGGCACTTTGAGTTTTCAAATGAACTTGAAGATTTATTCATCAGTATTACAGTTATTATTTTTACACACACCGTGCACTTGCCGTGCACCGTACGCGCCATGCACGTTCTCAACAATGGGCGGGACTTCCATATTGTTTTTGTTTAGACACTAATTACTTGGATAGTTGAGTAAAGTTAGCAAACAATACTAAAATGCTGATCAGTTAATTATTTTAACATTAAACAACCTCAATACTCACAAATACAAAGTGGTTTGTAGTTTATTATTGAAATAGTCATCTAATAACAAAACTATTCAATTTTCCGGTGATCTAACAATCTTACTAATTAGAAAGTTTCTCATTATTACATAGCTGTGTAAAATAGTCTTATGACTTCTTAGTATTTAATCATTTACTCAAATTTGTTTAGTTCTCGTATTAAATTATTAAATCTGGTTATTTATTGGTCATAGAAATTATAACATCCGCCATTGTTTGACAACTTAATAAGAATAACATAATGAAACACATTTACTTCGTCAAATGTGCAATAGTTAAGATGGGAACAAATCCAAAAGTACTACAATAAGTGTTCCTGTTTTATTTAAACATCTCGTATTAATTAAACATTGAAATTAGCCTACGAATTATGAATCAATACTGATTCCACAGTGAGCCAATAGATGGCGCTGAACTCAAAACCCAACTTAAATAGACACCGACACTTAAAATGATTTATTAGGATAATAAATTAGCAAATTCACGCCTACGCGGCGTCACGGCCATTGTGATCGGAGGCTCGCGCTCTGGGCCTTCCGGTGTCCTCAGTCTCTGTGTTTCTTGGTTGTTATCTGTAATAGCGGAGAAATATTTGTCGGCAGATTATTGTTGTTTATCATCATACAGTATTAATTAAGTTTAGAATCTGATAACAACTGATTTTATTTATCATTGACAGCTTGTAATAAATCTAAGCTGAGTATGCCTTATTTTGGAAATATTGAATGTATTTTTACACCCACAGCTATATGCTTTAGGTATTCTACTTGCTATATGGTAAAGACCAATGTTGTTAGGAAACAACTAACTGCTACATGTCATGTCAATGAAGGCATACAATTTCTATTTCAGATTTTTGACATGGAATAATCAGTTGCTAGCTTATTTAGTCCAATTTGAATCTTGTTTGCAGAATGTTATTGTTTGTATTATCTTACAATATTCATTGATTTGTAATAGGTAATAGTCAGTTTAAGTTATCAATTTATCACTGAATACTTATGAAATTATGTAACTATTAAGTTTATCTCAAATGAAAATATTTGATGCATTAATGAGCACATACCTACTTATAAGAAGGCTTACATAGCAGCCTTGTATTTGGTAAGTATAGTGTAGGTAGTGTAGGAGTATTGTGATCAGCTGTTTTTTTGTTTAGTTTCATTCTCACGGGACGGTAATGCTCTGTGATAGACACAAAGTCTTTGATTTGACAGGATTTAAGGATAGGATCAGGAACACCGCTCTGTGATAGACACAAAGTCTTTGATTTGACAGGATTAAAGGTTAAGGAGTTTAGGATCATTGCTCCGTGACAGGCACGAAGTCTTTGATTTGACAGGATATAAGGAACCAGGCTCTGGGTGGTCTTGTACACCGTGGACCCAGCAGGATAACATGAGAGATTGTTCATTAGCGGCCTCCACGCCTAACCAATGGATATTAAATCTTTATTAGTTGCTTCCACAGCAAACCAATAGATTGTGTGTTGTATTATCACTATTAGTTTCCTCCACGGATTACTAACAGACAGCTTATTGTGTTATCATTATTAGTTGCTTCCACAGCATACCAACAGTATAGTTTATTGTGTTATCATTATTAGTTGCTTCCACAGCATACCAACAAGATAGTTGTGTTATCATTATTACTTGATTCCACAGCATACCAATAGGATAGTTTGTTGTGTTATCAATCTTAGTTGCTTCCACAGCATAATAAGATAGTTTATTGTGTTCTCATTATTACCTCAAATCCATCTCCATGGATGCTGATAGTTTGGTGTTGATATAACCTATTATTTTATTAAGTGCCTCCAGAGCTATAGGTTATTGGACATCTCAATAATTAGAGCTTGTTTTATTATTCATTTTTATAATTGACTAAATATGACAATAGAATAGCATAAACTGAAACGAGTTACAAAAACATAATAATAACAGTAGTCCTCCTGACTGTTGAGCCATCTGCATAAGGAGGTATTATGGTGCACAAGGCCAATGGCTCAACATGCTTTTTGAAGCATGGGGGTTCACCAATTTCAAAACTCTGGGCTGCTACAGAGGAATCCCTATTGGAAAAACCCCATAAACAAATTTTGCCCAACCTAGGAATTGAACCCAGGAATAATAATTTAAAAGTACTTTGTTGCATGGTAGTATCATGCACAAGCGTCATGTAGTTATTCGACATGGCTATTGTGTTGAGCCTTCTGATACAACAACACCGTATCAGTTAGCGAGGTGAGTAGAAGATAGTTTGAAAACTTCTCACCTTTTACTTTAGTTATGTTGGGCTGGAAGTCATTTTTCAGCTGACCTCTATTTGGTGGCTTGTATGTATGTTGGTAGCTTCTAAGGTCCTGACCCGGCGACACGGTCACTTGCAAACCAGGTATTTTTAGTTTTGTTTCCACATCCTTGATAATACTTGACTATGTAGGTAACCATTTTGATTTTTGATATGACACAGGAATCTGGAATGTGAGAAGGTATACAGATAAATAATAATAAAAGAAAAGATGATCCTATTAATATTTAAATAAGTAGGAGTTAGTACTGATAACAAATAAATTATGTTATTGTTTTGAAATAGTAAGTGAGTAATTCAAAGTTAACTAGAATCTGATGACACTGAAATGAATAACTATGAAGATTGCTGCATTACTTATGACGGTGTTTGCACTAGCTAAAGATTAATGTTAAAACATGTTGAAAACTACTTTTAATGATGCATGTTTGCATACCACACACACAACAACCTATTTACACACCTATTACAAACCTATTTCATTACAAAACATTTATGTGTGAACAAGTTTGAATACAAGCTAGGTAAAAAGTTGCAAAAAGAAAAGAAAGTTATTGAATGCTAAAAGTGACAAATTATCAAAAAACAAACCTGTCTTTTGAATGTTTTTATTCTGTGCAAGTGCATCCAATAACAAGCTTTGAAATCTGTCAGAAATTACTAATCTATTTACACCCATGTACCATAACAAGTAAAATTCAACTAAACCCATTGTGAGATTTAATTCATTAGGAAGGTTCTCAAATATTGAATGATTAAATAAACTTTATAATAACAAACTTAACTTGAACAAGCATAAATCTTAGAGCTTTTAAAAGGCCCCATCAGTATCCAACTGACAGTCTGAACCAAGAATGTAGGGTCAGACAATTTTTTAATTAGATTTAACTTATAGCGCTATCACTGTCAAGAACCCCATAGCCAAAACAAATCTACCAGATCATGTAGACAGATAAGATGGAACACAGTAATCACATTAGATTCACTCAAATATGTCTTACATACACAGGACCATTAATTTACCAAAAATCACAAGGTCCATACATAATAGGTTACTCACACATACTAAGCGTACCTACTTGTAAATTAAAAGTTACCAGGTGGCTATCAGCTTATGACTATTTATTATTATATTATGATTATGCATGAACTGAAGCTCTGCTGATACTTACCCTGATTATAAAGTTTGTAATGACTCACCCAGGTGTATCACAACCCTTTCACCCATTCATACAAATACATTTATATTGGATGCATACTCACTCTACAAAAACCTCTAGATAATATTTTTAAATATTGTTTAGTCTTGTAACCAAACAATTATTCTCACCCCAGCTACTTAAATGCAAATCGTTGTAAGTATTTTCTTGAGCACACTATAATTTTATTTTTATTTGTTGTGCTTTTCATGTTTAAGGAATGTGTTAATACATTTTCTTATCTTACTTTACTTTAAAAAAAGTATGACATGCAACGGGTTCCACATTATTCAATAATAAACCCCGTTTGGTAGTCGGGTAAAAACAATAAATTGCAAAAATGCCAATTAGTGCGTCAACATGAATATGTCATGGCACTTTCTGCCAAATGTTTACTACTTCTGTTGCACATACATTCTGTAACTTACTTAACTTATTTACCTACTAAACTTTTGTTTTAGCTACCTAAATGTAATGAATGCTATAAAAATAAGTTGTTACTTTTTGTCCGGTACAAAACTCAACGTAGGTACTTTGAATTGTTTAACATTCATACACTCACACCTTGTCCCCATGGGGATAGGCAGCAACCACAGATTACCACTTGCTACGATCCTTACATACTCCTCAAATAAAATAAAGTTTCTCAAATAACTGAGCCATTGCAATTCTTAAGACAAAAGAACCATATTTAAACAATAACATTGAGTTCCTAGTCAGCTGTTTTATTTTATGGAGTAATTTAAGCCGTTTCATTCATTTTAATTCCACAAATTGCCACACAAACAACAGCAGGGACCACTCAGTCAGTAAGGGGTATTGTGTTACCCAGTTACTGGGTTTTGGTTGCTCCATGTAAAACACTGGTACTCAGCTGAATCCAGTTAGAATGGAAGCTGTCCCGGACTTGGTTGGGAAAAGAATAGGCAGATTGATTAAAATTGTCACACAAAAGGTCACTGACCTTGCCTTGTATGATGAAAATAATTAAGAATGTTAAGTTACATAAATAAAAAAAACAGAATACTCCCCTCAACCATGATGGAATCTATCAATGGACAGATCAAGTTGTTCGTTTAGCTGCTTCGGTCATTCTGTGCTGTATAAAGTTTTGGCCACAATGGTGTAGGACAGCATCCATGCCACTAGTCAGTAGCTTCTTCTGTCGTTTCAATAGAGTTCAGATCGTTCACGTAAAAATATTCCAGTTATTTTCGCCTATGTCTGGGCATCGCTTACTCTTGGAAATTATCATAGGAAAATCTTTTGCCATACCCTCGGCGCTGGCGATGTTGTACGAAATTCTTCGGATGGCTTTCATAGCATGGGCAGAAGGCGATAGTGGGAGCTGAGCCCAATTCTGATGTCACGTCGAAGTACCTATGTATCGTAGGACGACCGCCATCATTAACCCCAATGTCTAGAGGCAATTCCTTTATTCTTGACTGGAGCGGGTTACTTCAATAACACACAACACTGGATTGAAACTCAGTGTTTATTTGATTTAGTTACAGGCACTTTGAGTTTTCAAATGAACTTGAAGATTTATTCATCAGTATTACAGTTATTATTTTTACACACACCGTGCACTTGCCGTGCACCGTACGCGCCATGCACGTTCTCAACAATGGGCGGGACTTCCATATTGTTTTTGTTTAGACACTAATTACTTGGATAGTTGAGTAAAGTTAGCAAACAATACTAAAATGCTGATCAGTTAATTATTTTAACATTAAACAACCTCAATACTCACAAATACAAAGTGGTTTGTAGTTTATTATTGAAATAGTCATCTAATAACAAAACTATTCAATTTTCCGGTGATCTAACAATCTTACTAATTAGAAAGTTTCTCATTATTACATAGCTGTGTAAAATAGTCTTATGACTTCTTAGTATTTAATCATTTACTCAAATTTGTTTAGTTCTCGTATTAAATTATTAAATCTGGTTATTTATTGGTCATAGAAATTATAACATCCGCCATTGTTTGACAACTTAATAAGAATAACATAATGAAACACATTTACTTCGTCAAATGTGCAATAGTTAAGATGGGAACAAATCCAAAAGTACTACAATAAGTGTTCCTGTTTTATTTAAACATCTCGTATTAATTAAACATTGAAATTAGCCTACGAATTATGAATCAATACTGATTCCACAGTGAGCCAATAGATGGCGCTGAACTCAAAACCCAACTTAAATAGACACCGACACTTAAAATGATTTATTAGGATAATAAATTAGCAAATTCACGCCTACGCGGCGTCATGTATATTTACCAAGTTATAGGTTTCAAAAGAATTGTCGTTGATTGGTACCTACTACAATTTTTCGAAAGTAATTTTTCGAATATAACAAATCTACTATAAAATATTTTACATAGCGATACATATTAAAAATATACTGTTCTTTTTGACAGTAAAAAAAAATAAAAATCAATTAATGGCCAAAACCGGAAGTAAACTTTTCAAACCAGAATTACAGTCACTTCGACCAATTTTTTTTATTTATTTTTTCTTTCAAAATAAAATATAATAGCTTAAATGATAATGAAAGTACACTAGAAAATTTAAAATGGGATCTCTATTAGTTTAGGAGATACGTTGAATAATATACACCCGCGTCGCAAGGGGCGTCATATGTAGCACTTGCTTAGATCGGTTGGTGTGCGTCAAATAAAATGGCTTGTATAAATTACTGTGATAAAATAGTTCAAACATAATAAAACAACATTGGTACAACAGAAGAACTGTTTATTTTGTAATTTTAACAATTTTACAATGGGAATCTATGGCAGAACTGGTCCTCTTTACAAGAAGGCCTGTGGTTGTTGGAATGAAGCTGTGAAACTTTTTGGTTCCTGAAATGGTGACCGTAGACGCAAACCGGGGTTCCAAAAAAATTCTCTGACGCTCTATATCATCTTTAGAACAGAAATAAATGGCGGTTTGTTTTAAAGATGATTTTGCCCATTCATATAATCGCATTGGTGTTATAATTGCTTTACTTGGAGGTAACTGTAAACTTGCACGCGCAGCTAAACGTTTCAGATTCCCCCCTAGACCATCGCATGGCCCCTTTCCGTGAGATGTTGCATGAAAATGCAACTCTGCATCTGCATTAAAATCTTCTTTGTAATTTTGTTGGTCTGAGTTTGTAATAAAACAGATTCACAAAGTTAAATCTATTTTTAAAATGTTGGGAAGCCCCGTCAGTTATGTATATAATTTTTGATCCAACTATCGATTTTTCTAAAAGATGCTTGTGTAGTAGCTTTTGGAAAGCATAATAAAAGGTGGCTGTGTCATGCAAAGAGTAAACTAATATACGGAAAAAGAGTGCCCTCTTGCGTCTTTTTTATGCCAACTAGTTTCATGAGTCGCCCTCTGCAAATTGTCCCCAGGAACTAAATTATTACCTACCTACGCTGTATATATCAAAGCTATTATACCTTTTGCAACCTAAACTTAAGAATTTGTTTTAATTGCCGAGTTTTTCCTTGACCAGTGTCCATTTCGTTGAGGATTTTATCAACGATTATAATAAACACTGGTAAAAGACGCTATCGGGAATGAAAATGATTATTTAGGTATACATACACCAAAAAATATGAGACTCGATTGTTATTTTGACTACTTTTAAACCTGTTAGATCATATATATTAGATACCAGTAAATTACTAAAAAAAATATGTGCTGCAAGCTGCAACACAGGATAAACAAAGCTAAATATGGTTTTTATTTGATCAGGTTTAGAGACTGTTAGATATGATAGATATTTATGTGATAAAGAAGTTGCTATGCCTAACCAATTTTATTGATATGAAATTAATATGGGAATCATCAGAAACTATATTAAATGAACTATTTAACAAAAGAAAAAACCAAGTAGTGTTAAAATTGACATAAAACAAATGTTGACTTTGAAAATGTACTACATTCAAAGAGAATGTTTATTTATTTGCCACAAATGTAGTAGCACAATACAATTGAACTTTAACCATCAGTATCACACATTATATACAGTCTTAGGGTAGGTTCAGATGACAAGCGCTCAGCGCGCGTTGAACGCGCGTTGAATTTTTGTATAGTGTTCACATGGTGCGCGCTTGTCAGGCGTTAAACGCGCGTTGTTGCGGCCAGTTTGAGTTCTACATTTGTCGAAGATGGACGTAGAAACAGTTTTATCGGTGATTTTATACAGACGGCAGAAACGACACAACAGAAGACGGAGATATTGGGTTCACCCAATTTTGTCAACCAGGCTGACTGAAAGTCAGTACATTATTTGATATCCTAAGTTAAGGCAATTTGAGCCCAAATTCTTTAACTACTTCAGAATGTCCATCAAGTCATTTGATGACTTACTGACTCTCATAAACGATGAACTCGTAGCAGATAAAAACGCTGTGCGATATAGCATTTCACCGGAAGAAAAACTCATAATTACATTGAGGTAAGTTTTTTAATAATCAACATAATCTATAAATCAAATAAATCAAATCAACTTGTTTAGGAACAATTTTTTTAAAGAAAAAATAACATTTTGTTACTCGCAGAATAACTGTAACTCTGATTCATTGCTGACATTAGTTGGTGCTGGCGATGGAGTAGGTGTTACTGGCGATGGAGACCCCATTGCTGTAGTATAACCATAATGTGCAAAATTATTTGACACACTAGACTGCTGTGATCTATAATCATGATAACGAAAGCCTTCAACAGAAGCTGATGACTGATGACGCTGCTCTTGTGATGAATAATTTCTTCGTTGTGATACCGGGTAATTTTGATTTTCATATGTCTGTTGTTGTGGTCCTTGAAATTCATTTTGGTTTTGCAAAATTAAATTATAAATGGCAATTTTAGTTTGAAGTCGCCTATATTCCGGAATTTTTTTAATCTCTTTAACGAGTGACAAACAAAACAGCTTGTCTTCATCGTCATCTTCTTTTGGATGAGACACATTTTTCTGTGCTAAACTCTGCTCTAATATGTTTGCAAATCTTTCATCAGCAGGATTTAATTTTTGTTTTTTTCTTGAAGTAGATTTAGGACTCTTAAAGCCAGAACTTATTTCTACTTCAGCAACCTCTGACGAAGTTGATGCATTATCTGCATCGAAACTACTTTCTGTATCTTTGTTGGCAATTGATGCCTGTAGAAATCGTAGTCTATTATAATGAATATATGTCGAAGTTTTGGAAGCTCCTGATCCAGATTTGACAGTCTTTATTTTCTTCACCTCTCTCATATAATTATCCCGTAAACTCTTCCACTTTTTTTGCAGGGATGACGCTGAAAAAAAAACAGTATTTAGTAATAGTTTATGTTTGTTTCCAGATATTTGGCCATTGGATGTTCATTTGGGACATTAAGCTACGACTATAGAATTGGCAAATCTACTGTGGCTACTATAATACCACATGTATGTGAAACTATTTGGAAAAAATTAAGGCCCGTTGTTATGAGTGAACCAACGAAAGAAAAGTGGTGTGAAATATCCACGATATTTGAAAAGAACTCAAAGTTTCCCAATTGTTTGGGAGCCTTGGACGGGAAACATATACGGTTAATCCAGCCTGAACACACGGGTTCTATGTATTATAACTATAAAAAATATTTTTCGCTAGTTTTATTGGCGCTAGTGGATGCAAACTATTGTTTTGTGTGGGTTGACATAGGTGCCTACGGTAAAAACAGTGACTCAGGTATATTCAAGAATTCTTCATTGTACAAAAAGCTGACAGAAAGGTCATTAGATCTACCTGAGCCAAAGGCATCGTTAATACAAAATAGACCGACAACGTTGCCATATGTGATAGTGGCTGATGAAGCTTTTGGCATGATGGAGAATTTAATGCGTCCATATGGGGGAAGGTCACTAACTTATGCTAAAAAAATATTTAATTACCGTTTGACATTAGCACGCCGGTATGTTGAATGTACTTTTGGCATAATGTGCAATAAATGGCGCATTTTACACAGGCCGTTAGATGTTAACATCGGTTTTGCAGAAAAGATCGTAAAAGCGATATGTACACTAAATAATTATGTCAGAATCAGGGATGGCTACAATTTTGAAGACACACTTTATACGCCACCCCTGGAAAATCTAGCCTCACATTATACCGGACGTGCTGTGCGACAGGCGGATAATGTTCGAGTACATTTAACAAACTATTTCATTAATGAAGGAAAAGTAGATTGGCAGGATCGTTATATTTAACTTGTAACACAAACCGATTGTAAATGTAAATAAATATATATACTCACATAATATTTTCTTCTTTTCTTCTTTGTCATGTCCTTCACAAAATATAAGGACGAGTTCTTCTCAAGCCCGTCTTCTCAAATTCTTATCTGAATAATCGCTACTTGTCATGTCCCATATCGCAGGACGTTTCTCTATTTCATCAATTAATAATTCCGTATTAAAAGCTTCGGTTTCCATTTCGGACGATTTTCGGACGAACTTGACGAACCCTAAAATACGTCTATCCGCGTCGAAAGCGCGCGCTCAACTGAACGGAAACATAGAAAACCAATGATCTCAAAGCGGCGTTGACGCGCGCTGACAACAGTCGAGCGCTAGCGCAGCGTTGAACGCGCGCGTTACTAAAACGCGCGTTAGCATGTGTACGGCCTGAATAAAATGTATGTAGTTGTAAACGCGCGTTATCAAAACGCGCGTTGAGCGCTTGTCATCTGAACCTACCCTTAAACACATGAAATAGTATAATTAAAACAAGTTATAGTGTAATACATTTATTTTTTGTTTTTATAATGCTTATGCTTATCATAATACTGCTGTGCAGCAATTTGCGTCTTGTCATCACCATTGTAAATTAATTTGCCACACAAAATTCTATTTATAGATCGACACCAACTGTGAATAATTACATTGACCGTAATATCTGTAAAATATTTTGTCAGGGGATTTTATGTTTTTGGCAGTCAAACGGGAATTCTATGAGTAATTCTGCAAATGAAATTATATTCCTTTTTACATTTTTTTTAGGTTGATCATTTTTCAGATTCGATACAATTATGTTTTGCAAGGAATGG
The DNA here is from genome assembly GCA_949775005.1 of Orthosia gothica. NCBI lineage: Eukaryota > Metazoa > Arthropoda > Insecta > Lepidoptera > Noctuidae > Orthosia > Orthosia gothica. The sequence goes on from OX459035.1 coordinate 45,413,727, forward strand.
AAGCAATTTTCAGTCTGTTTATTAGGATAACAGAGCCACTTTTTAACCGTGTACTCTTTGGCTTTTATAAAATCATTTTGGACATTGTATTCATTATTGCCCATGAGATCTTGCTTACATTTTTTACAGCCTTTTACAATTTTTTCTAGACATTTAGTCAGGACCCATCCACAAACATAATTTCTTTGACCTGCATCTGGTTCAAGCATGTCATTAGTAAGGATTTCACTATTAAAAATAATTTCATTTTCCTCCACGGGAGCATCCAAAGCTTCAGTTTCTTCTGTCAAAATGATTTTTAATGATTGTAGACATTTATTTGTATCTTCCTCACAATTTGACTTTTTTGAGTGTGGTGCGCTATAATTATTTAATAATAATGCTTTGAATGCTCCCTGAAAAGCAACCGTTGTGGGAGCATTATTTCTCGCACCATAACTTCTAATACTCCCAAAAAAGTTTTCAATTGGGTCCTGATTGAAATTTCTTGTCAGTAATGAATCAATGCCATATTTTTTGACATCAGATCCCAAATTGCTTCCATGCCGTCAATAGTTTTAATGAAATTATTCACAGATGGCACTACTTTCTCAACCATTCTAATTTTGTTTAAATTTTTCTTTAATTCCCTAAACCGAACTGTTTTGAAAAATAATTTGCCTCAATCCACAACTTATGATGACAAGAGTTTTTTTTGACAGCCCCAGTGTATTTTTTACCATCTTTTGGTGGGAATGTACTTACATTGAGACTGTCAAATAGATTGTCCAATAATACAGTCATTTTAATTAATTGCTTATACTCTATAGGCAAGTCTCCTCTATCCGTGTAATGTCTTGCAGCTATGGCCACGCTGTGACTAAATAATTGAGTCGCTAATTTGACACGCATTTTATTATTTTTTTCTGGATTCACATGTTCCTCAGTCAATTTTGGCGCCGATCTTAATTCTTGCTCTTCATTACGCAAGTCTGCCGCATATAATAATTGGTAATACTCCCACTTCACCGTGTTTTCAACACCATCAATTTTGTAAGATAAATCTTTAGTCATTAAATGATTTCTTATCCCTTTTATTAAATGAGGAGTATCATATATTGAAATTATATTTTCCTTATTCACTCTTATAATATCGTGGCGCCATTCCCTGCCATTTCTCAAAAATAGTCTTTTTGTCTCTTCAATAAGTTCATTGATGGCACTCACGTTTACAGAGCTCTGGTCACATGCCACATTTATTATTTTTAAATCCGCATTTTGACAACTAGTGATGAATTCTTTAATGTAATTTTTTAAGTCAATTTTAGCTAGTCTATTTGTAAAATAATACGCTATAGGCTGTTTATAATTACTTGTTACACTTTTTATCATAAATACCATCACGTGGTCGGCGAAACAGTCTTCCTTATTTATAGCGAAACCCTCAAATACGTCTTTTACAGAATCATAAGTTACTTGTGGTGTCAGTGACATTTCATCAAATATGAGGCTGAACAAACGCTCTGAAACTGGTTTATCCCTAACCGTATCCTTAATTGTTTTGAAAATTAAGGGATTGATACCTGGGCTCAACTTTATCTTACTTAAAAGACACTTCATCGCCTTTACAAGACGGTAGTGTAAAGTATTTGTGTAGCACTCGGTAACATTTTGGACTCTTTTTATAAAGGGACAGTGATATATTTTTTTCTTCCAGGGTGAACCTTCTCCCTTTAGGTTTTTTGCTTGTCTGTAATTGCATGTTCACAAACAATTGGGCTGGTGAAGTCATATCTTGGATGAGGTGTTGAAATGAAGAAGTATTGAATACTTTCTCTGCATTCTTCAGTCTGGCCTGCAATGTTCGCCCTCTCTTGCGTAACCGCGAAATCTCGGTGCGCATACGCTGAATTTTTGCACGTAAAGGCCTTGTAGTTTTATCAGATAAAACATTTAGTCTTGGAGAATCTGGAAAATAAGATAAAAAGTTAATATAATATAGAGGAAAGATTTGGTTGTTTGTGATAGATAAACTCTGAAAATACTGAACTGGTAAAAAACACTATTAGAGAGTTACATTATCCAGAAGAAATATAAGCAATTTATTTCAATTCCCGTGGCAACAGGGCCCTAAGACACAGCTAGTGTGCTATGTATGTTACTAATGGTTCACTATGATTATGTAAATGTTTGTATATGTTACTTATTTATTTAATTATGGCACTCCAACAACTTATTCACTAATACATTCTTAGGGATACTGTAACAAATTAAACTTAAATCTAGAGTGAACTTGTCACTTACAGGTGTGCACAGCACTTACTTATTATAGATATTAAGTGACAAAATCTCACCTTTATCAGCTCTAGCTTTGGTTTTGCTAATCACACTATAATTGTGTTCTAAAGTGACTTGCTCCTGGCTAACAAAATGTTGATCATCTGAAAATTAAAATATAATGATTATTTTTATTTTTATTCAAAATAGTGCAACTGTTTTAGAACTTAACACAATATCTTTACATAGTATTATTTTAGGATCATTTGGCTTTCGTTAGAAAACCATTTCAAAGGCCGTTAAGAGGGCGTACCACGTTCAGTGGTGCCCCCAACAAATTACAATATTTTTTTTCCAAAACAGCGATGGTAAAACAAAATGTCTTCAATGTAGTCTTTCTTAAAAAGCTTAATTTTTTTATGTAAGTGTTAAGTAAATACAACAATTTCGATAGTATATACTGGGTGGCGCAAAAGTAAAGACCCTATTTGGTTCAGCTATAACATTTTTTTCTAAATTAGAAAACCAGATTTAGATTTTTTTAAATGTATATTTGTGCCATTAAATTTCGTACCATTAGGATTTAAAGATGATGTCTTTTAAATGGTGACCTCCAGAGTTGATACACATTTGAGCCCTATTTATGACATTTTGCATAACTTGCCGTAACACTTCCTGCGATATGTTCGGTATTTCTTGACGAATGTTTTCTTTTAGAGCTGCGAGAGTCTGTGGCTTGTTCACATACACCCGAGATTTCAAAAAACCCCAAAGAAAGAAGTCTGGACTGGTCAGATCGGGTGATCTTGCAGGCCAAGGCAAATCGCCAAAACGAGAGATAACTCGGCCTGGAAAAGCGTCCCTCACTAAGTCCATAGTGTCGCGCGCTGTGTGTGCCGTAGCGCCGTCTTGTTGAAACCAGATGTGCTCCAGCCCCAATTCGTCCAAACTGGGTCAAAAACTCACGTAACATGGTTCTGTAGCGTTCTCCAGTGACAGTTATGGCATTGCCTCCAGCGTCTTCGAAAAAATAGGGTCCGATCACTCTGTCAACACAGATGCCACACCATACAGTAACTTTTAGTGGGTGTAGAGGTGTTTCTTGAATAATGCGCGGATTATCAGTGCCCCAGAACCGAGTATTCTGCTTATTGACATGCCCTGAGAGATGGAAATGCGCTTCGTCACTCATAACCAATTTTGAAGGAAAATCATCCTCTTCAAGGTTGAGGTTTATGACGCGCTGGCAGTAATCTAGACGAGCTCGGTGGTCAGCAGGCAGCAGCTGATGAGTCATTTGAGTTTTATACGGGAACATCTTTAAGTCTTTCACCAAAATACGCTGCAGGGTCCGTCTGGAAATGCCCAATTGCGTGGCACGTCGCCTCGTTGATGTTTCTGGACACTCTTCCACATCTTCGCGCACAGCATCGATATTTTCAGCTGAACGGCCTGTTCTTGGTCTCCCAGACTTAGGTCTATCCAATGTTGAGCCAGTTGCTTCAAGGCGTGTGGCAAAGCGTCGAATTGTGCGACCAATCGGTGCCGGACGGTGGGGAAATCGTCGACGAAATTCACGTTGTGTTCTTATCACTGATGAATTATTCCGTAAGAACATTGACACAATTATTCCACGTTCTTGGGGAGTAAAACGGTCCATGTTTATTTTCAGTGTATTTTACATTTGTTCACTACACAATTTTCAACAACAGAATGACAGAAAATGTCATATAAAAAAAAAAGTATTTTCTTTAGTGCCAGTACTTTTGCGCCACCCAGTATATAAAACGACATACAAGAGTTTATAAACAGTCGCTGCTTATCAACGTCCCCAATTTTCCAATAAGCGTCAAAAAGAGCCTGTTTTGAACGGATGTAAACTTTTCTGAACATTTAAGTCTGCAACGATCTGTGGAAAGTTGCTTCACTTCACGAGGTGGAACGGTTCTATTTCCTTAGATTCATTAGAATGTCCAGTATTTCTTAGTACTCTATTTATGTTTTGTCTCCATTTATTAGGATTACTTGTGCGCTTTCTACCTTTCTTGTTGGGAATCTCAATTTCATTTTGTTTGTTACTTTGGTCTACTTCCATCTCTTCAATTTGACTTGTTCCCAGGGGGCCGATTCTACTAACCATATTGTGTGACGATCGCAGCGAAATCGCCGCTGAATCACAGCTTTATAGCGTTTTCTCATTCTGCTAATGAATAACGATCCAAAATAAGTTACGGTTTAGTCGAAACGCAACGATCGATCGAGACAACCGCAAGATCGTATTCTGCTAACAAAGTCGAACGCAAGCGTGACATTTACACGCATTCTACTAATGTTTTGACACATTGATAGAATCGCATCGGAACGACAATCGGACGGTACATCTGTCAAAATTCGCGGTTGAGTAAAAGTTGGTAAAGTGCAACTTTTGTGGTATCGGTCTAGGACTTTTTGCATTTTTTATTTAAAAATAATGATGTTTTATATGGATTTTGTTGAACTTGCCCATGAGGTTGACAATGGAAGAGTAAGAAGAAAAAATGTATCGTCAAGAATGTACAATGATGCTTTTGACTTGACGGATCGACAGTTCATTAAAACATACCGACTCTCCAAAGATCTTGCAAGGGCTTTAACTGAGGAAATCAGTCCTCATATGCCAGTTAATCTTCGTTCTGATGGCATTGATACGAAAACAAAGGTAAGTACCCAGTACTTGTACAATTATGTTTTAGTGTTGTGTTTCACAACTTGATAAAATATTCTCAATTGTTGTTTTAGATCTTGGTTGCACTGGCTTTTTATGCGACTGGTTCGTACCAAACACTGGTAGGACAGTCGCAATGTCATGCCGTATCACAACCCTCAGTTTCTCGAGCACTTAAACAAGTGACTGAGGTGCTAAACCAGCCCAATATTTTTAAAAAATATGTTAAATTTCCAAGCTCCAGAGAAGATCGTGATGAAATCAAAAGAGGGCAAGTATTGCATTATATCCATTTCTGACTGTATGATGAGCGATTAGCTCATATCCTCATTAATATAAATAATGTGTTGTTTACAGATTTTATAGAAAGTTTGGCATTTCTGGAGTTCTGGGCTGCATTGATGGTACACATGTTGCTATAGTTCCGCCAATAATTCACGAAGAGCGTTATTTTAACAGAAAGGGATATCATTCCTTAAATACTTTAATTGTGAGTTGTTTCTTCTTTAAAATCTTTATAGAGATAGCAGTCGAAATAAATAAATATTAATATCTTAAACTTTTCAGATTTGTGATTCAGATGCCCGAATTTTGTGTGTTGATCCGAGTAACCCAGGATCAACTCATGATAGTGCTGCATGGAATAATAATCCCCTAAAGCCAATCCTAGATGAATTGATTAACACTACTGGTGAAGATTTTTATTTATTAGGTAAGGTAATTATTTCATCATAGTTTACTCAATAATATCTTTATATGAGGCATATTAAACTATCATACAATTTACATCTAGAATCATAGATCATATTTGACTAGATATAGACATAATAAGAGTACTTTGTGTTTATAATATTTATTACATACACATAAAGGATATGAGCCTTGATCCTGGATTTATAACAGTGTAACATCCCTCTTTAAATGCATGCTTATAAATGATATTAATTTTGCAGGCGATTCAGGATTTCCTTTAAGGCGAGCAATGATGACCCCTATACTCAATGCTGCTCCAAACAGTCCTGAAGCATACTACACTGAGAAGCATATGAGTACAAGAAATGTTGTTGAACGATGTATAGGAATTTTAAAAGCTCGATTTAGGTATACATTTTATTATACCTCTTAAGTGAATTTATATTAAAATTAATATTGCAATTATTACAAATTACATTGTTATTGCAGATGCTTACTAGTAGATAGAAAGCTGCACTACAAGCCAGAAGTTGCAGCAAAAATAACTAATGCTTGTTGTGTACTGCACAACATTTCGCTCAAATCAGGTCTTGAGTTAGACGATGAGGACCTAGAAGTTATGGGGCGTCAGCGTGGAGAAGTAAATGATGGTGCTGGATGTATTGCTGGTGGTCAAGGATTACGGCGGCGCCCGAATTACCTGTTAGAGCAAGGACGGAATTACCAAGCAGCTTTGGTGCAACGCCTGTGGTCTTCAAGGCAATAAATCTTAATTTACTTTGTGTATTTTTACATTTTAACAGACATAGGTCTGTTAAAAGTTTAAGAAACAGATTGTCCTTGTAGTGTCTATCTCAAATGATTAAAAGTTTAAGTCATTTTATTTTTTTATGTTTTAGGATATAAGTAAATGATAATAAAGCTTAACCATTAAAACAAAAGAAGTATTAGGTGTGTTTTTAATGAAACAATTGTTTTGAGCTTGATTATGAATAATACTATATATATACAGCAATAAACTTCTTTATCCATGCATCAGTCATCATCATTACTCATTCATCTGAAACAAACAATATTTCCATTATTATAAAATATATAAATAGAACCTGGTTGCTTTATATAATGTTATTATTAGCCTACAACAATAATAAATGCGTATTCTTGATTATTAAATAAATAATTCATAAAACTTTATCTAAAACTGTTGATTGAACCACTGCACACAATGCAATCTCTATGTGACCATACTCAGGTACTCAAAGTAAAAAAAAAACTTCGGCCCAAATCACTTAAGCTTAGCAGAGATACGCTTCATCCGAAAATAAACCTTATTTGCATAAAGTTGGGTTGCATATTCTTTCAGACATCTGTGATCAAGCTTATCATATGAAATAGAACAATAACTTTATGCAAATAAGGTTGATTTTCGGATGAAGCGCTATTGAGCTCAGGTTAAGGATTGACTAGATTCGCTCTATAGACCTGCGTCTAAGATACTTACTCCGAGTTATGTAGATGCGCAGACTCTCCGCCATGCTGGTCCAAGCAGTCGCCATGCTGGTCAAAGCAGTCGATATATTTAATGCTGCTGTGGCCAATGTTGCATCTGTTCGCGCACGCATCTCTTCAATGCGGGCTATGGTTGCCCTGGCCTCATCGAGAGCTGTCATGTTCCCTACAATATGTAATTAATTATAGCTATTAATTGGGTTCTAATTGGCAGTTTTCTGTTTATCAAAATGTCACTTACTCTGATGTACTCGGGGGCGGGCAACACCTGCGCGCGGGCGATTTTGTCTCGGCTGTCGGTTTCTAGGCCTTTCTGAAAATAAAGAAAACGTAAGAATCTATTGTATAAATACACATTAAATATAGAGTTATTGTTTCGTTTTGGTTTGCGTGGACGTGAGAGTGTTGCTCGCCTTAGTACCTGCATGTTGGTTACTTATAAGTGAGCCAAGGGTTGTCAAGTGGAAGGACCCTTGAGAGCGCTTTTTATAGATTGGAGTTTTTCTATGTCAAATAGATAATACTAATAGGTCCAAGAATATTTGAACTTTAAGTTAAGATTTTTTTGTTGAGTTTGTTATTGTATAGATTTTATGAAATAAAAAGTGACTGGACAAAAACTTAACTTGCTGCTTTTCATTAATTAATGTTTTAAAATATAATCTAATGACAGAAAATCAATATGAGAAGTTATTAAATAATGAGAACCTATTGGTGGTGGTGTGGAGCCTTGACTGGCTGGCTGAACGTCTACTGCTTCCACAGGAGCATCTCTCTGCTGAGATTCTGTAGTCATTGTTGGCGATTCCAGTGTTGTTCTGCTGGAATTCGCTGGCGACATGTTTCCTTGAGCGCCGGAACTCTCTTGAATAAAATATAAATCTCTGAAAGAAAGAATTTATAAATAATTATGTAAGTAAATGGCTAATATCAATTCTCAAAAAGGTGAAGTAGGTTACTCACAAAACAGGTGAGTTTGACGCTGGCAGTGCCACTTCCTGTTCCACTTCTATATTTTCAGTATTGTTGAGGTACTGTTTGAACAAAAAAATATTAAACATGTAAGATAAATGATTGAATTTTTGGAATTTAATTATCATGATCAACAATTGTCTCATCACCTCAATTTGAATCTCTGGATCTTGACGGACTCCAGTAAGTGGGCCAACATCTCTACCTAGAAGGGCAGCCACCCTTTCCTCGAGAGGAGTTAACCGAGGTACCCTGCTCGGTCCACCCCCTGTAGCCCTAAAACCTCTATTTATTTCAGAGAGCTTGGTCCGCACTCTACATTTATAATCATTCCAAAACTAAAAGAGATAAAAAGTTATTGTTATTGTCATGTCAAATTAGTATTTCTAATGATTACATAATATCAACTTGAAAACATACCTTTGACCAATCCTTAGGGGTCCTTATAACGCCTTCGGAATTTAAAATTTCAGCGCACTGTTCCCACAAGCGAGCTGAGACGGCTCGTCCTTCTTTGGACCGGACTTGTCCCACAGCAAAATTCGTATGTCCCTCCATGAAAGTAAGAAGCAGTTCGAGTTGTCGAACTGATGTTGTTTTTCGCCTGGTATCTTCCATTGAAAATATTTACGTATTATTAGAAGAACAGTTGTAGCGAGACTAAATCTTTTGCCAGAAAATGAAAGCACCAATCTGCAAGTTGTCACATAATTTAAAATTTTATCTAAACTTAGCTAATACAAGTGTAACTTGGGCTCACTTGGGTCGTGTGTGTGTAACCCTCAAGATCTCAAGTGGGTCGTCAATATTTACTTAAACATTTGTCGCTTAGCACTGGATACAATACAAAACAACAATAACGGTCTATGGTGCGATATTTGACTTGATAAGTAAATAAGCAATAATATAATAAAACAAATACTCACAGTAAATCAATCATTTTGATGAACTTCCAACAAAAGTTTTTGCTTCCCGCTGATTGTTTACATCATCAAACTTTCGAGTCTTTGACATAACCAAAACGTTTCGTTTCACAAATCTGGCTTGAAAGAGTCGTAAAATGAAACGTTTTCTAAGTTTTTATTATTTTAGCATCCAAATTTTCCATTTTTGAATCAATCAAATTTTAAGTAATATGGTTTGAATAATTTATTGTATTAAAAAACACGTTTGGTGATCCTTATTTCTATTTAGTAACATTTATATTTTATACTGTGGTATCATCAAAACATACTATTTGTCATGCTGGTATCACAACTTAACGTGTATACATTATATTACATTCCCGCTCCAATTCAGCAGCGGTTTCGTTCCCGTTCGAACATAACAAATAGTAGAATGACTTTAAAGGTAACTATCGCTCGGTGATAAGAATAGCACCGTTGCGTTATAGCGATAGGACGTGTAATTTTGCAACTTAGTAGAATCGGCCCCCTGTACCTTATTAGCTGTAGTGTCTGGATTGTTAAAAGTATTAGTCTTGACGAGCGGGTGTGAAATTAACTGGCTCAGTATTGGAAAAGGACGATGAGGAGCTGCTAGAACTAGATGACGATGAGCTGCTATTACTAGATGACGATGAGCTATTAGAACTAGAAGATAAACGCCGCGACATAGGGTATACTGGTATCAGTTTTTTTATTTTATTTGGTGATCATACGTTGGATTGGATCTTGGTCACTAACATTTCCTTTCGATTCATCCGTGTTTAAAGGTGAGACATTGTAATTTACATTGTTTCTTTTCAGCTACCATATTTTTGATGCACGAGTTCGTTGGATTCAAAAAAGGTCTTAGCATTCAAGTAATTAGGTATTTTTCAGGATTATTAGTGATATCAGATAGTATCTGTTACAAGAAATAAATATAACTTTAGTAATAATAAATTAGTATAGTTTTATAACTTGGGGTGTACTATAAGTCTACCTCTGCCTAACTCAGCGGAGATGAGAATACAGGTGTGATGTTATGTTAAGTATTCTTCAGTAAATTAGAATTCAGTTTAGTCATATAAAATTAAATATACCACAACATTAGCTGCAGAATCTTGAACTAAGTCCATCGGCACTTTGCTGTGACCAGGGTCTACCTTGAATTGAAGATTCAAGATGGCTATCTTAAATTGAAGCTTCGTCTTCATTGGAAGAAGGACGAACAGGTAAAACTGATTGCGAATTTATCAGTTCCATTATATTCTTTGACCTCGAAGCCATCTTAAAAGAATTTACGCGTCACTATCTTATCCAAAATTCTAAATTCTTTCTAATTAATGTTGTACTTAAAAGAATAGTGACACAATACCCAACATAAACAAGACAATTAAATATCGGATAGTATTTTTTTTATAAGAGAAAGACTTATATCAAAGAATGTCTTTACATTATGAAAACTGTTTTGTAGAAGACTGACCGAACTTCTAATGACAACAAATCCTATTAGAAATATAGCATGGTATTTTATGAAAAACAGGCTTAACTCGTAGTTAGTCACCATAATTGTGTTACATTTTTATAAAACCTAAAACTAAAAATAAACACGAATAAATTGCAATGTTTTGTACTAGACAGACCTAATCAAAAATGGGCCATGGTTTTATGAAAAATTTAATCAAAACTTACCTTAGATTTTTGCACTAAACAGACTCAATTATTATGCGGTCACTTTAAAATAAAAACTGCACATGTTCACAATGGCAGCGCCCGACGCATAATGATTTACGCCACTGTCTTGTAAACATTCTTGTGAAAACGTTTAGGAGTGAAAGAGACAGAAAAAGTTATAACTCGGTCTAGGAATAAGATATCGAAAAAAATCCGAGATAGAAAGATAGATGGCGTTAAAATGAATTTCTTTGTACGCTTAACTCATTTTGGACCTGTACCGTAATCGGTCAGTTTTTTATTAAGCGTGCGACAAGTGTGCGGCATAATAATACAATTTAATAAAATGTGGATAAATGTAACTGATACATTTGTGTGACGTATTTGATGTGTTGTTTACTAAATAAATGTGAAAATACGATAAATCTATTGTATGATTTGTAGCTTTGGTTTGTGGTGCGCCCTAGATGATTATTATAATTTACAATTGTTGTGTACTGTAACCTGAATATGGATATGAATATGAAGAGTCGGGTACAGCGGACTCATCCATGATGGCTTGGATAACTTTTTGACGAACTCTGTTTTTTTGCATGGCTGTGAAACTTTTCATTTGCGGCAAAATACTTTGAAAAAAGTGATAATCTTCCATATCATAAGTGGCACTTTCCTGTATATCTTTGTTTAAATTTTGCTCCAAAATTTTAAGTTTCTTATTTTCCAAGTCCAGGAAATCTTGTCTTATGTCCTGGACGTTCTTACGTTTAGATGAAGTTGTGGATGATGAATCCATAGATATATCCGATTCCTGACCGGTGTGTGTGGTACCTGTATTGGTTTCTTCGTCTTCATCTTGCAAATTTGCGGTATTCCGTTCAGGAATCACTTCATCTTTTAGAAAGTTCAGTATTTCATAATACGGCCAAGTTGACGTGGCTGGATCATCATCAGCTCCAGCTCCTGGTCGTGGATTTGGAATTTTACGCAATTCTCTTCTATATGTGTCCTTTAAGTTCTTCCATTTTTTTTTAACTCGACATCTGAAAATTAATTACAGATTTTTATCAACGGGGCTGTCATTTCGAGCTTTGGCGCAGTCGTTTCGCCTAGGAAGATTAACGGTATCAACTATTGTCTATGAAACCTGCAAGGCAATTTGGTATCAACTATCACCAATACATATGCCAAAACCAACAGAAGAAATTTTGCGAAGTTCAATGAATGATTATTACAAAATGTGGCAATTTCCTAATTGTGTGGGTGCAATTGATGGGAAACACTGTCGCATTAGACAACCTCCCTAAACAGGATCTGCTTTCCATAACTACAAACATTATTTTTCAATTGTGTTACAAGCTGTGGCAGATGCAAATAGAAGATTTTTAACAATAGAAGTGGGGGGGCGGGGATCCCAAAGTGATGGCGGAACTTTTCACTTTTCTAATTTGAATAAACTGCTGAGTGAAAGGTAGATTTAATATGCCACAAAACCAACGTCTGCCCTCCTCTAATACTATTTGTCCCACCTTCCTAATAGGGGATGAAGCATACCCTCTAAAACTGTACTTGATGAGGCCGTATCCACAAAGTGTCTTGGACGATCAGAAATATCACTTTAACAAATGTTTATCTAGAGCTCGAAAAACAATTGAATGTGCTTTTGGCATAACTTATAAGAAATGGCAAATATTAAATAAGCCTATTGAAACGAAAAAAGGACATGCAGAAATTATTATAAAGACGTGCTGTTTATTGCATAATATTATTATTGATAAAGAAAAACCATCTGATTGGGATTATACCATCAATCTATCTTCATCTGGAAGGGTCAGGAGGTCGGGCCGTATCAACAATCGAAGTACAAATAACGCCGTAGTGTTAAGAAACAAAATAAATCAATATTTATGGGACAAGCAATTACTGGGACACTAGTTATTGTTTAAATCTTGTTTTTCACTGACCCTTGTTTTAAATAACAATAAAATAGTTACCTGTACATTCTGGGAATTTCTACTTTATTTCTGCCCACAAACGTTTAATAACTACTTTATTTTTGTGTGCTCCATGTTTAGCCATCCATATTGCAGGACGTGCTTGAATTTCGGATACAAACAACTCAACGTCCATCGTAGATTCATAGACAAACCTCTTTAGATGAGCGATCAAAACAAAATGAGGTATTCCTCGAAGCGCCACAGTTTTGAGGCGCACCATTTTTATTCCTCGGAGCGCACCTTTTTGTAGCGCTCCCGATAACAATTAAAAATATTAAATTTTTATTCCTCGAAGCGCACCTACTTTTAAAAATAGGGAAGAGCATGAAGTAAACGTAATAAATTATATCGATAATGAACAATGGCAGGTGCCCATACATTTTTTTAGCTGAGATTAAATTCCTACGTCTTTGAATGAAAAATATCTGGTTGAACTCAGGGTGATGTTCTGAATTAGTTTGTGCAAGAATTTTTGTTCGAAAATGTCGAGAATAATAGATATTCAGTCATAAACTTTTGTAGGTTATGTCTGGGTATCTTTTAATAATGTGTTTAATAGGTAATATTATTCAATTTCGTGGAAGTAAAAGGGGAATATCGCATTAGCATTTCCCTTACCTAGTTATTTAAGCATGAAATGTATAATATACTCTTTGGAAAGAGTATATTTATTTAAACTAAGCGACTTTGACTTTTTGCCAATCAATAATTAAAAGTAATTCATTTATTTCTACTGCACTACAATATTCTTACCTACCTGCGAGGAGCATCTATACTTAGACATAAACTGTATTGTTAACTGATTTACTGCAATAAATACATTAATTATATTATTAATTAATATAGTTACTACTTGTCACTTAGCAGATAAAATATATAATGGCAACACTAAGCTAAAGAAATTAACTAAAAAATCAAATAACTTTTTATTTATTATGATTTTATTTTATCCGTTTTGAACCAGCCCAATAATATATTTAAAAAATGTAGACAATTAATAGAACGTCTTTCGTATATAACCCACTTTCAGACGCTCAAATTTAAGTCAGCTAAAATCTCGCCATTGTTCTTTTAAATACTCATTTGTGCATCATCATCATCGAAGTTGCTTAACCAAAAGTACGAAATTGAGAGAAAAATGTGTTTTTGCTTTCGGCACTATAATGTGTATTCAAAGACCAATGTTATTGTGCATTCAAAGAGTAAAGTGTATTCAAAGAGGATGTTATTAATAAATAAAAAGCACAGATATAATTTAAATGATATGCGTATAATAATCACATTACAGCAGGACCTACATAATAATATTACAAGATTACTCATTAAAAAAATATATAAATGAATTTAAAGTTACGAAAATGTAATATGACATAGCAAAAACAGCCGTCAACACGAGTGAGTAAGCGAGAAGGCCCATTACATAATGTAAGGTGACATCTAGCCTGCTTAGTCAATGAATCTATATAAGACTTTGTTGCTGATTATTAATTTGAATTTTTACAACCAGTGTTAAACTGGTAACTATTATATATTAAATCATACATTTTCTTTAACGATTCTCACACATTTTTTTTAAAAAAAAACCTAATATTAGTTTTTTTGTTTGGTATTGTTTAATTATATAAATAATAACAGATTCATAATAATTAGAACGGGTAACAATCACATTAAGTACTACTAGTGGGGAGAAACAGTTGAAAAGTTATTATTATCTAATTGTAAATACTAAATTTACAAAAAAATCACAGATTGTTTCGTTGAGTGTCGGTAAGTGCATACTGACTTAACTACAAAATATAAACAACTTTATATTTAGCATAATCTTAAAAACTAATAATGGCAATTTGAGATCACATTGAAAATCACAATCACTTAATCGTAAAACTATGTATTAGATAATAACTAAACAATTTTGGTTTTTTTATAATCTTGAAACTCAAATGTCAATTGTCATTATCGCCCAAAACATCTTTATAATAAACATCATAATAGGATTTTGGAATGACGTTCTTATCAATCAATTCTTGTATGTCTCTTTTTTTTGAACCAGACAATGCAATCTTTTCAGTGTATGCACGTGTTAAACCGACTGAAAATAAAGATTGATCTATGGCAGTTCCGGATCCTCTTAGGCGGAGATTTCTCTTTCGCACACAAACTTTTCTATACATTTCCTCGGTAAATGATGTTTTGTAGAAAAAAGTTTCAGGGTGTTCTTTTTCAACCCTGAGAACCTTAATCTCATGCCACTTGACTTGGTTTCTCTCCTCGTCTATATTGAAATTTGTGCCCCACGATTCTTGTAAAGCCTTGACGTCGTAAAACTTGTCATGCGTCATTTCCACGACTGTGTAAGGTTTGCCCGTCTTTTTTGCTGTACCAATCAAAGTTTTATATTGCTCTGGTATATAGATGGGGCCCGACTGCAAGTATCTTTTAATTTGCTTTTCTATGACACTATGAACATTGTCACCTTCATTTTGAGAGTGTCCACGTATTAAAAACTTGTGAGTAATTGTCTTGACTCTTAACTTGTTTACAGCGTAGGCGTAGACAGACAGCAAAAACTTATTTTTTTGTTGACCGCCACAATTGTCCGAGTAGAAAATTATGTCAATTTCTTTATTAGGATATTGGTCAACCTGAGCTTTAACGTAGTCGAGTATACAGCTGCCAATTTCTACAGGTCCTCTCTTTCCTTGGGTTTCATCCCAAAAGAAGCACACCACTTCTTTTACCTTTAAATCGCTGATGGTAAAATTGAGGCAGTTGATTCTGGATTTATAAAAAAATAGGGATATTTGTCCCTTTGGAATCTGCAATACTGCCTGCAAGTCGTAAACTGCTACGATAGTACCATCGGTCTTATTTTTGTCATTTTCTTTTTCAGATCTTGCCAAAGATTTTTCTTTCTGATGCTGTTCATATTCTTGGCTTAACTTGCGTTTTTCTTCTACGTCTGAGTTCTTGTACCTTTCGCACAGATCACACTGATCTTTTTTCGGTACGAAAAAAGAAATGTTGAATTCGGTGTTGAATATTCTGTTGAATGTGGAAGACGTAGCAAAAGTTAAACCATCTTTTTCACGCAGTTGTTTATAATCTCTGTATATATCGGCCAATGATTTGTCACTTGGAATAAACGCCCTAGTCGTTTGAGCTCTCAAATAGTGAGATTCAATCCTTGGAATAGAATTTATAAAATCTATAACGCTCTGTTTAATTTGTGGATCAATAGTTGGTTGATTGCCGTGTTTTCCTCTCAAATCAGCTTGTATGACTCCTGATTCCGACTTCTTCGAAAGTGCTGTTTGTATCGCTTTATTACTCAAGTCAAGAGTGGATTTGAAAAACGGTTTGCATACCCTAATTTTGGATCCATCAACCTCAAAATAAAAGGCGGTATTAAGAGCTCTAAAATCTTGTGTGCTTGAGTATCGATATTTGGGCTTTATTTTTTGGGAGTGTCGCACTACAAATTCTCTCTGCCTTTCAAGATTGCCAAGTCCCCAAAATGCATCAAAAATCTGCAGCCTTGTTATTGCATCGATCTTGTCTTTACATTTCAGTCGACATTTTTCTCCACAGGGGGGTCCAACTTTTCTCTCTGGCATTTGCATCTTCGATTTGGACAAAGACTGGTACGCTTCACCAGAATTTCTCAGCACTTTTGCAACTTTCGATTTCCACATCGTTGGTTTACGTACTCTCTTTTTACCCTTTTTTTCTTCTATCTCGCGCTCTTGCGCATTAATTTCAGCAACCACAGCATCTTGAGGTTGATGTTGAACATTTGCACTATTATCTTCGGAGTCCGACGAGCTACTAGAAGTTGATGAACTCTCAGTGCTGCTACTGCTGGTGCTCGACGAAGACGATGAACTAGAAGGCACAACCTTAGCTGGAGTCTTACTTTTATGAGTTAATCGGAAATAGGGATCCTCATCTGAGTTGTCAAAGTCACTTTCGTCACTTCGGATTGGTGAAATGTAATAATTTGATGTACCAGGCTGTTGTTGTTTAGACGTGCTCGGAATAGATTTATCAACCACGGATATGGGGGCATGAGGTTCTGTAGATGAGTCTTCATCGCTTAATGACATTTTGTGGTTATTTCCTATTTGTGGTCTGTTTATAAGTACCATCTCCTTCTGTGGTATTTGTTCAAACTCCTGTTCTATTGGAGTAGTATCTGGTTGCGTATTTTCATATTGAGTCAGTATGCTAGGGCTGATGTTTTCTTTGTCCCTTTCTTCAACCATATTTACTAAAAATCGTCCACGATTCATTCTTTTTCTGAAATACAAAATGTAAATATCACTAACTGAAAGATAATAAGCCATCGGTGAAACGTGTTCGATTTCATGAGCTTCAATGTAATGAAACTTGATGTGGCGTACCGGAGTCCATCTAAACAGCTCTAACTTAAAAACTGTTCTGTAAAAACACAATAAGCTGTGTAGTTCTAGGACGAAAATAAACTAGAATTAAGATGGAAAAACTGCAATCGCCACTAGCAAAAAAGTTCAATTTCATTTGTTTTTTAAAGAATTATAAGAGTTTAAACAATGAGTCAACAAAACAGACTCAACTAAAAATTAAAAATTTTTTCTTCAACACGGTAACAAGTCTAAATAAAAACAGAAACTTTACTCACCTCACCATCAACACTGGTTCAACTCAAAATGTTACTTTAATTTACTCAGCACTAACTACACAAAACGGCGACAACTCGAAATAAAGTTATTACAATGTCGTGGTTAACTCAACAACACGGAATCAACTCAAAATGACTCTAATTTGTTTACGACAGATACGTGCATTCTGCATGACATTCTGGCTGCAACTAGCGATGTCCCTGTTTTGGTGGGGGAGGAGCGCGGCTCGCTCGTTCAACAAAAAGGGCTTTCGGCGCTATCTAGCGTTGAGTACTGGAACTATTTTTGAATCTGTTTTGTTGGCCGCTAGGTAGCGAGTTAAGGAATTCGATGGTATGCATACCTCAAAAATTGAGATTTTTGAGTTAGCTCTCTTTAGATCTAGGTGTGCGATTTGGAAACACTGCTAGAAAACCGCTGATTGCGGCTACCTCAAAGTCGCTTTTAAAAAAATCTGCTTGCATATTGGATACTGTTGTTTTCAACAATTGAAATAATAACTTGTATGTTGATTTCTTTTTATCACACAATAAAGCATACGCTAATGGTTTCACAACGCCATCAATGTCTCCGTGGATGCTGTAGAGTTGTTTGAATGGTTTTGGCACACTTTTGAAAGTCCCGTCGCAATATAAATGACGACACCTTCCTAGTTCCTCTCTACTCTTCTGGGTAGCAAACAAAATGATCCCCATTTTACCGTCATTATAATCCGCAAGGATGAAGTTGTAAAATGATTTTGGAACCTAAAACAAGAAAATGCTTTTTATTTATGATCATTGACAGTGATCGGTTATTTACAAAAACGTTGACGAAAATAACGATGTTGACAAGATGGGTCTAACCTTTAAGGTTTATGGCACATATAACTATTGAGTGTTTGTGATAGACTAGCTAGGTCTAAAGCTCACAGAGCCACTTAGTTCTTAAATGAAATAGTAAATAGTATAGAGCATAGATTAATGTGACTCTAAACGGCAAGGCATCAAATAAAATATATTATTATATTAATTACTTACTTGCACATCTGTTGGATATTTCCCAAACAAACGCTTAACTCCAAGACTTTTATTCCTTTTATTATAGAGTCCAGTTTTAATATTTTCAAATTCTGGTATTTCGCGTGTCAAATTAATTCCCTGGTCTAGTAAACCATTAACTTTTCTTTTGTAAACTTCAGGAAGAGGGTCCAAGGTGGACATGGCTTCTTGATGAATATCATCCACTACTTTCCGTACAAATTGTGATGCCTCATTACGCCGACAAGAATGCTCGTTCTTCTTTAAAATATCTTCGTATCTGTTGAGAGTAAGGAAGGCTCCACACGTCTTTATCGTACACCGCCACAAAGTGTTCCCATGTTTATTTACTTTTATCGGTCTGTACGTGTTATTATCATATAATAAAACTTTCTTGCCGCTTCTGCTTTGTACATATTTAATTAGCGCGTTTCTATTACTTGATCCAGCAATTGGTTCCATGCTCACAAAACTGCCTTGCACAAACTTTCTTAAATAAACAAACTTTCTTCAGTTCATAGCTTCACTTGAGCCTACGTGACACATTCGCGCAACTTGTGAGTTATAGTGCTAACACACACGTCTGGATTTGTTTCGGCCGGACAGACTCCGCTCCCAAATGCTTTCTCGCTTACACACGCTTGTTTGGACTGAGACGGAATAAAATTAATAATAATAATGTCCTACACAGTTGAGTCCGTCACGCTCCACACAAGCGTGTGTAAGCGAGAAAGCAATTGTGGGCGGAGTCTGTCCGGCCGTACCAAATTCGAACGTGTGTTAGCACTATTAAACACAACAAAACAAAACTATGCAATTTTAAGTAAACAAGTTCCGGAAATGCTCGGCTGGATTCGTGTGAACTCGGCGAACGCGCCTTTGACGCGACTATCTAGGATACAATGGGGAGACGGGGCTGCGGCTTATGTGTGCAGTGCTCCCGCGCCGCATCGCCAGAGGTTAAAGTACGTACTGATTGATACAGTTGTCTTTGTCCATACTAACTAGGATAACTTTTTTTTTTTTTTAAACCAATCTTTGGTCTAGGAGTATAGAGTTTTTGCAAATTGTATAAAATAACGTGTTTTACTTTTTATCGATAGTTTCAGTTAGTATCCTATCTCTATTCGAAAGTTAATAATAGGTGCGCTTCGAGGAATAAAAAGTTAATATTTTTAATTTTTATCGGGAGCGCTACAAAAAGGTGCGCTCCGAGGAATAAAAATGGTGCGCCTCATTAGGTGCGCCTCAAAACTGTAGCGCTTCGAGGAATACCTCAACAAAATGGTTTGAACGTGACGCACTGTCATGTGCGAGCGCCAAGTGCACTAGTATTGCCCCCGTCTCTCGCACCTCGTCCGATGTCCGTAGCGTGATTATGTAGCCACTTGACAGCGGACCCACTAAAACAGTAACTTTGAACTTCTCGCAAAATTAATCGCTCATTCATTTAAATTCGCTCAAATAATGTAGCCATTTAATATAACTGACGAGCATTTGTTTTTTACGCTCTGAATTACAGTTGTAATGTAGCCGCTATCATAACAATGACTCATTTGAATCGGTCGTTTTCTTAGGCCCGGATTCATCTGTCGCTGACGTCGGTCGCGTACCGTCAGTCGCGTAGCGCGCTGACCATCAGCGCCAATGAAAACATCCGTAGTGCGATACTGACCGCTCCACGGTACAGGCGTCTCCAAGTGGATTTGTTTGTTGTGGATTTGTGAAGCGGAGTTTGAATTTGGGATATTATTATGAACCCGTGTATAAATTGTTTAGTTGCTGCAGCATACTTACGCAAGCGAAGACGGCGTCAATATAGAAAAAAAAGATATCACATTCACCCAATTGTTGCTGATAGGGTGACGAATGGTGAATTTTCTACTTTATTTGAAAAGCTACGTCAGGACGAGGAAAAGTTTTTTAATTATTTTAGAATGAAAGTAAAAACTTTTGATGAACTGTTATCAAAGTTAGAAAATCATCTGAAACACTGCTCCATGTATCGAGAAATTATACCTCCAGTGGAACGACTTGCTGTTACATTGAGGTGAGTTACATAATATCAATCTATTATTGAAACATAATAATAAGAAAGAAAACAATTCATTTTTGTATTAGTTTTTTATTATTTTTTGCAAAAAAGAATAAAATTGTTATTTATTCAGTTGAAGGACACATTTTACTTGTCCTCGTTGGCTTTCCTAGTAATGCCATGGATGGTTTGGTATCCTTGAGAAATAATTTGGGATCCGGAGTTTAATGATAAATTACCGGAGTTTTTCGGTTATTTTTCTACAAACAATAAAATTCGAATAAAAATGTAGGTACATTATTTAGCATAACTGCTGAGCTAAATAATGTACCTACATTTTTTTAATTTTTACCATTTTGACATCTCTTTTATGTATTGACCAAGAAGTAGGTATAATAAGTAACAAAATTAAAAAAATTAACACCCCCCGGCACATCTTCAAACGGCTGATCAGGTCATGGTAACCTTACCATTTACTTTCAATATCATTGAAGTAACACGGTACCAAATTTCGAATCGATCGGACATAAGGAAATAAGTCAGATCCCCTCATCAACTAGAAAAGAGCTGATGATCTTCAAACGGCTGGACAGATTTTCATGAAACATGGCTAAGAACACTCGGGATAAAATTATCTATGCCACAAAAAAAAACTAAACGAAAATCGGTTCATCCGTTTGGGAGCTACGATAGACAGATAGATAGACAGATACACAGACAGACACGTTAAACTTATAACACCCCTCTGTTTTTGCGTCAGGGGTTAAAAAACCAAAAACCACGTTCTGTGATACTCCTCGATCAATAAAAGATAACAAAACGCAAATACTTTTGAAATATTGTACAAAATATTCACTTAAAATTAAAGAAAGATTACCGTAAAATGGGGTTACATTGATTAATTTTGAAATAAAACTGACTGTAACTTCTTCAGTTATTTATAAAAAAATACTGTAATGGCGACTCATGGTTTTTTATTGATAAAATTATTTATTTAATTTTTACGCCCTGTAGGTTCCGAGAAAAAAAACATTAAGTGGCTTATCATCTTTATACTTGATATGGGGTCACTTTGATTGCCCCCGTTTTTTTTATGTAATAAGAAAGTAGCCCCTAACAGGAAATAAAAACAAAAATTAAAAAAAATGTTCACTCATTAGTTTTTGAATTAAAACACTCCAAAGTTCACCGGGGTGTGTTTGATAACAGGGGCAACATTGAGAATTGATTTTAGAGCTATATTATGGTAAATAAACACGTTTAGTAGTATAATCAAATATCATATTATGAAATAGACAAAATGTAGTGAATTAAACACAAAATCTTAGTAACAAAACAACAGATTCCTTACAAATAATCAGCCTTCTAACAAAACAACAGATTCCTTACGAATAATCAGCCTTCTGAGTAGGTTAGAATTGGGGGTTCTGAATCACCTGTTCTCGCTGCGCTCGAACCATGATTCAGAACCTCCAATTCTAAAAGCCATGATTCAGAACACCTACATTATTTTTTCAATCCTCATCTCAGCCGATGTTGGACTAGGGTTTACTTTTGAAAAAATAAAAATAAAATAGAAATAAAATAAATTTATTCATTAACTTAGGACTAGATTACATAGCAATAAAAGTTAGACAGGTAATACTAGGAATAACATTCAGAACTGTATAGTAGAACTGAAACGGTGATGGTGGCCCAATTTATATGAAACATATTTCGTTTCCTGGCAGTATCTGATAGCAATCAATATCTTCTAAAGCAGGCAAAACTAACTCATGGGCTGAATCACTCTCCTGATGAACTAAATCATCTGTTGCTGTCGATATACTACTCCCTCTAGTATTTGATGAACTTAGAATAGATTTTTCATGATTAGCCTGATTGTTGCTAACTCTTACGAATGGGCGAAGATCCTCACCAGGTCCGCTTTTGAGTTTTAGGTAGTGAATATTGCTCAAATTAGATTTCACAGAATCTTCCAACTTCTGGTAAACTAAATCTTCTGTTTGGGTTATATCATTATCCTGGTGTTTTATTTCACCTGTGCTCGATGTCTTTTTTCTAGGGTGCATATCTTGAATATATATTATCTCACCCCTAGCATTCTTGAAAATCATTTTACGAATGCCAACTAAATCAGATTTCGCTGAGTGAAACATTATAGGTAATAAAAATAATTTTAATTATTTATTTAAGAATTAGATTTAAAATTGAACCAATGCAATGTAAAGTTCAGAGTTAAATTGTGGTGATGCATGGTGCCTCTATAATATATACACATAATTTGGTTATTTTTTTAATGCAATATGTCATCGTATACATATACATTCTAATAAGGTAAGATTTTCAATTTTTTTTGTTATTTATCTATAATCCCTTCACCGTGTTTATCGTGAACCATAGATCAAAGTAAATCTCTCAATCTTCTAAAACATCTCCACATGAAAAAACATGCTGCTTTATCATTAACACTGTTTCGATAATAGTAGAATAGTTGTAGAATTTCATGATGGTTAAATCCATTTGAATACAAGTACATACGATTACCTTATAAAAATTTCGTCTCAGTTTTCAGCGACAGCGCGGCGCCGTTTAATATATCCTCCTAAAATGGTAAGTTAGGGCAACTTTACAATTGAGTATGAATGATGAGTAAGAAATAAATAATTATAAATCTTATGTACAATGTGCATAGGGATTATAATGAAATGGCAATATTGACACCTAATTTTAAATATATTATATCTAACAAAGATTATTTAAGTGTGTATACCGTTTTACAATTTATGGATATAAAAGCAGCGTCATCTGACAATTATCTCACAGAATATTGTTCAATCAATCAGTGCATCGTGCAGTGATCTTCGTATAACTTAACATTGTTTAATTAGTGCGTTTAACAAATAAAGCAGCAAGTATGTACGTATCATTTTAAATCTATTAATTTAGTTAACAGTATAAGGGCAGTGCAGTGCAGTTATGTGTGGAGTATATGGGGTATGACTGGGTGTTTTTTTAATATATTTTATTTTAGGTCTTATACTATGATCAATTTTATCGAAGGTATTGCAGGTTCAGAGGTCACTGTTGAGAGCGAGTTTATAAGTTAGATTTCCTTGAAGGCAAATAGCTAGGCGTGCCAGGAACCTAATGTATAGTATCATGAATGATCTATGTGATAAAAGTTGTAACTAAACGTATGAATGTTTGCAAGTAGACCTGCTTTATAAAATGTTATAATCTTGTTTTGTTTTCAGGTTTTCCAATCCATTTGACTCTGACACTGAAGTGATTCCTGTATCACAAAAGAAGAAGCCAAGTAAGCCTTTAACACCTAAACCCTCGAAGCCAAAAAGAAAAAATAAAAAGCTACTCCAAGAACAGCCGATCGGTAGCGGGTCTGAGTCAGAGGCCGACCTTTCAACCGCATCTGCATTTGCGTCTACATCGGCTAAAAAGAAACGAAAACTTAGCATCTACCCTGATTCCGAGGTAAGTTGAGATAAAATTGTCAATTATTAATTATATTTAGACGGATCGATAGGCGCAGGGGCTGAACGATTGTCAGCTGCGCTGGGTGTTGTGGGTTCGATGCCTGCACGGAATAAATATTTAATGGCCTATAGACTCATATTTATTGGTGTTAAGCTTACTGATTATTATAAGGTCCTATATTCAATTCTCAGGTCTGACCAAGTGTAGATAATTGTGTCAATTTTGAATAATTTTATAGTAGGTGGAGCGGTCGAAAAATACAGGCGTGATGTTAACGTTTACTTAGCAAACGTTAACTCGTGATTGTGTGAAGGGATTGATTTAAATAAATACATGAAGAAGAATACATATGTCCTCTGATATTATTGTGATGGTACCTTAATAATAGCAGAGGCTGAAGATCATTGTGAATCATCAGAATATAATGATAACGAATAAACCTAATTTGTTTTTTGTTTTTTCCAGGATGAAGAGCAACGTGAATCAATTCGTGCCTCGATACTGAAGAGCTACCTAACGCGTCGAGTTGGTTCTGGATATACTATGCAAAGCAACCCCGCAAGGCGAGGCGAATATTATATTGAGCTTCGAATATCGAATTGTCAGGAGTTGGAGGCCATAACAACCGATCCCTGGAAACATTCACTGGTGTGTTTAAAAACAGCAGTGAATGACGATAGCCCAACTTGGAAGGCGGTTACTCAATTGGTTGCAGCAGTTAAAGAGGATTACTCCTCTATCCAGCCAATTCTGTACCCCCAAAATTATAAGTAATTTTTTTCTTTTTATTTCTATTTAAAGTAAGATTTTAGTTAAGTTTAACACATTACTTAACTTTATTAAATTGCATAACTTTACTTAATTTTCAGTATTAAACTTGGTTTAATCCTTTATAATATTGGACATAATCGATATTAGCACCCATGTTTTAAAATATTTTTAATTTGGATAGGTATCTATAACTAACTTATATTTTTGCATTGTTCTCTTACAGAATCTACTAAGTAGATAAGACAAAAATCTAAATAAAAATCTAAATGAAAATCTAAATAAAAGTTTAAATAAAAATCTAAAATTGAAAATAATACAATATTCATAATATAATTATTATCTAATATACATAATTATAATTTATATGAGTACCTAGATTATAAAATATTTTTTAATCTGATTAAAATATCTACCAACCATGTAACTTATATTTTTTAATTGTTCTCTTACAGAATCTACTTAGTAGATAAGACAAAAATCTAAATAAAAATCTAAATGAAAATCTAAATAAAAGTCTAAATAAAAATCTAAATAAAAATCTAAAATTGAAAATAATACAATATTCATAATATAACTAATATACATAATTATAATTGATATGAGTACCTAGATTATAAAAATATATTTTAATTTGATTAAAAATATCTACCAACCATGTAACTTATATTTTTAAATTGTTCTCTTACAGAATCTACTTAGTAGATAAGACAAAAATCTAAATAAAAATCTAAATGAAAATCTAAATAAAAGTTTAAATAAAAATCTAAATAAAAATCTAAAATTGAAAATAATACAATATTCATAATATAATTATTATCTAATATACAAAATTATAATTGATATGAGTACATAGATTAAAAAAAATATTTTTTAATTTGATTAAATACCTACCAACCATGTAACTTATATTTTTGCATTGTTCTCTTACAGAATCTACTTAGTAGATAAAATAAAATAAAAACCTAAAATTGAAATAATGCAATATTCATAAATCAAATTTAACTAAGAAATAAAGATTTTCTAAAATTATTCAAAATGGTTTTCTGTCAAGCTTGTAACATTAACGTTCACAATTATTCTTCTCACAAAAAAAACTAACATCCATAAATCTAATAACCTCATAAAAACTCAATTTGATAATGTTCGTATAATAGCTTGTGCTTTTAAAAACAAAATAGTCAGTTACAAAATAAATCCTCAAAGTTTTACTATTACACCTGAAAAGTTTTTAACTGAAGCTTCAGACACATGTTACTATCTAATTAAAGAATTATTAAAACAACATGTTTCTTTGAAAGTCAATTTCGAACTTTTTGTTTCCTACACTTTACCTAAAAATAACGAAATCAGTCTTAAATCTTTTAACACAAGATATGTAATTATACTTCAAAGTACAGATATATTATCCATATATCATGCATTTGCAGAAAAAATCTTAAATAAATGTTCCGAGTTCGAACTAAGTGAGTCAGGGTGGGCAATCGAATCGATAAGTCATTTAGAAATTAATTTCGTTAAATACAGTCCTTTGAGAGCAGGTTCTTATTTAGAATTACCTAAACGAATTCAAAATACGAAATCATGTCTAAACATAGTCAATAAAGATAATCACTGTTTTCTTTGGAGCATTGTGGCATATTTGTATCCAGCAAAGAATAACCTCAATAGAGTTACATCATATCCGCACTATTCTAAAGTGTTAAACATTTCTAATATGACATTTCCCCCCAGTATAGACGATATAAAATTATTTGAAAATTTAAATCCAAACATAAGTATTAACGTCTATGGTTTGGAGCAGAATTATGATGTAACAGGACCGTTATATAAAACGTTAAAAAGAAAACTTTATCATGTAAATTTACTTTATTTCAATAATAATGGTAAAAGTCATTTTTGCTATATTAAAAATTTCGGTAAGCTTGTACACAGACAACTTACAAAACATAAGTCTAAGATATATTTATGTGACGAATGTTTTGTGTATTTTGACTCACCAGAAAAACAATTAAATCATAGCTGCGCAAGAGTGCAGACTATACTCCCCGAAGAAAACTCGAAACTTTGTTTTTCAAATTTTAATAGGACTCAAAGAGTTCCAATTGTTATTTATGGCGATTTTGAAAGTCTATTACACGAATATTCAGACAAAAATAAATTCACATGTGTCGAAAATATACAAATCCATGTGGCAAGTTGTTATGGTTATTACATATTTTGTCAGTCTAAACCTGAATTAAATGAATTTAGATCCTATAGGGGGCCAGACTGCTCAAAAAAGTTTGTCGAATCTATTAGTCAAGATGTAATAAGACTTCATAGACTTATGTCAGAGATAAAACCCATAATTATTAGTAAAGATCAGCAAATGTCTTTAAACAACGCTAAACAATGTCATTTATGTAGGAAAACATTTTCTGATACTGACCTCGTTGTTGCTGATCATGATCATTTCACAGGAATGTATAGAGGACCAGCCCACAATGCATGTAATTTAAATGCAAATTCTTGCCCATTTATACCTGTCATATTTCATAATCTTTCTGGTTATGATTGTCATTTGTTTATAAAGGAACTTTCAGCTCTTTGCGGTCGTATAAATCTTATTCCTAAAAACAAAGAAAAATATATATCTTTTACAAAATTCGTCCCGATTGACAAAAAAAATGTAGCTCAGTTAAAGTTTATCGATTCTTTTAATTTTTTAAGTTCAAGTCTAGATAATTTAATAAAAACGATGAAAACAGATGATTTTAAAAATTTACGAAAGTTTTATAATGATGATTATTTATTTAATTTAGCATGCAAGAAGGGTGTTTACTGCTATGATTACATTGATTCATGGGATCGTTATAAAGATACTAAATTGCCAGATTCATCTAAATTTTATAATAAACTCACATCCCAATCTATTTCGGATGAAGATTATAATCATGCTTTAAATGTCTGGAATGCATTTGATATTTCTAATTTAGGGGAGTACACAGACTTATATTTGAAATGCGATGTCCTTCTTTTATGTGATGTTTTTGAAAAGTTTAGAACAATGAGTTTAAAGTATTATAACCTTGATCCCTGCTATTATGTATCATCTCCTTCGCTGAGTTGGGATGCAATGTTATTATATAATCAAATTAATTTAGACTTAATTTCAGATATTGATATGTATCAAATGTTAGAACAAGGCATTAGGGGAGGACTTGCTCAATGTTCTTTAAGATATGCGAAGGCAAATAATAAATATCTGCCAAATTATAACAATAAGGAACCTGACAGCTATTTAATTTATCTTGATTGTGTAAATTTATATGGCCACGCCATGATGCAACCGCTTCCTACTCGAAACTTTAGGTTTTTAAACGAAGATGAAATAAATAATTTTAATGTAATGTGTATTTTAAATGATAGTGACAAAGGATTTATTTTAGAAGTTGATTTATGTTATCCTCATAAAATTCACGAAGCTCATTCAGATTTACCATTTGCCGCTGAAAAGTTTGCTCCACCAGGTAGTAAAAATGTTAAATTAATTGCTAACCTGTATGATAAACATAAATATATCATTCACTATGTTCATCTTAAAGAATGTGTAAAAAACGGGCTTCTTTTACTTAAAATATATAGAATACTAGCGTTTGAACAAAGTTCATTTTTGGCTCCGTATATCTTGTTGAATACTACTCTCAGACAAAGAGCTTCTTCCGATTTTGAAAGAGACTTTTTTAAAAAACAAAACAATTCTATATTTGGCAAAACTATCGAAAACAAAAGAAAACAAGTTGATGTCAAACTGGTTAATGTATGGAAAGATATTCATAATAAAACTAACAAACTTTGTGGAGCTGAAAAATATGTAAGTGCTCCAAACTTCAAAGATTTATCTATATTTTCCGATACTTTAGTGGCAATCCAGTTAAAACAAACGAAAATTGTTCTTGATAGACCAATTTATATTGGCTTTACAATATTGGAATTGGCTAAGAGTCATTTGTATCGTTTTCATTACTCTGTGATGAAACGTCTATACGAAAATGATATTCAACTTTGTTATACTGACACTGACAGCCTTTTGTATTTAATATATACAGAAGATTTTTATGAGGATATGAAACAGAATATAAAATACTTTGATACGAGCAACTTTCAAACTGGAAATCAATTTAATATACATAAAGCAAATTGTAAAATACCAGGTTTTTTTAAAGATGAAATGGGTGGTGATATTATATCTGAATTTGTAGGTTTAAGAGCGAAATTGTATTGTATAGACTCGCTAGCTTCTTCAATCATCAGAGCAAAAGGTGTTAAAAAATCAGCGGTGAAAAAACTCGATATTAAAAAATATAAACGAGCTTTACGGTACAATGAATGCATAAGAGATGACATGTGTATTATAAAGTCAAAAAATCATAAGATTTTTACTCAGAAGATTAATAAGCTTGTTCTTAGTAGGGATGATGATAAAAGACAAATAATGGAAGATGGTTGTAATACTTTGCCTTGGGGGCATCATAAAACTGTATTTTAATTAAGTGTTCGATGAGATTACAATGCAAAAATTTAAGGTATCTATCAAAAATTAATAAAGTAAAATGTATTGATTGAAATATTATATAATATGAAATAAATCATTTGTAATCAAATAAGTGTGTTTGAATGTGATATACCCACTTCCTATTTAACTAAGTAAACAAAGAAAAATGAAACCCAGATTAGTTGATAGTCATAACATTTATTTAATTTACACTTAAATGTATTTTTTTATCATAATTATTATATAGATCATTCACAGTCGACTATATAAAATAAAAATAATCTTAAAACAGTAATAAAACAATAAGTAACTAAATACAATAATTACTATCTTATTAACTAAAGTACCCATATTTTGATAGTGCAAACTATTTATTATTAACAAGGTATATAAAAATAGTCTAAAACTGTTCAGGGTCACTCAATTTTTTCCCAATTTTTTTAATGAGGGTCTCTGCTGCTTCCATCACGTCGTCATAAGTTTCACGCGCCACATATTGCACAGTTACACATGCATTGTCACTATCACTATAATCATTTTCGATCTTAGAGTCTTTAAGTTTATGCACTTCTAATTTAATTAAATGCCCTCGATTATCGCTTTCTCCTCGGCGAACAATATATGATGTTGTTGATCCTAATGGGCATTTCCTCTTTTTTGAAGACTTTTTAGAGGATTGGACTTGGTCATCTCCAGTGAGCAACTTTTCAACTTTAGCGTTCTGATTTAAGCCTTCAAAATATGGTTCGTAGTTGCCCTGAGAGTAAAAAAATGAGCTCATAACTGGATTTCCATTGAGGACCTCAGAGTTCCACTGCAAAAAAAAAAAGAAACGTAATTAGCATGTGAACAAAATAACAGTAGCGTAAGAAAAAAGAAAAACAACTCCTATGAAATATTAAACCAAAGACTACCTCATGAAAACTAGGTTGCTCCTGCTCTGCAGAAATAACATTATCATTGTCCAATATGCTAGGGCTGTAGGATGCCGGTGGTGGAGTTGCTTGAGACATTATTCTGAAAAAAAATATACTATCTATGAATAAAATTTAAGCAGATATTATATTTATAACTTTTTGTTTGATTGGTTATCATTCAAACACTTACCTTTAGAATAAAAACAATATTTAAATCGCGAACAACAGCCTATGGTCCTACTTCAAGTCAGCTACTGCAATGAAGTGTAGTGTTTAATTACTTTTACATATCTAGAATATTCTCCTTTCAGTTATTAGTCATAAATACATCCATGTAAGACGAGAACATCAGTTTGAGAACGATACAAGTCCAAACCTGTTGTTTAAA
Organism: Orthosia gothica; assembly: GCA_949775005.1. Taxonomy (NCBI): domain Eukaryota; kingdom Metazoa; phylum Arthropoda; class Insecta; order Lepidoptera; family Noctuidae; genus Orthosia; species Orthosia gothica. The sequence continues at coordinate 45,444,272 of OX459035.1, forward strand.
TACTGCACTCACATATTCATATATAAACGTTAGTAAGTAATGAAAATAAATATTAGGCAAGATGAAGTTAATCAAACAACCCCTATCCCTGAACGTGAATAATATCAATTTCAATGACTCTGCTCGCCAGATAAGGCATAGTGCTCTATTGCCTAATACGATTCGTTGCATAATATGTGGACCCTCGAACTGTGGCAAAACAAACGCTATGATCAGTTTATTGTTGCATGAAAATGGTCTTAAATTTCAAAATCTTTATCTTTACTCAAAAACTACTTTCCAGCCAAAATATCGTTACTTAAGTGAAGTATTAAGAAGAGTGCCTCAGATTAATTTCAAGGAGTTCAATGACAATAAAGAAGTCATATCTCCCGGTGAAGCTTTGCCAAATTCTATATTTATATTTGATGATGTTGCCTGTGAAAAACAAATAAATATTCGTAATTATTTTTCTATGGGTAGACATAAACAAATTGATTGCTTTTATTTATCGCAAACCTACTCAAAAATACCGAAACAGTTGTTACGGGATAACACCAATTTTCTTATAATATTTAAACAAGATGATGTAAACTTAAAGCACATCTACGGAGAACATGTCAACTCCGATCTACCATGGAATCAGTTCAAAGATATTTGTAAAACTGTTTGGAGTAATCCATATCAATTTCTTCTTATTAGCAAAGAATCACCATTAAATAATGGAAGGTACAGACAGAATTTCGATATTTTTTTAAAATTTGATTGACTGTGTATAAATATAAGTAAATAACACGCAAAAAGAAAAATTAGTATTATTTGTTCTTCAGCTGAATACAGTTGTTACAACATGGAGAAAAATATTAAAATAGAATTAATTAAGTCTGTAAACTCTATAAAGAATAAAATAAAACAAATGAAGAACCAGGAAAACTCAATGAACTTGTCACTCGATAAAATGCTAAAACCTGTCACAGATCCGCTTAAAACTCTAGTTGATTCTAATAAATATATGGAAAAAATAAAACATTTAGAAAATACAGCACTCACTAATTCTGAAGGCAATGAATTGGATGACATCAATACTAGCTCATTTACAAGTTTTGAGGATTGCTACGATCCAAAACTAAATTCTACCCAATCCCCTAAAAAGTCTAATAAAATGGAATTACCAGATGATTTAGAAATTTCATTAGAGGGCCGCGATATCCATGATATTTATGATGGTGTAAATATACCGTTTGGAATAAGAAGTGTAAACAAAACTTTATTGATGGGTAATTCAGCAGTATCATTTTCTAAAATTGATAGTTTAAATGACGATAGTGACATTTTAATTAAAATCGATGACAAAACCTATAATTTAACCCCTGGCCTGAAGGAACTTTTACTTCGAAGAAAACCTGATTTAAAATTAATTTCGAGCAAAGATAAACTTGTCTATAAGGATATGCTGCATTTTACAAATGCTCATAAGAGAGATTTTAATCCTAATGGACAAATACGAGGCGATGAAGGAATAAAATATCGTGAAATAATTAAACCACTCTTTTCCGAATCGTCAAACGATAATAAACTTGTTCACACTAAACTTGGAGGAAACTTGCCCATGCTAAAAAAATACAAAAAAAACACTGACTTGGTATATTGGGATGATCCTAACGAATTGGTTGAGAGATTGAAACTATTAGTTGCTTCAAGAGATGCTGGCAATACAAACCATGATAATGAAATTTTATCGATAATTGAAGAATTAAAAGAAGCTGACATAATTAAAGAATAAATAGTGATAATAATATGCTTTTCATTCAGTATTATAGATGGATTCAAGACAAATGTACTAAATTCTAAAAATGAGCAAAGCTGACGTAGTAAACGAAATACATAAAAATGTGAGGGTGAACTTTCCACGAAGACATGTTATTATGAAAGATGTAGATGACCTGTGGCAAGCAGACTTAATGGATATGCAATCAATTTCAAAAGAAAATAAAAATTATAGATTTATTCTTACCGTTATTGATACATTTTCGAAATATGCTTGGGCCTTCCCTCTGAAAAGTAAAACCAAAGATGATGTATGCAAATCTTTCAAAACGTTGCTAGCTACAGGGCGTGTTTCGAAAAATCTCCAAACGGATAATGGTACAGAATTTTATAATAATAAATTTCAAAAGCTTATGAAATCTAATCATATCAACCACTACTCAACCTTCTCAACAAAAAAGGCTTCAATAGTTGAACGATTTATCAGAACATTGAAATCTAAACTGTATAAAGAATTTAGTTTAAAAGGCAACTATAATTGGATAGACAATACCCTTAATAATGTTATTCATAAATATAATCACACTTACCATCGGACAATTCAGGAAATCCCTGCTAATGTGGATAACATTAATAAAAAACGTATATTAGAAAGGTATTTAAGGCTGGTAAAAAACGAAAGAATAAGAAGCAAGTATAAAGTTGGTGATTATGTCCGTATCAGTAAGTACAAAGGAACATTTGAAAAAGGATATACCCCCAACTGGTCGATGGAAATATTTAAAATTCGAAAAATACAAAATACAATTCCTATCACCTACTTAATTGAAGATACGATCAGAGGTCAGCCTATTTTAGGGGCATTTTACTTACAAGAGCTGCAAAAGACAAAACATCCCCATGTTTATCTAGTTGAGAAAGTTCTTAGAAGAAAAGGAAACAGGGTTTTAATAAAATGGTTAGGTTTGTCATCTGCTGAAAACAGTTGGATTGATCAATCGAATATTTTATTATAAATAAAATTAACTTTACTAACTTAACAACAAATACATTAATGAATCGAATAAGTATTTATTAAAGTGTTCATTCAAGATTCATTAGTCTTATGATGTGTATTGGAGAGAGTAGTCTTCTCAATTGGCTTATAAACAATTTACCGTTTGAATTACACTTACCAGGATACAATTATTGTGGTCCTGGTACGAAATTAATTAAAAGGCTTACACACGGAGATAAAGGTATTAATAAATTAGACGAATATTGCAAAGAACACGACATTGCCTATCACAAATCATCAAACTTAAAGGATCGTCACAACGCTGATTTCGTTTTGTTAAAAATGGCGAAAGAGCGAGCGGCTGCCTCGGATGCGAGTGTAAGCGAAAAACTCGCAGCACACTTAGTAAGCAAGACAATGTCTGCAAAAATTAAAAGTGGTGCTGGCCTAAAAAAAAGTAGCAAAAAGTGCTCTCAAAAAGTTACATCTGGAAAAGGATTAAAAAATAAATTTAAAAATGTTATAACTAAAACAAAAAGACACATGAAAAAATTAAAACCTAAATGCAGAAAAGTGGCAATAGAATATGCTATGGCCGCAGCCAGAGAATTAGCTAGTGATTTATCCATTAAACTTCCTCGAGTTATTCCTATACCAAAAACTGGCGGTGTATTACCTTTGATTCCTATTTTTGCTGGATTATCAGCGGTGGGAGCATTAGCAGGCGGTGCAGCTGGTATTGCCAAAACCATAAATGAATTCAAAATGGCTAGAAAGCTGTTGACCGAATCGAAAAGACACAACGAAAAAATGGAAGCTCTCTGCATTGGGAAAGGACTACACCTTAAATCACATAAAAACGGTCTTGGAATTTTTTTATCGAATAAAAAAAACTAAAATATCGGCTACCCAAACGAGCCTTAACTAACTTTGACATTTTGAAGTATGGAAATAGTATTCCCTATTTTAGAGGAGTCTTTATGAGAGACGAGCTTCCTAAAAGTCCGTTTAAAAAAGAATGTGGAGTTATTAATTTAGATAGTTCTAAAGATCCTGGCTCTCATTGGGTAGCCTATGCAAAATATAACGAATATATTGAGTACTTTGACAGTTATGGAAATCTTAAGCCTCCAAAAGAATTTATAAAATACATAGGTTCTCAAGTTCACTACAATTATGATAATATACAACGCAATCATCCTTTCAATTGCGGCCATCTCTGTTTAAATTTTTTAAAGAATTTTTGGAGTAGTCAAGGGATAAAATAATGAGGATCTTCTTAACGAGTTCAGTATGCAAGCATGTCTACAACGGTTACCATCTCTGGAAATAAATCTGAATTGGTGTCATACTTTCAACCATCTCTGCATTTAACCAATCAATACGAATGCGGTTTGTTATACTTTTCAGTGTTAAATTCAAGACCAAATGTACCCATCAATAACAGCAGTCTATCTGTAATCAGAATCGAGTGTGATCTTGTACATGGTTCGTACTGCAACGGATTACCAACTCATTTTATTCATGAATTTATATTTGATACTGCTCCAAGTCATCAGTACGTAGAAATACCGCGAAACGTTATTTACTTTCCAGTGAACAAAAATATAATTTCATCCATATCTATTAGGATTGTTGATCAATTTGGTTATTGTATTAACTTTGGTGAAGAACTTAATATTCAACTACGTCTTCATTTAAGAAAAACAAAATGATAGTATATTATAAAAACACTCCTGTGAAAATAAAACGTCTTATTCCTTCTACGGCCTCTACGGAGCATAGACGTAAGAAAAAAGTTAAGAAATTAACTGAAGGAAATAAAGATTTTCTTAGAGCCCTAGGTTTTAAAGTATGAATATACTACAGATTACCGAATTACCACACTTCGATAGTTCGATCGAAAGTTATGAAATCCATTCATATAATCCCTACAATAACAGCTTTAGAGAAAACGATGAAATCAGAATCCCCATACATTAACAAGACATATACGTGCTACCATCAGCCAGTTCAATTTACATCGAAGGCCAAGCAAAACTGTTCGGTAAAGATGGGAATCCAATCAAGAAAAATGTTACGTTCACTAATAACCCTATTATGTCTTTGTTTCAAGACATCAGGTACGAAATGAATGGTATTGAAATAGATCGAATAAAAAATTCTGGAATAACTTCAACTATAAAATCATACATCTCATTAAATGAAGGTGAAAATAAAGTTGCTGCATTATGGGGTTGGAAGTTAAACGGATTCGAAAATGATGGTCATTTTAGTATTGTGTTACCGTTAAATAAGATTTTAGGGTTTGCAGAGGATTACAATAAAATCGTTATAAATTGTAAACACGAGCTTATATTAAATAGAAGTAACTCTAACTTAAACAGCGTTATCTTACTGATGATGTTGTCAATTTTCAAATAGATATGCAAAGAGTTCAATGGAGGATGCCACACATAAAAGTGTCAGATCGAGAACGATTAACACTTTAAAAGCATTTAGAAAGAGATAAATCCATTCAAATGGCTTTTAGAAATTGGGATTTATATGAATATCCTTTACTACCTAAAACTACAAAACATTCTTGGTCAGTTAAGACTGCTTCACAATTAGAAAAGCCTAGATATGTAATATTTTGCTTACAAACTAATAGAAAAAATAATAAAACGAAAGACAGTTCACTATTCGATCATTGTGAGGTGACAAACGTTACGCTCTTTTTAAATTCACAATATTATCCTTATGAGCCTTTGGGTTTAAAGTTTTCTGACAGCAAATACAGTATATTATACGAAATGTATGTAAAATTTCGTCAGTCGTATTACAACTGTCCAGCAGACCCGTTGCTCGGCCTAAAGGACTTCAAAGAAAAAGCTCCCCTCTTTATCTTAGACTGTTCAAGGCAAAACGATAGTCTAAAATCAGGTCCAGTGGATGTCCGGTTAGAAATTGAATGTTCAACGCCAATACCTGATAAAACAACTGCATATTGTTTGATTATAAACGATCGACTTGTGGAATACAAACCTCTTAGTAACATTGTACGCAGGTTATCATGATTGCTATTGTAGATATTCAAGGCTTTCGAACAGAAACAGATGAATTTATAATAAAAGAAATCGCTATATTGTATAATAAAAAAATTCAATGGTTTTTAATTAAGCCACCATTTCCATTTTACTATTTGACGAAAGCAGAAAGAAAGCAAGTTAGTTGGATTGAACGTAAAAGAAAGATATATTGGCGTGAAGGATTTGTATCATATTCCAATTACCAGAATACTATTGTTGACATTTTAAGAGATAAATGTGTCTATGTTAAAGGTTTTGAAAAAGTATTGTGGTTAAAAAATATATTAGAAAACAGTAATAGTAATATATTTAATTTAGAAGACAAAGGTTGTCCTAATTTGTTAAGTCTGTACAATCAATATAAAAATTCTCAAGATTTGTATAGTTGTACTTATCATGACTCTGTATGTGCTTTAAAAAATGTATTGTGTTTAAATAAATGGTGCAATGATAATAAAAAATAAAATTACATTTTCTTCTTTAATTTCTATACTACGGTAAAACGCTTCCTATCCCTCCCAATCACGATAAGGTCGTCAAATCATTAAAAGCTGCTGTCTGTAGCTAGACGGTGTCATTATCCGTTTACCTGTAAAACGGAACATGTCTCAAAATAACTACAAACCTCGTTATGACATGTATAATACTTATAAAATGCGTGAATTTTCATTTAATTATTACTGGGCAACGGCTGACTCAAAGAAAAGATTAGTGATGGAAATGGCTGACTCTGGATTCTTTTATTGTGGAAACAGTATAAATGATAAAGCAGCATGTTTCTCATGCGGAGGTGTTATAGAAGATTGGGAGATATATGACGATCCTTGGATGCAACATGCTATACATTTCCCACAATGTTTTTATTTAAATGCTGTGAAGGGGAGAGAGTTTATATTTAATACGCGATGCAAAATATAAATCGAGCATTGCTTATTTATCGAAATAGAATTATGGTTCTGAATCACGTCTATAGAATTGGGGTTTCTGGATCATGGTTCGAGCGCAGCGAGAACAGGTGATCCAGAACCCCCAATTCGTTGCATGATGCTCTTGCACTAGAAAAATCGTCAAAATCAACGTGTACTCCTAAAGTAGTAGGTAATAAACTTTAAAATTATATTTAACTACGATAAGTATCACGTACAGTCTTTTAATTTAAACATTGAGATCAACATTTTACTTAATTTTAATACAAGAAAATAAGAAATTATAGCTTACAGCTCTTTTACATTTATATTTTGTGGGAATATGTATAAGTCACTTTCCTGTTTAGGTTTGGGAAGATAAGCTATGACATCAGACTGATCTATAATGGAGACATCATTCTCTACTGCATGAAATATAGTTTTATTTTTCTTGTGAGATTTGAATCCTAGAACAACGAGTTTGTCTCCGACATTTTCTTCAACCATGCAAACATACTGATAAGTTTTTTTTCCTTTGGCTGAGTCGAATTTTGCCAAAATAAATTCACCAGTTTCTGGACCTTGCCTAACATTTTCCTTTTGTGTTCTTTGGTCATCTGCAACCGACTCGCAGTCTGTTGCATCATCGTCGTTATCTAGAACGCTTTGGCGCAAATATCGCTGGCTTATGCTATCTTCCAAAATAATTTCGCCGATATCAGGTTCATTAATGGGTGAAAATGTCAAAGGTTCAGCCTCGGCAGTGGATGTCGAAGGCCCAGGCTCATCGATAGTTGAAATGCTCTTTCCTGGCTCAACGGCTAGTCGTTTTTTTTTACGTGTTGGTTCAGAATCTTTGCCAAAACGTTGTTCTTTCAAAAAATCAGTCAATGAATCCCTCACAGCCGCAGTTACGTCTGCTTCGTTTTGAGACGCAGGGATTTTGTTTAAAACTTTTGCTCTATTCAAAGGATAAATTCCCGTTGCATTGAAACCACTGATCAAATTTCTTCTAATAGCAGATGTGAACTCTTCATTGGCGTCACCAGGAGTTCGAACTTTGTCCATTTCTGTTAAGTTTTCTCTCAGAAGTCGTGGGAAAACGTCCTTTGGTACAGCTGAAGCTTTAGGGTTACTAAGCTTCCATTGTTCGAGGGTCTTTCTCCAAGCGGCTTTCATAGGCCGAAAAAAACTAACATCCAAAGGTTGACAGATATGCGTAGAGTTTGGCACAAGACATACAACAGATATGCGTAGAGTTTGGCACAAGACATACAAAACTAATGTTTTAGGACACTCATCGCCCAATCAATGCCAGGAATGTTATTTGTGAATTTAGCCTCATATCTTCCATGCTGTTCTAAATATGATTTTGCAAACATTCGTAAGTCAAAACTGGTGAGTGGAAATCCCCAATCGGCACAAGTTGCGGCGGCTTTTAAAATTGCAACTTCCTCAACATACGTAAATACAGGTTGCCCTCCAGGAGTTGATCCATGCATTCCCTTATATCTATTGTATAAAGTACCGAATGGTATTTTATAATTTACCGACGCTGCGTTGATGCTCAAATCTCCATCCGTAACTTTTTGCAGAGCTTCTTCGAGGGTTTCATCCGTATAGTTCCTGTAGTGGCGGGTACCCGGCGTCTTCTTGTAGTTTCGCACCATTTTACCTTTAAAAAGGATGACTTTGATAAGCAGTACTTTTAGTATGAATACACGCAAATTTTGTTTCTTGGGGTCACTTTGATAACTATCAATGTCGCCTCGTACCGTTAATCAATTTAACCCCAAGGAATAAAACTCAACACAGAAAACAAAATGGTCGTCATCAATCGAAGTTATCAGATTTATATTATTCTAAAGAAACCGTATAATTATGAAATATAAGTTCTGAAACTACAATAATAATACTTACCCTTGTACCACTGAAGTTCTCCAGCACACTATTTTGCTAGTTGTCGCACTATTAATATACATTATTGTCATGGAATGTCACAGCTTAAACCGCAGCCATTTTTAAGAAATATGGCAAAACTGTCAATGTTGCCAACCCAAAATAAAAATAAAATCTGCAGTCCATAGACTCCGAGATTTTACTAAAAAATCAACGAAAAAAAGTAATCATCAAAGACACCCCGCTATTCAAATGTCACCCCATTTTACGGTATATAAAAATAACGATAAATTATGCGAGCGAGGGGGTTGCGCGCTGGTAGCGCAATATTAAATTATGGCGAGTTCCGCGCCGATGTACATTGCTTTGGTCTTAGCTAACCTATTTTATATGTCTAAAATTTAAAATATAATACAAGAATTATGTTTAGACAGTCGGAAAATTTAGTCAGTTCGCTTCCGCTGTGTAGTAAAATATTTTTTTAACAAATAGTGACAATGCAGTGTACCCACTGAAGTCGTGTGTGATTGATCAAACCAATAAAGAACTTTTAGTAAAGAGTGGGGGTTTGATAAATATCTCGATAAATTTGGACTCTCATATGAAATTACCTGCATAGAATGACTAAGCGCAATACACGGACTGCACGTTGTCGACGACAGCAGCCGTCGACAATGCGCAGTCCGTGTATATGAGCCCTAATTTAAGAAATTATTTGGCTTCCGCCTTTAAGTGTTTTTTTAAATATCATTAGAAGAGTGTAAAATTTCAAAATTCAATTAAACCATTGACGTCTTAGAAGAAGAAGGCTTAGAATGATAGTTTAGAGACACAAACGAGGTATTCGAGAGATAATGCGCACAGCCCATATTAAGGTTTCAGTCCTATTATAAGTATTACTTTACGTAATTAAACGAGTTTTATTAGTAGAAGACCGAAACGTCCTAAAATCCAAAGCTAATTTTGGTAGTTATATGGGGGAACGCAAAGTGACAAATTTTTTTAGGGTTCCGTACCCAAAGGGTAAAAACGGGACCCTATTACTGAGACTCCGCGGTCCGTCTGTCTGTCTGTCTGTCTGTCTGTCTGTCTGTCTGTCTGTCACCAGGCTGTATCTCATGAACCGTAATAGCTAGACAGTTGAAATTTTCACAGATGATGTATTTCTGCTGCCGCTATAACAACAAATACTAAAAACAGAATAAAATAAATATTTAAGGGGGGCTGCCATACAACAAACGTGATTTTGTTGCCGTTTTTTGCGATAATGGTACGGAACCCTTCGTGCGCGAGTCCGACTCGCACTTGGCCGGTTTTTTTAGAATGCGACATTATTGTATTTAAATTATGGGGTGTCTGATAGTTGAGGTCTTTGTATTTTATAGCAACTTTTTTTTCCTGTTCTACTACTTCATACGCATAGTAAAGATAATCAAAAAGAATTGTTTGCAATAAACTACCTGTTAATATAATATCCGAGTTATCAAAAATGTAGAGGTTATCAACTTTCAAAAAAGTAATATCATTGCGATCGCAAATTGGCACAAGATCATACACTAGTATAGAACCATTTTGGTATCGAACACTAGACATACGAACCCACTGGACACGAATTAAAGATTTACTATTATCTAAACAGAGAAAGGACCGAATGAGTTCAATATCAGCAAGTTCCGACTTTAATTTTTTAACTCCCCAAGTTAGTATTGAATCAAGTGAACCTTTACAAAATATTTCATTTAGTTTAAGTTGGTGTTTGACAGCTAAGCTTAACGATATGTTTCTTCTGTTGCATGATGCTCTTGCACTAGTCTTAGCTAACCTATGTTTAGCTTCATATCTAATAGAGGAAAAGAGAGAAAGTGGACCAAAATTCATCATGGCGCTGTGATAGTGAGTCAGATGATGAAACTTAGGCTTTAGCGATTCATTAGATAAGAGAAGGTATAGCTCATTTAGTTGAGTCACACTATCCTGCATAACAGCATCTAGACCTAACCAAACTGAAGTTGCCATCGCCAGTTCTACAACTTCTCTTAATTTTAAGTAAAGTGCCCAGTACATGTCACCACCAGGAACTTTATCCCCTATTAAAACGGAAAAATATCTTATAAGAGTCAGCATTTCTGATGCGCTCAAACGAATATTAGATTTATTTATGTGAACCATAGAAATCTCTACGGGCTTGTTACGTGTATCTGGCCCATACACAAAATTCCGTAGCCTTGTATTTAGAAATTCCAAACTAAAATATTTAAAACGTCTCACATATTTGAAAATCACCAGTGCCATGACATATTTTCCAACTCCTTCCAAAATATCATGCATGATATCGACACCGAGTTGTCTAAATAATCTGAATCCGTCTACTTTCAACCAAACACATCTTTCTTTAACTCCAGAGTTAGCAGGAATGTTTTCTACAAGGTCAGCCTCATAATCAGTTTCACATCTTAAAAGTGCCAGATCTTCACTTGATTGAACTTTCATGCGTTCTTTTGTTATTCTACAAATCCTGCAAGAATAATTGGCAGAAAAGCTTTCAAGAAAACCAGTTATTGAATGAATTCCTAAATTGTCTCCTATAATTAAGGCTAATTCAAAATGCACGATGCCACTAAAATTAGGAAGATTATATGAGATGCCAGTGGTACTAAGATAATTCAACTCATTTATAACAGGCTCGAAAATAATCTTATTGCCGAAACGAGTCCTATCAGGTGAATGAAACAGCAAAGCTAAAAATATATTAGACAGAACAGAACAACGCCAAGGAGGCAGACAGGGCACTGAGATATAAACTGCACCTAATTTATGAATGCCTGAGTGGCTTCCTAAAGCATTCGAAGTCTCATAATCATCAAAAAATAAAAAAATTGGTATTACAATTTCATCCTTGTGTATAAGTCTTTTCGACTGCCAATATGAACCCTGAATAAAATTGTGAATAACTTTAACATCTTCATATAATTCCGCCATGTACTTTAACGTGTCCACCAAGAGTGAATCAAGAGAAAAAAAACCGGCCAAGTGCGAGTCGGACTCGCGCACGAAGGGTTCCTACTTGGTAAATTGCGGTTTACGATTTATGACGTATTAAAAAAAAACTACTTACTAGATCTCGTTCAAACCAATTTTCGCTGGTAGTTTACATAGTAATGTACATCATTTATTTTTTTTAGTTTTATCATTCTCTTATTTTAGAAGTTACAGGGGGGGGGACACACATTTTACCACTTTGGCAGAGTCTCTCGCGCAAACTATGCAGTTTAGAAAAAAATGATATTAGAAACCTCAATATCATTTTTGAAGACCTATCCATAGATACCCCACACGTATGGGTCTGATGAAAAAAAATATTTTTAGTTTTAGTTTCAAGTATGGGAACCCCCAAAATTTATTGTTTTATTTTTATTTTTGTGTGAAAATCTTAATGCGGTTCACAGAATACATCTTCTTACCAAGTTTCAACAGCATAGTTCTTATAGTTTCGGAATAAAATGGCTGTGACATACGGACGGACAGACAGACAGACAGACAGACAGACATGACGAATCTATAAGGGTTCCGTTTTTTGCCATTTGGCTACGGAACCCTAAAAAGCAAGTAGGACTTCTCTTAATGGAATTAACTGCATAGAATGACTAATTGAAGAAATTATTTGCCTCCCGCCTATTGTTTTACAGTCAAGGCTTTCTCCAACAACTACTTCTTTAGGTGGAATGTATGTCTGGCAATTTTGAAAAAAATTTAATCTGCGATGCTCTGTTGAAAACGACTTATACACTGAAGCAATTTCATCAGTAATTGTTCTCATCACATCTGATAGTAAACCGTTCAAGGAAATTGCACCCTCGTCAGCCATATTTTGCAACAACTGATGTATTAATGGTAGTAACGAATTTAATGTAATGTTATGAAACCTTTCAATAATAATTTGAACAATGTTTCTTGGTAAGTTAACAGACCCATAAAATAAAGCAATCATTGATGCCACCTCCTTATTTAAGGAAACATCTGGCACAGACACTTCTGGTGCTAAAGTAGGCACATTGCAGTTAGGCTGCAAAGTGGGTTCGGATATAGGTAGGATATTATTTTCAACAGCATTACTTGTAGAGCATTCATAATGAGCATTATAATAAGTTGAAGAGCACTGCCTATTTTGATTAGTCGTGGTTGTGGTGTTCGTGGTAGCTAGTGTACAGTGATTTTTTAAGTAATGTCGACGGAAAGAATTAAACAGATGGTAAGACCGGGAACAACCATTTTCAACACAGCGATATTGATTAAATGTGTGGTGTGTATGAAAGAAATTGAAATGTGTTCGAAGCGCTTTTAAGTCAGTCAATAAAGTTTTGCAGATAAAACATGTTACCATTTTGTTTAATTTATATTATATCTATACCGCAATCACTTATCAAACCCAAGACGGACGCAGAAATTTTGTCCTTTGGAACTGCTTTGGCAGAAAATGTGTAAATTACACGTTGCAAAAACTGCCAAACAGGCAAGCATTCAATAGGATATTCCAAATTGAGAGCCCAAATTATCTTGAAACACGTATCCACAGCCTTGATATTGTTTGTCATTTCATAAACAATATTGTCGACAATCACATACCTGGCTGAAATTTTTTTCAGAGGGCCTGCAACTATTATGTATGGCTGAATTGTTAACCCTATATTTAAGTACTTTTCCTGACGTGTTTGCTGCTGTTCTTGAAGCTCTTGTTCTTCTTCAATATGAAGGATGAAGTTCTCGCGCAGTTCTACCGCTGACCTTTTCTTTTTCTTTATATAAATAGGTCCGAGCAGATGCGGAATTAGCAGAAGAACCGCAAGATTGCTTGTCTCAGGATCTGGGTCTGAAAAATAAAAGAAATCATTTAGTACCTACCTAAAGTAATTAAAAAATATTTTCGAAAAATAGTTTTATTTAGTACCTAAATTAATTAAAAAAATATGTTCGAAATAAAGTTTTATTATTTTGAACTTGATTGACTCTCGGACATCTCAGATTCTAACTCTGATACGAAAATAGCTGAAATAATAAAATGTATTTAATACGAGTAGGTACTACCAATAAACAACTCGAAAAAACCCTACTGAATAGAAAATGAAAGTCACATGATATATAAACCAAAAGATAAAGGTGTAAAGTTTTCATATTTATAATATTTAGTTAATTTTTTAAAATAAATTAAACACTACTTTAAAACAAATTACATTATACCCAACTGCATTTTAAAATATGTAGTAACTGAAAAGTAATAAACAAGCTGTCAATTCTACAATAGAAAATGTTAATGTAAAATGTTTGTATGTGTGCATGTATATTTGTAACTCTTTCATGCTAAAACTGCTGAATGTATTTTGATGGAATTTGATATGGAAACAACTTAGACCTGTTGGATTGACACACCCAACTAGCAAAAACGTCAAATAATTTTAGTCTTATAAGACTTCATGTTATGTAACAGTTATATAGTGGTATGAAGTTGACTATTTTGATATATAGACGTTTATTTTTCGACGGTTGAGTCGCGGGACTGTAATGTCTTAATATTAAATTAAGTAAACGTTTTCAATACTAACTTATACAACGTTGTAGAAAAGTGTCAGTACATTTGTTGAGTAAATGTTTTCAGGACTAACTTATACGACGTTATAGTATGGTGTCAGTGCATATGTTGGGTAAATGTTTTCAGGACCAACTTATACGACGTTATGGTATGGTGTCAGTGCATATGTTGAGTAAATGTTTTCAGGACTAACTTATATGACGTTATAGTATGGTGTCAGTGCATATGTTCAATAAATGTTTTTAGGACTAACTTATACGACGTTGTAGAATGGTGTCAGTGCATATGTTGAGTAAATGTTTTTAGGACTAACTTATATGACGTCGGATAATGGTGCCAGTGAACATGTTGAGTGTATGTTTTCAGGACTAACTTATATGACGTCGGATAATTGTGCCAGGCATGACGTTTATTGGACAATGTATTGGTCATATCAACGTTTCGGTTAAATAAAAGGTTTTCGTAAGACAACCATCGTCGTGTGCGAATCTTAACATAATTTTTATATACTTAAAACGCCACTTAAGCGTTTGTGCATGACCTTTATATAACAAAACTATTTGGATCCTATGGATGACTTACTAAGACTTGTATGCGACTAAAATGTTGAATTTTACGGTTAAATAACTTTAAGTAGACTTTTATATCTTTTAAAGGTCAAATCGACACGTTAATTATACCATTCCCATTTTGTTTTGTCCAATAACAAAGTGATATAAGTAAAAAACATGGATCCTGATAAATGGAGAAAAATTAAAAGAAGTGGGGCCTTCAAGCGAAAAATTAGGAAAACGTTTCGTTCATTGAAAAGTGAACCGATAACCTCTTCGTTTTGTGATCTTCCCAAAAATGACATACAAGAACGAATTATTGTTTCCGAAAAAGGTTCCGTATATAATTATAATTTCAAAAATTATTGCTAATTGTTTTTGGCGTTTTAAAATGTTTAATAACTACCTATTTCAGATAATACTAATAAGGCAAGTTCGGAATTGAATAGTTCAAGTGGTAACGAACAGATAAATAATGTACCAGAAGCATACGGTTCGTTTCTTTAAGTACATGATCTATAATTTTTTATAGGTAACAGATTTTTTTCAAATTGATTTAATTATTTATTTTTAGATGACTCTGAAAAAGATTATTTAGAACATTTGGAGCTACCTGAAGGTGCTACTGAAAGTTCAAGCACATCCGACGATGACAAAGATTTTGAATTTCGGGATGACATACAAAAATGGGCAATGGATTTTAACATTTCTCATGAAGCCATTAAGTCTTTGAGCACAATCTTAAATAAACGACTGCCCAATATAGTTCCTAAAGATCCCAGAACGCTTCTTAAAACGAATAAGGTCAATGTTACACTATTTAATGTCGACGCAGGTCAATATTGGCATAATGGAGTATCTGCACCATTGAAAGAAATATTGGAAAATATTTCTGATATAATAGATAATCTTACATTAACATTTAATATTGATGGACTCCCTCTTTATAATAGCTCGCGACAACAAGTATGGCCTATACTTTGTCATATTTTTGAAAAACAAGATATACCACCGTTTGTTGTCGGTATTTATGCAGGGAAAGGCAAACCTGGTGATCTACATGCTTATTTACACCATTTCGTAGAAGAAATGAAAGGACTTCTTCAAAACGGTTTGAAAGTTACCACCAAAAATGGATTAGAAAATAAATGCTCAGTAAAAATTAGAGCTTTTATTTGTGACTCTCCGGCTAGAGCCCTATTAAAAGGTAAATAAATAATAGTTGTTTGGCAACTTTTATTCGGGATTTAACTTGACATTTTTATTCTTCTTCTAATTTTGTATCCCGTTGATTGTGTAGTGGTGCGTGAAATCTTGATATAACATTGAGGTGTGTCATTATTGAGTAGGTACTTTACACATATTTTACATAAAACTGATTCCTGATTTTGTACGGGGAATGATTTCAGGAGTTTGCAACTTCAACGGGAAACACGGATGCTTAAAATGCACAGTCGTTGGAGAGTATTCTCAAACATCACACACAGTTGTGTTCCCGAGGATAGATTGTCCCAAACGAAATGACGCTGATTTCCGTTCTAAAAAATATGGTCAACATCATAAATATGACTCTCCTCTTCTTGAGCTTCCGATAGATATGATTGAAGATGTCCCCGTGGGTGATTCCTTACATCTTATAGATTTGGGGATTATGAAGAGGCTATTGACTGGTTGGCGGGATGGCAATTTTGGAAAATACTTGACGAAGTGGCGTTCTACAGATATTACCAAAGTATCGGATTATTTAAATACTTGCAAACTGCCTAGTGAAATTCACAGATCCGTCCGAAATTTGGAAGTTTTAGCACATTGGAAGGGATCAGAATTTCGCACATTTCTGTATTATCTCAGTTTTATTATCTTAAAGGACTCATTATGCTATGAAGCATTTTATCACTTTTTATGCTTTTTTTGCGCAATCACCATATGTTCAAATAAGCAACACTTTACTTACCTACGGCTTGCCGAAGAAATGCTTAAATATTTTATAACTACATACGGAAATATTTATGGTAGCGGTTACGTTACTAGTAATGTACACAACTTATGCCATTTAGTTGACGAAGTAAAGAAATTTGGTATTCTGCAAAATTTTAACACATACCCTTTTGAAAATAAATTATTTGCTATAAAAAAAATGGTAAGACAAGGTAATAAACCATTGAGTCAAATAGCAAAAAGGATTATGGAGAGAAATTACGTAGAAGTAAAGCATTTTGAAGAGAAGCACATAAAGGGGACTCCATTTATTAAAACTAAAAGGACGAAACATGGTGTTATTTCCATTGTTTATTTTGGAAATTTTATTATATCTCCACAAAATCAAAATAAATGGTTTCTAAACGCAAATAATCATGTAGTTGAAACTATTTCAGTGTTGAATGATAACGATGGAAATATTGTAATAATTGGTAACCTTTTAGAAAATTGTTCCGATGCGTTTGAAAAGCCTATTAAATCTTCATTTTTAAATATTTATAAGTGTGATATTAATACTGTTACTAAATCAGAGTTAACATATAAAATATCAGATGTTAAATGCAAGTTGGTAAGTGTTGCATATAATGAGCACATATTTTTTATACCTTTAATTCACACATTGTCGTCGTAAAAAAATTAAAGATCTAAAGTAGCCATTTGTTTTTTATTCACCAGGCAAATCACAGTACAGTACAATCATAGACTATTTTTGGTGGAGACAATTAACAAGAGTCTGTTTATCACCTTATTATTAATTAACACTTAGCTTAACAAATCTAATAGTTTTGGTACGAATATGGCACATTTGGTTAAAAATTATCAACAACAGTTTGTTTATCACATATTATCGATGAACACTTAGCTTATAGTATTTTTATTTCACGAAGCGACGCGCGCTTTACTTGTAGTAACCAAGTATACAAACACGCTGTGAATGTGAGCACAGCACCTAACACACAGACACACACTTCCGACTTCGACATTGTCTCGGACGGTACCGCACTTACACATAAAATCACAGCGTGTTTTTAAACTTGGTAACCAACGCGTTGCTTCGTGAGATAAAAATACTGTTACAAAATCTTATAAAAATGTAGAACAAATAGCCATATTTGTACCTACATTTATATAAGATTTACAACGATTTATACGATTGCCAACATTCGGTTAAAAAAATCTCAACAACAGTCTGTTTATCACTTATTGTTAATAAACACTTAGCTTAACATTATTTAATAAAAATTAAGATATGAATATGGCAAATTCAGTTAAAAAATTATCAATGACTATCAGTTTATCACTTATTATTGATAAACACTTAGCTTAATACAATTTAATAAAAATGTAGGTACAAATATGGCACATTCGGTTAAAAAAATCTCAACAACAGTCTGTTTATCACTTATTGTTAATAAACACTTAGCTTAACATAATTTAATAAAAAATAAGATATGAATATGGCAAATTTAGTTAAAAAATTATCAATGACAATCAGTTTATCACTTATTATTGATAAAAACTTAGCTTAATACAATTTAATAAAATGTAGGTACAAATAAGGCACATTCGGTTAAAAAATTCTCAACAACAGTCTGTTTATCACTTATTATTAATAAACACTTAGCTTAACATAATTTAATAAAAATTAAGATATGAATATGGCAAATTCAGTTAAAAAATTATCAATGACAATCAGTTTATCACTTATTATTGATAAAAACTTAGCTTAATACAATTTAATAAAATGTAGGTACAAATAAGGCACATTCGGTTAAAAAATTCTCAACAACAGTCTGTTTATCACTTATTATTAATAAACACTTAGCTTAACATAATTTAATAAAAATTAAGATATGAATATGGCAAATTCAGTTAAAAAATTATCAATGACAATCAGTTTATCACTTATTATTGATAAAAACTTAGCTTAATACAATTTAATAAAATGTAGGTACAAATAAGGCACATTCGGTTAAAAAATTCTCAACAACAGTCTGTTTATCACTTATTATTAATAAACACTTAGCTTAACATAATTTAATAAAAATTAAGATATGAATATGGCAAATTCAGTTAAAAAATTATCAATGACAATCAGTTTATCACTTATTATTGATAAAAACTTAGCTTAATACAATTTAATAAAATGTAGGTACAAATAAGGCACATTCGGTTAAAAAATTCTCAACAACAGTCTGTTTATCACTTATTATTAATAAACACTTAGCTTAACATAATTTAATAAAAATTAAGATATGAATATGGCAAATTCAGTTAAAAAATTATCAATGACAATCAGTTTATCACTTATTATTGATAAACACGTAGCTTAATACAATCTAATAAAAATGTAGGTACAAATAAGGCACATTCGGTTAAAAAATTCTCAACAACAGTCTGTTTAATACTTATTAGCTTAACATAATTGAATAAAAATGAAGATATGAATATGGAAAATTCAGTAAAAAATTATCAATGACAATCAGTTTAACACTTATTATTGATAAACACTTAGCTTAATACCATCTAACAAAAATAATATATGGCACATTCGGTTAAAAATGAGGTAAGATCCAAAACTGTCCAAAACAATACGCATAATAGTCAGTTTTACCAAATCAGAAAAATCCTCGCGGATGCTCGAGCAGTTTATAAATTTCTCTGAATAAGTAAAATTCAAATTTTATACTTAAAGTAATATTGATATAGTGAAATTTTGATGAACATACGCCAGAATGCGCCAGAATAGATCTTGAACAAAATTAAAATTTTCTTAGGATTTTTTTAATTTGCAATTTGTCAGTGTCAGGATGTTTGTTGATCAAAATGTGATTCGCGACAATAACGAATGTGAATTTACAAGATTATAATCATTAGAATCATCAATCCAACTCTCTAAGTTCAAAGTACCCTATTTAATGACTAATCAATGAAATCATAACATTTGAGGCCAACTTAGAGAGTTGTGATGATTCCCCTGATCATAAAATAATTCTGTAAATACCTACACATCGGTTGATCTCACGAATCATATTTTGATCAAGATACAGCCAGATACTGACTTGCAAATTACAAAAAACCTTAAAAATTATTTTCGCGGTACATATCTAAACGCATCCCCCATAATACTTATACAAGGTGTCCCTTAAATAACGCAAAATCTCTTAAGGGGTCGTTGTATTCATCATTTTGAACAACTTTTACTACTTATGGGGCAAAACCTGAAATCGTGAAAAGAAATTATGTATTTCAACATTTTGACGAGTTATATGCGAACATAAATGTAGGGAACACTTGTTTTTTTCGCGATTTCAGGTTTGGTCCCATAGTAAAAGTTGTTCATAATGATTACTGATCATTATGAACAACTTAACAATGACCCCTTAAGAGGTTGTGCGTTACTTAAGGGACACCTTGTATAATGCCCAACCTACTCCCGCCCCGCTCCACAAGGTGGTGAAAAGCGCAGCCAAAATGGTGACTTTAATTATATTAATCGTTGAAATTATTGGCATTTACGTTCTCGTCAGATCCATATTCACAAGATTCTATCACTGTATTCTGACTGTCAGTCGTGGAGCGGTCAGCGGGCTGATTAGTGACATTTTTACGGTTCCTATGTTTGCACGATGCAGCTCTCTTTATTTCAATTTTGTTTCTTGATACAGCGTGGCGCATTATATTTTTTAAAAAAGATTCACATTCTTTTCTAGTGAAATTTTTGTCCGATTCGTTTACTAATTCAAAAAACAGGTCTATTATTTGAGTATAAGATTTAAAACAAATTTTTTCTGTATTCGTTTTAGAACCGCCAGCCCATGAACACTCCGTCAGTAATTGTCTTGTGAATATAACATCTGCTAATGTGTACGCGTTATTTAATCCACGGCCCTTCCCTTTTCCACACACGGAGAGGAGCCTTTCTTTTGTTTCCGCTCGAAACTCCGAATTTTCTAAGTTTCTCTCCAATGTTTGCAGTTCTTGTTTATTCTTTATACAATTAAATAATACTACTTTTTCCTGACTTTTGGAATTAATTGTAACACAAGTGTCAATCTGGGTACTTAAGTAAGATAGCTTATGAAGCACTTTATTCTCGAATTTTTTTATATAATCCATTAAGATAACTTGGTTCTGTGTTAGTGTTCCAGCTATCGCAATCAAAGTGTCAATTTTATTATTTTGTTCAACATAGCTGTTTGTTGATTTTTCTTGTGGTGTATTTATTACATAAACTGCTTCTCTTACGTTGTCGGTTTGTGGCTCAGAGGGCTCGGCAATGGTCAAATCACTAATCACGTCCTTCACAACATAACCAGGTGTTGAATTTGTGTGCAAAGAGCCTGGTAAACATGTTACATAAATTGAGGATTCATTGGCGCTTGTGGATTGAGGTTCTTCTCTTATCTTGTCATATTCCTAAAATAAGAAAATGTGTTTTAGAACCAAAAATAAACCCTGAAAACTAACAGTTGAGTAATGTTTGGTTAATTCAATAATTAAGGTAGGTACTTAATAAAGTTCCAAAAATAATTTAAGGTGATAGTTAATAACTAACTTTTAATGTAAATACCTACACAAATTGAGGATTCATGGACGCTTGTGGATTGAGCTTCGGGAATCTTGTCATATTCCTAAAATAAGAAAAAGTGTTTTAGAACCAAAGAAAACCCAGAAAACGAACAGTTAAGTAATTTTTGGTTAATTAAATAATTAAGGTACTTAATGAAGTTCCAAAAATAATTTAGGGTGATAGTTAATAACTAACTTTTAATGTAAATACCTACATAAATTGAGGATTCATGGACGCTTGTGGATTGAGCTTCGGGAATCTTGTCATATTCCTAAAATAAGAAAAAGTGTTTTAGAACTAAAGAAAACCCAGAAAACGAACAGTTAAGTAATGTTTGGTTAATTAAATAATTAAGGTACTTAATGAAGTTCCAAAAATAATTTAGGGTGATAGTTAATAACTAACTTTTAATGTAAATACCTACATAAATTGAGGATTCATGGACGCTTGTGGATTGAGCTTCGGGAATCTTGTCATATTCCTAAAATAAGAAAAAGTGTTTTAGAACCAAAGAAAACCCAGAAAACGAACAGTTAAGTAATGTTTGGTTAATTAAATAATTAAGGAACTTAATGAAGTTCCAAAAATAATTTAGGGTGACAGTTAATAACTAACTTTTAATGTAAATACCTACATAAATTGAGGATTCATTAAAGCTTGTGGATTGAGGTTCGGGCATCTTGTCAAATTCCTAAAATAAGAAAAAAGTGTTTTAGAACCAAAGAAAACCCAGAAAACGAACATTTGAATAATGTTTTGTTAATGAAATAAATAAGGTACTTAATAAAGTTCCAAAAATAATTTAGGGTGATAGTTAATAACCTAACTTTTAATGTAAATACCTACATAAATTGAGGATTCATGGACGTTTGTGGATTGAGATTCGGGCATCTTGTCACATTCCTAAAATAAAATAATACGCTTAAAAACCAATGATACATATAACAGTTGAGTATTTTTTGGTAAATTAAATAATTAAGGTACTTTACTTTCATGACGTTCAAAAAATAATTAAGGCCGAAAGTTAAGAAATAACTTCTTATGAAAATACTTAATTAGGCACCAATCACATTATGTATTAGTATAGAATATGACCTGTACAGCAAAATAAACAAAGAGCTACACTTATAAACATCATCATCTTTTATCATGATTCTTGAATGTAAAAAAACTTAATACTAAATAAATTTTAACCATTTACCTATGAATACACTTGTTCTAAATCTTACTGGGTAGGTACCTACCATTTATTACTCTCATAGGTAATCATTTCATAATGATCATATTTCGTCTAATTCAATAATATATGTGAGTACCTAAGTAGGTACATAAGTAAGTAGATAGCCTAGCCTAGGAAACTACCTTCTACAATATTTTTACGCGAGCGTAGGTGGGTCCCTCGTGTGTCAATCTATCAGCTTATCCACTTATTTATTTATTAATCCAGGTGTTTAACTCTGTGGTAAAAGCGAAATACCTACCTATTAAAAAATAAACAAATTACGTACTAGTACGTTAGGTACCTATATTTTTTTTATAGTCCTGTTCCAGATAATTTTTTTTTTATCACTGGGTGCGTTATAGAAGAATTGGAGCAACCAAAAACAGCACAAAAGAGTCTATATTTGCTCACTGCCATATAAGTAAGCAAGTACTTGTACGTATTTAAATTAAATATTCACAAATCGCACGCTAACTGCTTACAAAACCATCACACCGTCCGTAGTGTATCGAGTGTTGGCTGAACTCGAGACGAGTAGGTATGACTCGCGTTCCGAACGTTTGTATGAAGATAGAATACTGTTAGATATCTTTACCGTGCCGAGGCTCTCATGCTACACGTAGCCATACATATACACCTCTGACACCACAAACCAAATTATAAAAAAATACTTACATTAGTACAAGTTTTTGCAACGTCATCAAAGTACTCTTGAATCGTTTTGATATTGTTTTTATTTGCTGCCTTTTTGGGCTTAAAATTATCAGATATCATTTCTTCTACCTCTGTATCACTTTTATCTAACATATTATTTAATTCTGCTTCCGCACTTGTTTTTGTTAATAATCCCGTCCTTTTGACTCGGCATTTCATCGTATGCCACGAAGAGTCTGGGTATGAATTTTCTTGAGCCAACAAAGTCTCAACCTTCCATTTTGGCCAATGTAAAATATTATTGTGTTCCCAGTTATTTGGAACAAAAAACAACGTATTTTTACCCTTTTCTAATGTTTCCACTATTTTGTACGGCATGTCGCTACTGCAAAGAAAGAAAAATTAAATGAAGAGACCATGACGTGACAGTGCATGCCTTATATTTACCTAAATTTTAAAAAACAGAACGATTAACTATTTACATCTGCAATATATTAATAATGCACATATTATGCTTTGTTATACGTTCATATGACTAAGTTCGTCAATAATTTTACCTTCGTTTCCACGGAGCGCAAGCGACACGTGTTGAAAGTGCAAAGGATACTTCACTACTAAAAGGCGTGGGTGGGGGGTGAGGCAGGCAGCGCGGTGCGGCGCAATGTCAAAGAAAAGTATAAATATGGCGCCCCCTGGTGCCTGCGTCGCGTCGCTCCGCCAATGACACTTTCGCTTGCTGCGATTATAATTTAGGCGGAAAATTGGTGGTAATAGCAATAATCACACTCGTCCACGGGAAAGTGATCATAAACACTAAAAACTGAACAAGTTGTACACCAGAAAAAATTGTGGTTCAATAGGTGCATTATCTGGTTGCTACTAAGTATAAAATGAGTCGGTTTAGAGATATCAGTAGCAGTGGAACTGTGGCAATTATAACAATTGCTGGACAATGTAAAATGAGTGCTTATCCAAGGCCATTTCAGTCTTTTAAGACCTTTTAGATCATTTCGCGTCAAAAATTTGTCTATGTCCAAGAACACCACCATATTTTGATTGAAATCCTATGTTAGAAACCTGAAAAAATAAAAAATAACCATTTAAATAAATTAATCTGGGCTAAACGTACCATTGACACGAAAATAAGATGAATATATAATCATAAATGGCCGCGTTAGTTCTCTGTTCATGATAAGCAATGTTTATAAGATCCTATGTTAGTAATGCTTAAGGAACCCTAAAGTAGACTGAATATGGCCGCGGCGTCATAGACTCAAGAAAAAGTCTACGCGACCTTTATGTTATATTAGTGTAATATAAACGTCGCAATATAACGTAAACAAGATGGTTGATGCTTTATTATGAAAATATATTTAGGATAATTAATTAAAACCATTCAAATACAAAGAAATAGGGGGGCGCGTTAAAAACTTCACAACAACACATATATACATTGTCATAAAACTAAAATTCCCTGAAAGATTAACACAACTATTATTATATCACGCTCATTTAAGTAATGCATAGTAGTATATCGATATTTTGTAATAATGGAAGTAAACATCAACTTACCTTTTTTATTTTATTTTTATACAAACACCGGCGAGCACAAATTTAACACACGAAACAAAACCGTTGTCGTTGAGTCGTATTGTTTGACATTATACAACGTTTCAGTCATTTGAAAACGTCATTGTAACTGCTATGTGACCTAAGCGGTCATTTAAGGGTCTCATCACAACCAGTATTGGACCGTAAAGTCGGTCTTTGTACTTTTATTTGACTTGTATATAACGTTCAACGGTCTTTGGCTGACTTCTACGTAACTACTAAACGATAATACTGTCGTGTAATTTGGGCCTAATTCGCGTAATTTATACGTTTATATTTACGTTTATGCAACCAATCTTAAAAACTAGACTCAAAATGTAAAACGTTAAATTGACTATTATAAAACATTAAATTGTTAGTTGGGCAGGCTTCTTTTATTTCCGGTAAGCTCGATTAACACCGCGGGGCGCAGCTGGTCTAGTAATAAAATAATAAAAATTACACAAAAACAACTTACCACGAGCGAGTTGTTTCAACTCTGCCAGGTATGTGTTCTTTCTTGAGATCTTGTAAAATGCCGCAAGCAACTTTACTTTGAGCAGAGGGAATTTGTCATCGAATGAGGTTTCGTTTCCTGGGTACCAAGCATGGAAGTCGGCAATTAGCTGAAAACAAAATACTGTGATATTAGGAACCTATGTTATTATTATATTAAGATTTTTTAGTACCTATACTAATGTATAATTTTATGTAGGTCATGCATGGCCCTCGTGGATCTTGATTAACTTTTAATTTGTTCGGCCGATTTGGTGTATTGAGGCGACAAACTTAAACAGACACAAACTTTTGCATTTATAATATTAATATGATAATAATACATACCAAGGTATAGCCCCAAGAGCGTCGAATGCAGGGAAATTCCTGGGTGTATGATTCTTTTTCATTTGATAAAATGCGTTTTAGTCGTTCCTTGTTAGTTTTGTCCCATTTTTCTGCACATGAACTGTAATCATGAACATTGCTTTTTAGCCATTCTATCATTTCCTGTATCTCCTGGTTAGTGTCGTCGTCATTATCAGCAGCAATCAAGTCATCGAAATGAGTTGTAGACCTCTCGCTAGATGAACTGGTAGATGGTTTCGGTGTTAATATTTTTTCAAGTGAACGACGTGCCCGTGGTTCAAAGACTTTGTTGCGGCGATATTTTGCCTTTAAATTGGTAATGGCATCAAAGAGTCGACCGTGAGCCCGTCCCAATGACCCATTGGGTTTCGTATAATAAATGCTGCTATTCTCTTTTGGAAACACTTTCTCTGTAAGTAAAACAAGTACATAACTAATTTAAAAATGTGGCAAAGTAGGAGTCGCTATTATATTATACTTGTCGATATTTAATATGGCTTCACAAACTGATTTACTGATTTGGCATATGAAATGAACCTATGTACATATGTGTGCTTGTGATTAATAAACTTACTTATTTCATTTATCCAAGTAATATATGTTTCGGCTGTTACGGGGGCCTTCGGATTTGCCCGAAGTGTGTGTGTAGCTATTTCTCGAACTAGTACCTTACGGTTTTGTTCTCCCAATGGTTGTTGACTTTCTTTTAGAAGCTGCTGGCCATCGGGAGTTTTAGCGAGCAGCGTTGTGAGACTCTGAAAACAGGACAGATTGTTAATGAGAGCACACTACCTATTAAGACCTAGTTTAGAATTAGTTTAGTCTTACTTTAAACTTAGTCAGTTTTAGTTTTAGACCGCCTCATTGGCCTGTGTTTAGTTTAGTTTATTTATTGATAACGCAGCTAGTAATTAAATAAAATTATTAAAATTATATCCCAGTTGGGAACTATGAGTTTGAAAGGCGATTGACGATCCGCCCAAACACGAAAAATATTAGGCTGATACAGAAATAGTGTTAATTGATTAGATAACTTACATCGAGACATAGGAACATGGATTTGCATGACGACGAGGTGCTTGGTGACGATAATGCCGAACTTATTGGTGAATTTGTAAGTCCACCAACATTCTCTCCATACACTTCCACAAGGTTTTCAAGATTGTCACAAATCTTTAAAAAAAACATATAGGTACAGTCAAGGGTCAAAAGTGCAGTCATACTCTCCCAAAACTCAAATGGCTAGTTTTTGTAGAAGAAGTTAAATTATCCACAACTGATTTCATATTTTGTATAGAACTTAAAGTAAAGATTATTCCTACTAATCGCGAAAAGTTGAAATTCTGCTGTCTACAAAAAAATTGCCTTTTCTGTTTTGGTAGAGTATGACTGCACTTTTGACCCTTGAACTGTACTTAAGTTCACAAAAAATAGATGCCAAGGCGTGCCTATATTTTTATACTTGTGTAGGTACATTATTGTGTGCTTACTTGATTACACTCGGTTACATCGGAATTTAGCTTGGAAGCATTCTACTTCTGAAGCGCTCTTTTAAATTTGGCTTGTGGTCCAAAAGCTGGTATTAACACCCGGATTTGCTCATCTTCGAGCAAAGGCAGCGCCTCTAAGTCAATTTCATGTTCTGAAATAACAAAGTATTATAATTAAATTAATTACAGTCTTGCATACAGATACAGACAGCGGCACATGCCAACACAGATTTTCATTAGCAAAATTTATTAGTATAGTTTATTTTACGTTACGAACTCGACAGTCTACCTACTGTGCAGTCAGTAGCTCGCAACACATGTAAACAGTGTAAGCCAGTCAAGCTACTGACCTGCACGAGTAGGAAGCTATACCTTGGTAGGTACTAGGTACACGATGCAAGCAGTTTTTAGAGTTTTTACGTACCTACATTTAGATAAAATAGAAACCATAAAGCCATAGGTACATACATAGCAAACATATATAGCCGACACAGAGATGCAATGGTACAAGCAATCCCATCCCCAACCTATAGGAAGATTCATGTAATACCGTGTCCACGGGACTGCCCCGACACGGCCTAACGTGAATCTTCACAAGGTGAAAAGTTAAAAACATCACAGAGCATTCCAAAGTGTGTAGGTTATTATATTACCATTAAACTCTAGGAAGTGAATGGACACTAAGAAGTCATCTCTGAAACATAAATTAAATCTTATTCAATTTGGCCCTAAAATTGGTAGGAACGTACGCTGGGAAGTAGGTAAATACTTACTTAGTTACTTACCAATAAATTTGTCGACATATTTCTCGAAGCCCCACTCCTTCATTAAACATTCCATATTTGGTTTTGGTTCCTTTTCTTTGCACAGACTTGATAAACTGGGTTGTCACTACTTATTTGTTTGTTAAAAAAAAATTACGCGGTCATGCGAATCGCGGCTATGCGACACAGCGGGAGCTTTGGCGGGAGCGAACTGACTAGTCGAACGCAACGCAATGAAATGAACGAACGAACGCATTCAAGACTGGGCCACTGGGCGGTGGGCACTAGGGAAGTAGGGATATGTACTTTCTAAACATTATCGTTTTTTTTTTTATTGTTTTATCATTGATTATTTTTTTATTATAGATTATTAACTATAAGGATAAGGTAGTAATTTGGCGTGTTTCAAAAAACTACTTAAAATAACACGAGACAAGTAGGTACCTACAATTAATAAATTTCAAGTAATTAATTAGGTAGAGGACCTCGTGGCTAAATAATAACAGCCGCACTGGTCGATCACCAAGGTTAAGCAACGCTTAACGAGGTCGGTCCGTGGATGGGTGACAATTTCAACATACCGAGTTTCCTCCGTGCCTCGAAAAGCACGTTAAGCCGTTGGTCCCGGCTGTCATTTGAAGATCTTTGACAGTCGTTATGGGTAGTCAGAAGCTTGAGATCTGACACCAGTCTTGCCAAGGGGTACCGTGTTACCCAGTTACTGGGTTGTGAAGGTCAGATAGGCAGTCGCTCCATGTAAAACACTGTTACCCAGCTGAATCCGGTAAGACTGGAAGCCGACCCCAATATAGTTGGGAAAAAGGCTAGGCAGATGAAGTAATTAATTAGGTAGGTAGATGTTGATCTCTCCGGGTTTCATACGACTGACGTGGCCAGCCCAATCCCACTTTAACCTGGCGGTCTTCTCTCCTACATCGGCAATGCCTGTTAGTGAGCGTAACATTATGTTGGGCACTCGGTCAATCCGTTTGAAGCCTAGAATGCTCGCTCCATCGCCCTTTGGAAAATCTTGAGTAGTGCGTTTTAGTGTGAGTGGAAGGTCGCCCTTCATTTGCGCCTATAAGGACCAGAAGCTCTTCCCGGTATTCTCGATACGACCCGACGTTCGATTTCTTTATCGTGCCTGTTATGGGAGGATGCTATCTGGCCCAAGTAGGTAGATGTACTCATCGACATATTGTATAGCCTGTCCGTCTACTGTTTGAACAATACGTTTATTTTTGTAGCAGTTATTTTTACTGCTTTTGAAGAGGTTCTGTAGCATGCAGAGTATTATTATTAAATGTAATGATAATTTATCTAAATGTGGTGGGCCAATCGTTGAATTGGGCTGATCGAGATCTGCAGAACTAAGCAGATTGTGATGTTAGGTAGGTAGGTACAACAAAACAATTTTTCTTCTCCAAAAGAGATGTTTATGAATAAATTTAATGTAACCTAGACACAATGGATAAGTAACTACCTAGTTGTAAACCATACCTACTTTATTAAAGAAAATATTCTTACTTCTTGTTTACTTACGTATTAGATATACTTATACCCTAACCTACCCATTTTCATTACCCATAGGTAGGTAGGTACTACCTATTAGGTTACTTACGCTGTAAATAGTTTTTATATGTTTAAGTAAATACCTGCCTACTGCAGCATAAAAATCAGGGTTTTTATTTTAAATCTTTATTTATTTACGAAGTGGATTAGGATGATTAGATACAATACATACAATTAAAAAACATATGTAGGTACCTTATATTAAACTAGCCTACCCGCAACCTTATAACCGTAATAATAACAGAATAAAGCGTTCTAGCCTCATCGGACAATGGTGAGGCCAGAACGCTATTAAAGAAGTCAACATTAAAACTAAGTAGGTATTGACAAAAGCTTGACGCCTTTGGACCCCCACACGAGCACACTCCGTCAGGACATGATGCACATATTCTTCTATGACTCCATGCACAGACATCTCAATTTGGTGAATCGACTTTGCGCATCATAAACCCGAAGCTATTGAGCGGAACGTGTCCGAATCGGAGTCTCAAAGCCGTCACAGTAGTGTATAATTGGGGGTTCTGGATCACTTGCTCTCGCTTTGCTCGAGCGCGTGATCCAGAACTCCCCAATCATACACTACTAACGCGATCTGCGATATAGTTCTTAATATAGATTGAGTATTGTGTTTCATTCAAAGTGGATCGTGGACAGCTTGATACAGGTTTGTTTTTACCAGTCGGAGCGGTTGTCATGCAAAACGTTCTAATCAACGGCGCGATGTGTACTTCAAGTTTATAAACAATAATATCAAGTTCGACTCGTTGATCAACTTATGTCTCTACATTTTATTACTTGACGAATCGACCTATGATATTCATAGGTAGAGTGCATCAATTAGTAGATCAACAATTTACTTGCATAATATGTAGTTCGTTCATTGGTCTAGCGATTTCAATTTTGCGATTGCCGAGCATGAGGCACCCAGTTCGATTTCCAAGTCCAAGTGTTATTTATGTTCTATAAAATAATTCTTAATAGCGAGGTGTTTAGATTTGCGCCCGATAAATTCTATATAATAATATTATTATTTATATTCAATTAAATAATGACAAAATATAAAACATGAAAACAAAATCCAGACCGGAACAAATACTTATTTGTTCCGTGAGGGAATCGAACCCGCGACACTTGACGCATTTAGTAGCTTATAAACTAATATTTACATTGTGATGCAGCGAGTCGAGCTCTTATTCAAAGCGCCAAACGTGTCGTCGAAAATATGGCAAAATTACTGGATCGCTTTTCAGATTGGAAGATTTACGATGATCCTTGGATGCAACATATGGTACACACTTTCCTAAATGTTTTTATTTAAACGTCGTGAAGGGAACAAACTATATGAAAAGCTAGGTCTGTGTTATTTTTATTGACTGTACCTTTAAAGTACTTGTAATATGGGACGAAACAGTACTTCAATGATGATGTGGGACGAACTAAGAATTTTTTCGAATGTGGGACAAAACTTCGGGCCGAACGAAGAATAAATCAGTAAAAATCATAAAAACAAAAATCCAAACAAACCCGAACAAATGTGCATTTGTTCCGTGTGGGAATCGAACCCGCAACACTTTGGCGGACTAGTTGCAGCATCTATTAAACCTACTATTTGCATTGTGATACAGCGAGTCGAGCTCTTAGCCAATGTGTTGTCAAAGATGTGATAAAATATTGGACCACTTTGTCCTATGGTTACACAACTTAATATAGATGTTACATTAGGTAAGGAATTATGTCTTGGAAGATTAGGTAATTATCTACTATTTTAATTAAAATATTAAAAAATAAAATTCTGTTTGTTGTATTTCCCAACATTCAATATTCACCCAGCCTAATTCTGCAATATCATAATACGAATTCTATAACAAATAATAATGTTGAAATCCATTGCCACCCCTTTCCATTACCATTAAAATGAGCAGGATAGCTATATCTAGCACAGTCTTTACAACTTGAGAGCTTAAAGAATAAGGCGACATTTCTGTATACAAGACAAATAACTATCAGAGCTCTAATTTTATTGGTTTCTTGTATTGTTTGTATGTAATCAGCCAGAGTTAATTGACACCTCATTCCTTTTACGATTTTCGTCTCCAGTTGCCTCCAAAAACTCTAATAAGGATAAAGTGCTGCGAAAACACTTTCTTTAACTAGAGTAATAGGAAGCATTCACATTGTGATTTCAATATGAGAAATGAATAAAATAAAAATCTACTTTAAGTGCTCCGGTGATAGAGATGAAATTCTAGTAACAAATATTGTTTTAATTAAATATTCGAAGCAATTTTTGTTGGAAACTAACATATGACTAAGGCTTTAGGATTCAGGTCTATAAAATAAGCATCTGAGATATTATTCCTTTTATTTTTGTCATTGTTGTGCTGAAGTGCATTTCACTGAACAGTGAGTTTAAATTTGTTTGTGGTTGTTCTCAAGTGTTGCTGATACAAAGTATGTGAGTATTATATTTTCTTTTAGGCGATTTTTCAATAGCCAGGTAATTTTTTACTGAAGAATAAATAAGACATTTTTGACATAATTTTCTATACAAAAGCTGTCAAGCCACCATTTTTGTTCCTCAGGTAAAACCTAACTGACTATTAAAAAATCGATCCTTAATAATTTTTTCTTCGATTTATACGACGGTTTAATTACATGTATTATGACTGAAGTTACTCAATTAAGTTAAGACAATATATTAGTTTAATATTTTAAAACTACTGTACTTTTAGGTACTGTATTTGTAGTTTCATAATAATATTAATATTTTTACAAACTTTTAACAATTCTTGCTTCGTTGCTCTATCATGCAATAAACATAAGACCTGGGTTCGATTCTTAAGGTTTTTTTTGTCTGATACTGTAAATATATTATTCCCTATTCGATGAGATTTCAAAAAGTTCCTGTAAAAGTAGGGGAGGCCTAACCCCACCTCTTTATCTAACCCTTTGAAGAATACAGATGCTGTTGTTTCATGTTGCTCGAAATGTTGGTAACAAAAATTATTTATTGCATTTTAACAATGATTTCAGGGCGCAGTCGATGAATAATCCTTTTTGGGTTGAAGAAGAGGACTCCACGCCTTCAACTTCTCGAGCAACAAAAGAAAAAATCGGGGGCAGCTCAAAAAAAAAAGCTGTGAAGAGAGATAAAAAAGTGTCTCGGAAGAAGAAGGCTTTGCTTTCTAAAAGCCCTTTCGCTTCAGAATCAGAGTCTGATAGCGACGGGCTTGCAGTTGCTACAACACTAGCTCCAAAAAGAAAACGGATTTCCATCGTTTCAGACTCTGAGGTAAGATTTTTTTCAATTTTTTTAATTTTTAAACATTCAAACGTTAAATTTCCATTTCATTTAGAAACATTCATAAACTATCAGTGTTTTTGCAGTGTGCGATTTCTCCATCAAATTATACTTATTTGCTACTCTACTACTTCAACTACTCGTAGGTCCATGCGTTTAAATAGACTTTTCTAAAAGATTATTTATAAGTATTATAAAGGTAGATTAATCGACGTGGTGCCCTTGCGTTTTATTATTTTTATTAAAACTAGCTATCTTATGTATTTCAGGAGGAATCATCTCGACCGCTGGTCCGTGCTGCCAAACTGAAGAGCTGCATCAGTCAGCGAGTGGCTGATGGTTATACTTTTCAATCAGACCCGGGCAGGGTTGGAAAGTATTATTTTGAATTAAGAGTTTATAATACAAACGAAGTGGAAAAGCTTGCCCCAAACGAGCGTTGGAAACAATCTCTTGTAACGTTAAAATTATCGACCGATAAAGATAATGTTGTGTGGAAGGCTTTGACACACCTTGTGAATACTGGAAAGGAAGAGTTTAAAGAAATTCAGCCTGTTCTATACAGTAAACCTTAAATTAAATTAAAATTAATTTTATTCAG
The DNA here is from genome assembly GCA_949775005.1 of Orthosia gothica. Lineage (NCBI taxonomy): Eukaryota > Metazoa > Arthropoda > Insecta > Lepidoptera > Noctuidae > Orthosia > Orthosia gothica. Next base: position 45,477,636 of record OX459035.1, read on the forward strand.
TTTCTATGCTCTCTTTATGTGCAAGTTTTTTTGTAATTTGCGAATAACTTTAATATAAATTGTTTAACCTTTTTTTATATAAATCTATTTAATCTCTTTTACATATTTTTACAAACTGATTTTATATTAGATACAGTCTTTATAAAGAAATATGAGAACATTTATTTGATTTAGAATAATAATTTTAATACATGTACCTTTTTTTTCAGAGTTTCGATGTAAAATCGAAATTGAAAAATAAGAAATTTAAAAACCCGAAATAAGATATTAAAAACTAAGAAATTTAAAAACCCGAAATAAGATATTAAAAACTAAGAAATTTTAAAATGAGAATTTACCATCTGTTAAATAAAAATTGAATTACTGTTATAAAAAATATAAAGAATAGAATAACTGTAATAAAAATACAAGTACATTTAGTAAAAAAAAGCTTTTTTTGTAAATTTGAGATAAGTTAAATGAACATGTTTTTTTGTAAAGACTGTAATATTTATGTATCAAAATTAACAGCACACAGTAGAACAAATATTCATAAATCTAATCGATTACTCTGCTCTGAATTCGAAAATATTCAAATTATTGCTACTGCGTTTAAAAATATAATCATAAGTTACAAAGTGAATCCACTTAAATCTAGTGAAGATACAATAATTCCAGAAACGTTTTTAAATCAAATTTCAAAATCTGTATGTGAAGTTATCAATCTTATGATTCAAAAACATAAAGCAATTAAAGTTAATTTTGAATTATTTGTGTCATACAATTTGCCAAAAAATAATGAAAGCTCTATGAAATCTTTCAACACTAAATATATGATAGCAGTTCCGAACACAAATATTTATAATATGTATTTGAAATGCTCTGAAAAATTAATATCTAAATGTTTAGAGTTTGAACTTGCTGAATCTGGTTGGGCTATTAATTGTATAAACCATTTGGAAATAAACATAAATAAGTACAATCCTTTAAGAGCTGGAACATATTTAGAATTGCCTGCGGTTATAAAAAACACAAAGTCATGTTTGAATATACGCAACAATGACAATAATTGTTTTTTGTGGTGTATTATTGCTCATATGTTTCCGAAAAGAGTGAATGCTAATAGAATGAAATCGTACCCACACTATACGTTGCTTTTAAACATAAATGATATGTCTTTTCCACCAAGTTTCACTGATATTAAAATCTTTGAGAAAAATAATCCTTCTATAAGTGTGAATGTTTATGGTCTTGAAGCTAATAATCATGTAACGGGTCCTCTATATTTAACGCGTGAACGAAAGCTTACACATGCCAATTTATTGTACATAACTAAAGATGGTAAAGCACATTTTTGTTTAATAAAAAACTTTAGTCGCCTTGTGCACCGACAATTAACCAAACATAAATCTAAAGTATTTTTATGTGATGAGTGTTTTTTGTATTATGACAATGAATATAAATTATTAAATTACAATTGCGGTAAAATAAAAACAGTTTTGCCCAATGAACATAGCAAATTACAATTTTCAAACATTGAGAGAACCCAGAGAATTCCAATTGTAATATACGGAGATTTTGAAAGTTTGCTTTGCAAATACTCAGACAAAAATAAATCTCTTTTTACTGAATCTGTACAGTCACATCAAGCATCATCGTATGCTTATTATATTTGTTGTAAATCTAAACCTGAATTAAATGATTTTGTTAGTTATAGAGGTCCAAACTGTGCACAAACATTTGTTGAAACCATTACAAATGACGTAGAAAGGTTGTATACAATTTTACAAAATAAACAGCCAATGCTGCCTCTTACTTCTGATGAGTTAAACTCATTTAAAACAGCTCAATTGTGCCACATATGTAAAACCAAGTTTGTACAAAATGATAAAAAAGTTAAAGATCATGATCATTTCACAGGTAAATATAGAGGTCCTGCACACAATGCTTGTAATTTAAATTTGAAACAATGTCAATACATACCTATAATTTTTCATAATCTGTCTGGATATGATTGCCATTTATTTATAAAAGAGCTGTCTGATATAATTGGCAAAATTACTTTAATTCCTAAATCAAAAGAAAAGTACATATCGTTTACAAAATTCATACCTATTGATAATAAAAATATAGTTCAGTTGAAATTTATTGATTCGTTTAACTTTTTAAGTACTAGTTTAGATAAATTGGTAAAAACGTTGCACTCGGATGATTTTCTAAACATGCGCTTGTTTTTCAATCATGATCGTTTATTTAATTTAGCGTGTAGAAAAGGCGTATATTGTTATGACTATGTAGACAAATGGGAAAAATATGATGAAACGCAGCTGCCTGAACAGTCAAAATTTTTCAGTAAACTATCGGGAGAAAATATTTCAACTGAAGATTATCAACATGCTTTAAACGTATGGCAAACTTTTAAAATAAAAAATTTGGGAGAGTATACAGACCTTTATTTAAAATGTGATGTACTGTTATTATGCGATATTTTCGAAAAGTTTCGAGAAATGAGTTTACTTTATTATAATTTAGATCCATGCTATTATGTTTCATCACCATCGTTAAGTTGGGATGCTATGCTATTGTACACTAAAGTAGAGCTTGATTTAATATCGGATGTAGAAATGTACCAAATGCTAGAAAATGGAATTCGGGGAGGCCTTGCCCAATGTTCATTAAGATATGCCAAAGCTAATAACAAATATCAATCATCGTATAATAAGGACAAGGCAAGCACATACCTTATTTATCTTGACTGTGTGAATTTATACGGCTTTGCAATGATGCAGAAACTTCCAATGCGTAACTTCCGATTTCTTAGTGATAATGAAATAAATAAGTTCAATATAAATGATGTTAACAAAAACGGTGATGAAGGATACATTTTAGAGGTAGATTTATATTACCCCCCTAACATTCATAATGCTCATTCGGACCTCCATTTGCTGCCGAAAAATATTCTCCTATGCAAAGCAAGTGTAAAAAGTTAATTGCAAATTTATACAGCAAACATCACTTTGTTATCCATTATGCACATTTACAAGAGTGCTTAGAAAATGGTTTAATATTGCTGAAAATATATAAAATATTATCATTCTATCAAGATAACTTTTTAAAACCTTATATAGTATTAAATACTTCTCTCAGGCAAAAAGCTAAATCTGATTTTGAAAAAGATTTTTTTTAAGAAACAAAACAATTCTATTTTTGGGAAAACAATTGAAAAGATGTTAGGCTCGTAAAATTATGGAAAGATAAGTTAAATACAACCAACAAATTGTTTGGTGCTGAAAGGTATATTAGCGCACCACATTTTAAAGATTTGTCAATTTTATCCGAAAGTTTAGTAGCTATTCAATTAAATAAGACAAAAGTTATATTAGATCGTCCTATTTATATCGGATTTTCTATTCTTGAAATTTCTAAAACACATTTATACAATTTTCATTATTCTGTAATTAAAAAAAAATATGGAAACAATGTAATTTTATGTTATACTGATACTGACAGTTTGCTTTATTTTGTAAAAACTGATGATTTTTATGAGGATATGAAAAACAATATTCGTTATTTTGACACAAGCAATTTTGAGGATAACAATATATATGGGTTACCTAAAGCCAACATGAAAATGCCCGGCTATTTCAAAGACGAATTGGGTGGAGAGATTATTTCAGAATTTGTAGGTTTACGAGCTAAGTTGTATTGTGTACGCACTGAAAATAAAACAATAAAGAAAGCAAAGGGAGTAACAAAGCCAATAACGAAAAAATTGGATATTGAAAAATATAAAAGGGCATTAATGTTTAATGATAACCTACGAGATGATATGTATGTTATAAGATCTAAAAATCATCAACTTTTTACACAAAAATTAAATAAGCTCATACTTAATAGTGATGACGATAAAAGGCAGAGAATTGAGGATTGTTTCAACACTTTACCATGGGGACATTATAGTTCAATACTTTAGTACTCTATTTGTTCTACTGAGCTAAACCTATATCGTAAGATATAAAAGCTACTTAAAATTTTAAATTTATATAAGTATGTAATATGTACATGTCGACGCAAGGCTAACTTAAACTTTAAAAATATCAACTTAAAGTTCATTTTTAACAGTTAAATGTGACTGGATAGGTCAAATTAGTTTAGATTTGATTATTGTAGTCAGTTTGCTACTTTTTAATGAAAAAAGCTGTGTTTTGGTTTGCTGTTATAGTAACCGCAAATCATAATGCTGCTTTTTACATTGAAAAGTAACAAAACTGACTACGATAATCAAATCTAAACTAATTTGACCAATCTAGCCACATTTTACTGTTAAAAATGAGCTTTAAGTTAATATTTTTAATGTTTAAGTAAGCCTTGCATCAACATAAATAATCGAATAAAAAATGTAAAAAAATGAATGTAACTATAATCATATAATCAATAAATGTATAATCTATGTTCATAAAATGAATGTAACTATAATCGTATAATCAATAAATGTATAATCTATATTCATTTGTTTTTGTTTTCCCTTTCCGAAAGATTTTACCTCTTATTTATAAACACTGTGCATAGATGATGACATAGTTTTTATTTATATAAGTTTGTCATAACTATATGCAGTGTTTATTAATAAGAAGTTTCATCCGTTCTAATTTATTAGGCGATTAAAACACATTATGTAGAATCAATTTTAATTTATTATTACACATTTAATTAAACAATAACATATGAACTGCATTTAAGGTCTATCTGTAGGTGAACTTAATTTTTAACTAAATTTAAACATTTATTTTGCTTTACCAAGAATACATTCAAATAATAACTAAATTAACTTTTTACAATAATAAAACATTATACATTAGATTTGCTTAACTTTTGCACTATTTTACTTACTAAATGATCAGTTTTGTCAACGATATCGTCATAGTCACTTGTCACTAAATACTGCACATTCACACTCGCATTATCAGTTTCAGTGTCTATTTCTTCCATATCACGGCCATCCAGATCAAAGACCATAATTTTTATTAATTGGTGAACACGTCCTTGCTCCTTACGCATGATAAAAGAAGAGTTTTAAAAGATTTACTTTTTTTCTTCTTCAATCTTCGTTCCTCTATTATTTTTTTTCGACTCTCCTCACATGTTTTAGCTGCTACTTCCGCATACCAGCTCTCCCCATCTTGAGCATAGTAAAACGGATTGGTGACAGGGTCTGAGTCTTCTATCGCATTCTCAAAGAATACCAAGAATATTATAACTAAACAGCATGAACTATGGATTTAATGTTTGATTTAAGATAATCTTAATAGTTACATACCGCTAAATTTTGTGGGGCGGCCATATCTACAATGGGGCTGTACGATGGTGAGTGTGACATAATTCTGTAAAAAAAGAGATGCATTACATAATTATTATTATTAGTTTAAATAATTAATTAAATAAATTTAAAAAAAAATACCTTACCTTGAAAATATAAAATCGTTAACAAAAACGATCTGAGGCCCTAGCACGAGTTTCTGCGTAATTGCATCGACTACGTTAACGTATCGCCTTCGACAATTTTTGTATGCAAAATTGATCAGCGCCATGTGTCCGTATTTGGAACTAACAAATCGGTAGCACAAGTTTTTGACAATTGCCTTCGTATCGAGTTTACGTATTTACCTTGCGTTAACGTTCCAAATGTATGGGAATCGGTAGCACGAGTTTTCATTTTGACATGTAGTATCGAGTTTTACGCAAGTTATGACGAAACCACGTCGAAAACTATCTCACTGACATTTTCATGGTGTGACATTTCACGTCAAAATATTTTCCTATATTCTATTACAAAAAAATATTAATATTTAGAAAATAAACGATGGCGTTAAGGGGGAGATATGTTGGGTTCCGCTATTTTGCCTACCGTCTACTCAACGATCCTAGAAGAAGCCGGGAAACGCGGTTGGTAATTATTTCTTTTTTTTGTGGGGCGATAACGCAGTCCTGCAGGACAGCGTCAGCGCCGACATATCTTGCCACGGCGTCTCGCCGCCTGCTTTGTTGGTATACGGTAATTTACACTTTTATTCGTCTCTTTTGCTGTACATTTTATTCAAAGATTTAGTTCCACTTGACGGCAAAACGCAGAGGTAGGGGGCACATACACTGCGCTGTGCCGCAACCGCAACGCTTTGCTACGGATGCCAATCCTCTAACTTACATATTACAGTTTGATAACGCAAAGAAACCGGCTGAGACACTTGACGGATCCAATGAACATAACTGACGTGGAGTTCAGACAGCGGTACAGACTGAGCAAAGAGGCATTTAAATTCCTTTGCCAGGAGCTCAGGACGAAAACGAATCTAAAGTTTAGTCAAAGGATTAGTTTGGAACTTAAGGTGCCTATTATATTCCACAGTTTCCCATTATTAGTTGCATATGTACCGAATCTAAGCAATATAACCATATAGCACCTAATTAATTGCAGGTTTTGTGCGCACTTTCATTTTTTGCCACGGGTTCATACCAACGCATAGTTGGTATGAGCAAAAACTTGGGCCAAACTACGGTTAGTAAATTTGTAGGCGAAGTAACCGAAGCACTGACTCACCCAGCGTTGGCTAACAAATTTATAAAATTTCCTATGTTAAGGTCGGAAAGAGACGCTATTAAGCAAAGGTATTATATAATTATAATATATGCCGCACTATACAAAAACATTTTATAATCGTTTAATTTCTTTACGTAGTTTGGACACCCTTGCAGTTATCATAACCTGTTAAAAATTTACACATTTCAGATTTTTCAGAAAATTTGGTATTCCTGGAGTATGTGGTGCCATAGACGGATCCTATTTCCACATATTTAAACCCGAAAAGGCAGTAGAACATTTGTTTTACTGTCGAAAACATTTCCACTCCCTGAATGTGCAAATAGTAAGTTTATAATGATTCAAGCATAGCTCTTGGCTAGACTATTCACAATGATAATTATTATGGATAAAAAAAATATCCACTTCAACAGATTTGTGACAGTGATTGCAACATTTTAAGCGTAAATCCCAAGTATGGCGGGGCAACTCACGACGCATTCGTCTGGGAGAACAGCTTTGCAAACACATTTATGCAGGAATTGCACAGGAATAACGAGCAAGTGTGGTTACTAGGTATGTACACCTACGGGGGATGATCTAAAAGTACTTAATAATAATCTGGTATTTCTAATACTACAAACTCTAACTTTTCGGCTCAAAGGCACCACAGGGAAATCATTCTGAATACGATTTTGTGTAGATGGGTGCTTTTTAGGCATTTTTAGAGGGGTCAGTTAATGATTTATTATTTGGATCACCCCTGTAATGTTAGTTTTGGGTGTTACAGGTGATTCTGGGTATCCACAGCGGCCCTGGCTGATGACGCCAATCTTAGATGCAGTCGAGGGAAGTCTTGAAGCTAGATACACAGTCGTTCATGGCAAAGCACGGGTTGTGATCGAGAACACATTTGGGAGACTAAAAAATCGGTGGCGGTGTCTTCATAAAGACCGCACCCTACATTACAAGCCAGAAAAATGTGCAAAAATTATTATAGCTTGTTGTGTGTTGCACAACCTGGCATTTAAGTTTGCCATTCCCGACCCAGAAGGATATGACTCTGCCCATACTGATTTAGAATTTGAAGCAGCCCAAGCCTCTCTCGATGCACCTTTTGATGGTGGTGATGACCTAGTCAGAGGCCGAGCACTCAGAGCTTTGCTTGTTACTAGGCTTAGGAATTAGAGTAAAGAAAATACAGGTTTTCTTTAAAACTTATTTTTATTTTACATAATAAATATAAATGTTGTGAATTTTCCTTTGTGTTTTATTTGGTAAAGAAAAAATAAAAACAAAAAAATTATAAATGAAAAGCATCATGAAAATCATTTATAGCACAACTAGAATACATTGTTTTATTACGGAGTACCTTCCGCCTTCATTATTAGTTAAAAAAAAAATAACTTAAAAAAAAAAAAATTAAAATTTACTTTGTTTTCCGCCTTCATTGGGATATCCACCATGTACCGATGGCGCATTGCCGTACGTCTTGTTGTCCGATGATGGAAAGGGCTAGGCAGAATCAAATTGTGCAGTTCCATCGCACACTCCCCGAAATGTAACCAATAGAAAACCGTCAGGCTGGCAAAAAAAAAGAAAGAAAAAAACTCGTCGTTGGTGTTCAAGGCTCTGGAGCTTTGAGTCGACCAGCACATCGTTGCCGATCAGTCTCTTGGCCCGTCTGTCAATCGACTAAAGTGCATCAAATTGGTATTTGGCAGATCCGTCCCAGAGGTGAGAGCAGTACTCCATGCATGACCTTTAAATATATAAAGCAAAGAGGTCACAATTTCATAATAAGGTTTCTAGGATTTGTAACTTTTTTGACGGCGACAGTACATTATCTGCCTATATGCAAATCTGTCCTTCTGCTAATCTGGGATTTTGCTATTCCGGGATTTTGCTTATCTGTCCTTCTGCTGCAGAGGGGTCACTACTACCACAGCACACACATCTTGACAAACTACCAGTAACAACTAGCAGCACCGTTCATGCTCATTTAAAAGCATTTACTCCCCTTTTACTTTCTAATTCATATGTACATTAAACACGCTAATCTACTCCTCACGAAATCAAGAACGAATCATAATCATCATTTCAGACGAAAGACGGTCACTGCTGGACGTAGGCCTCCCCCAAGCGTTGCCACACTGATCGGTCCTGTGTGTCTCGTATCCGTCAGATTTCGGGCTTTGTCAGTGACCCTTATTCTCCTGCGGATATCCTCATTTCTGATTCGACCACGCAAGGAAACTCTGAGCATAGCCCTCTCCATAGCCCTTTGGGTGTTTTTAAGCCTTCTGATAAAGCCCATTGTGAGCGACCAAGAACAAAAATCATTAAATAAATTTACTTAGATACCTACATCGAACACATTCACACATTACTATTTAAAAATCTGTCTAAAACACGCAAAGCCTCTCTCATGAAAGCCAGATATTGAGCCTTAAGCTCAAGCTCATCTCGCCTTATTTGGAGCTCACTCTCTCTCAAGCGAATCCTCTCTCTCTCAATCTCCATTTGAGCCCTATCACGCTGTCTATTTTCCTCTCTAGCATTACTCTCCATCCTCAAAAATATCTCCTCCACATTCGTCACTCTTTTATCCCGCTGCTTATGTTGTGGCTGGGTAGTCTGCCTAGGAGTAGGCGGCCTAGTCGGTGATGTAGAAGATGATGACGATGACGATCTCGGAGACGAGGCACGTTCACGGAATTGTGACTGTTGTTGTGATTGTGAAGGGCCGGGTATATTCCAATCTTCATCTCCTGTTGGGATAAAATAATGCATGTGAATTTGTAACAATATTGAAAACGAGGACACTAAAAAGAATACAGTCTACAAAAAGTAGGTAAATAGGTACATACCAATAACAATAATCCCGTTAGAGTCGTTTGGTGTATCCGTGGGCCCAACAGCAGTTGCTATGGTTGTCTCCAGCTAAGCATAGAAAATTTAAAATTATAATAAATACTTTTTAGCGGACGGGAGCTTTTCAGTAACAGCCCAGATTTATGTCCAGAGAAGGCTGTGAAGCCTTCTCTGGACATAATGCTGTTCTGTCTGGACAGAATGTTGGTCATAATGCTGGTCATTTCCTATTTCATGAGACTTAAACAAAGATACGAAATGTGGACATTTAGTACTATATTTAACTCTAAACGGTTCAGCTTCAAGCAGCTTGAAGCGCACTAACAGGCAGCTAGAGATACGCAATCAGTTATAATATGTAAGGATAAATACTAAAAAAATATTCAACTATAATATATGGTATGATTCAATATCATCATCATCATTATTGCAGCCAAAAGACGTCCACTGCCAAACATTGGCCTCCAAGTGTCGCCACATTGATCGGTCCTGTGCGTCTTTGTGATTCAAAGTGCAGTTAATTAATTAAACAAACCTCTCCACCACTGAAACCAAGCTCGCGCACCTCCTGCATCCCTGTAGCTGCTTGCTCACCGAGAATGGCTAAAACACGATGTTCCAGGTCGGTCAATGTCATTTTTAAGGGCCGACCACCGCCTGTCCTATTAACTGCCCTTTTAATTTTCGCCCATTTCTTTTTCGTATTATTTTTTAGGTCGCTCCAAACCTTAAATAAAATTAATGATTGACAAATTAAAAAATGCTATGTCGGGACATGCAATAAAATGAGAAAATCATGCAACAAAATATAATTTCTTTAAGGGAACATTGCATATAAATGCAGGGAGGCAGTTTGTGTAATATTTATTGTTTAGTAATTAAATTAATTCCAAAGAAGTGCTCACTTTGCGCCACTTTTCTTCAGATGCAGTCTTGCCCGTCCCCTCGCTGTTTAGTTTGGTAACGAGATCGCGCCATTTTTCATTACACCATTGGCGCCCTCGCGCTCCCCCAGGGAATTTTGTCAAATCTCCATGTCTAAAACAAAAAATCCTCTGCAGTGACTATATTTGAGTAGGTAACACGCCTGATACTAGTTTTATCTAGAATAGTAGATATCTTAATCTCTTTTTCTATAAATATATTTATTGAGGCACCTACCTTTCCATGTATTCCACCATGATGGAAAATTGGGTGAAGCTGGTTCTTAGTGACATTATTTAACACAAAATTATAATAGCTTCTGCTTTATTTCTGTTTTTTTGCAACAAACCAACCGCCACACATACGGGTATTTTGCATTCCTAGCCGGGCGAAATTATTTGTGCGGTTTTTTCTGCTGTAAAGTAGGTAAGACTTACTAAAATGTACAGACGACCAATGGGGAGGGTTTTTGGAAATTGTTCTTCATTAAAGTTGTCAGACGATAAAAGGTAATTTTCCAAATAATCGACTTTTTCATCAAAAGTGTGTAATTCTTGTTGTTGCATTTTATTGAACAGGTATTGTCTAGTCACAACTTTGTAGTTAGAGACCCCTGGTAACCCTAGAACAATAAAAAAAAAACATTTCATAATTTGCTTGAAAATAACGGTTAATAGGTTACTTTTTGTTAATAGGCTACTTTTTAGGTAACACCAACACAAACGCATAAGTTTCGTCGAAAGTAGCGTAAAGTAGCACTCAATTCGTAAAATATCTATAATATGACAGATTTTGTCATGCGTAACAATAAAAATCGTTATTCGGAAGTACTCGGAAGGATAACTATAATCACTTTGAAATTTAAAATTCAGGTAAAAATTGCTTAAAAAATCGAGATAGTTGTAAATTGATTTTGAACCTTACAAATACATGTAAACATTAGTAAATATTAATAAATAAAACTGTTCTTACCAGTATTATGATGATCCATAGTAGTTTTGGTTAAATAACTCACTATTAAAAAGCACTGAGGTCTCAAACGCAGTACGTTTTTAATGTAGCCAGTAACTGACGCGAGCGCATGCGACAACGATTAAGTTCCGACTGGCTTGCTAGCTGACGGCGCGGGCGCTCGAGCCCGAAAAGGGTCGCCTATTGTTCTGTATCTACCTGACTCGCTGACTAGTATTCATTTTTGCTTTTATGTTGTAATTTGTTTTTACCAATTTCGCCCGGCTAGGAATGCAAAATACCCGTATGTGCGCCATCAACAAGACCGTTAAGCCGTTGTTACATTGACGCACACAAAATGTGGCCGCGAATTATATTTCTATAGTTGCATCTTTGTAGATTCGCAGATAGCTGCGATTATACTCCAATGTATAAATATTTGTAACAAACCCGTGCTTTCAGGGAGCGAATAGGTTTTCTTAATAATATTATGTCTTATTGTTCATAAAAATACATACTAAAATATCAAAGATTCTCTCGTTTTCGAGAGATTTTTGTAACAAAATCTCTAAATGATGGCAAAATCATAATGTATTTATTTCTATGACTGATTAAATAATTAAATTCACCGTGCGGGAGATACTTTTTTGAACAATGCGAATTCATAATTCGCAACAATTTCGCATTTGTATCAGTATGTTCACGGTTTTATATTTTGGTAATTTGAAGGAAACCGCCAAATATTAAGTGTCAACCGTCAAACGTCATGTACGGGATCGTTCGAAACCGAACAATTTATCATAAATTTAAACGCCAATAAACTTAAATTTTCAATGACTCATTAAAAAAAAGAATGAATAAAAATGTTAAATATGTTTTAACATGTGTTTATAACAAATTATTTTGAAGTTTTAGTCTCTAAATAATGTAAGACAATGTTACCCGTTTTTTGTCTTCTATTTTCAGAACGCACCTTCACTACACACCAATCCAAACGCTATTGGATTCTCGGCCTTAATAAACCATAGTCAATTACTACTTCCGAGTTGTCGCAAGACGTTTTTTTGAACTCGTGCTGCCAAAATAACTTGTCGCAGCATCGAGTACGTTTTCGTCTGGTAAAATGTCTCGATGACGATACGAAAACGTCAGAAACTTGTGCTAGGGGCTCTGCTTATGCATAGAACACCAGCTGAGAAGTGATCGCTTATTTTTATAACACATGCAAAAATTATTTGATTTGCGATGAGTAATATGGATCATTACGTAGCTCTTATTTATACATGCCTATCTTGTAAGATGAGACTAGAACCATTCCTGTTGGGACAAGTCTAAAGATAGTCCCCAAATAAAGTATATATGTTTATGTTAGTTAATAATTAAATTAATTGGCAAGATGAAGTTGATCAAACAACCCATATCACTTAACGTTAAAAATATAAATCTTGGTGAGTCTCCTCAAGAGATTAGACATAGCGCTTTGTTGCCAAATACGATTCGTTGTATAATTTGCGGCCCCTCAAATTGTGGTAAAACAAACGTTGTGATCAGTTTGTTACTGCATGAAAATGGGCTCAAATTTCAAAACCTTTACCTTTACTCGAAGACTAATTTTCAACCAAAATATTGTTTTTTACGGGAAGTATTAAGAAGAGTGCCTCAGATAAAATTTTATGAGTTCAATGACGATAAAGATGTCATATCTCCGAGTGAAGCTTTACCAAATTCTGTATTTATATTTGATGATGTTGTATGTGAAAATCAAACAAATATCCGTAATTATTTCTGTATGGGTAGACATAAGCTAATTGATTGCTTTTATTTATCGCAAACCTATTCAAAAATCCCGAAACAGTTGTTACGCGATAATGCTAACTTTCTTATAATATTTAAACAAGATGATGTGAACTTAAAGCACATCTATGAAGAACATGTCAACTCTGATGTACCGTGGAATCAGTTCAAAGATATTTGTAAAAGTGTTTGGAGTAACCCTTACAACTTTCTTCTTATTAACAAAGATTCATCATTAAATAATGGAAGGTACAGACAGAATTTTGTTTTTTTTTTTAAATTTGAATGAAAGCAAATACATGTACATATAAATGAATTGTATACAAAAACATTGCTAGTGTTAGTCCTCTCTTAGTTGAACACAGTTGTGGTTACATAATATGGAGAAAAATATTAAAATGGAATTAATGAAGTCTGTTGACTCCATAAAAAATAAAATAAAACATATGAAAAATCAGGAACATGCAATGAACTTGTCACTTGATAAAATGCTAAAACCTGTGACAGATCCTCTTCAGACTTTAGTTAATTCTAATAGATCTGCAGAAAAAAATAATAAAAATGATAATACAACTCTAAAAAATTTTGGAGGAATCGAATCCGATGAAAATAATGCTAGTTCATCTATAAAGATCAATGACTATTACGATCCAAAAATAAAATCTACCCAATTAGTCGAACAAAATGCTAAAAAGGAATCGATTTATAATTTAGAATTTTCATTAGAAGGTGATGACATCTTTGGTATTTATGATGGTATTAGTATACCGTTTGGAATTAGAAGTGAAAACAATACTTTATTGATGGGTAATTCAACAGTATCATTTTCTAAAATTGATAATTTGAATAACGAAAGTACCATTTTAATTAAAATCGGTGACAAAGCTTACAATTTAACTGCTGGTCTAAAAGAACTTTTACTCCGAAGAAAACCTGATTTAAAGTTAATATCGAGCGAAGATAAACTTGTCTATAAGGATATGTTACATTATACAAATGCACATAAAAGAGATTTTAATCCTAAAGGTCAAATAAGAGGTGACAAAGGTATAAAATATTGTAAAATAATCAAACACCTATTTTCCGAATCGTCAAACGATGATAAACTTGTTCACACTAAATTTGGAGGAAACTTGCCAAAGTTAAAGAAGTACAAAACCAACACCGACTTGATATATTGGGATGATCCCAATGAATTGGTTGAGAGATTAAAATTATTAGTAGCTTCGAGAGATGCTGGCAATACCAATCATGATAATGAAATTTTATCGATAGTTGAAGAATTAAAAGAAGCTGACATAATTCAATAATAAATAGTGGAGATACTATGGTTTTTATTCAGTATCAATGGTGGGTTCAAGACAAATGTTGATATACTGAATTAAAGATATGAGTAAAGCCGACGTAGTAAACGAAATTCATAAAAATGCAAGGGTAAACTTTCCGCGAAGACATGTTATTATGAAAGATATAGATGATTTATGGCAAGCGGACTTAATTGATATGCAATCAATTTCTAAAGACAATAAAAATTTTCGATTTATTCTTGCTGTTATTGACACATTTTCAAAATATGCATGGATCTTTCCTTTGAAAAGTAAGACCAAAGATGTTGTATGCAATTCTTTCAAGATTTTATTGGAAAAAGGGCGTATGCCTAAAAATCTGCAAACTGATAATGGGGCAGAGTTTTATAATGATAAATTTAAAAAACTTGTGAGATCTTATCATATTAATCATTATTCAACCTTCTCAACAAAAAAAGCTTCAATTGTTGAGCGATTCATCAGAACATTGAAGTCTAAACTTTATAAAGAATTTAGTCTAAAAGGAAGCTATAACTGGATCGATAATACTCTTAATAAAGTTATTTATGAATACAATCACACCTATCATCGCACAATTGATGAAATCCCCGCAAACGTGGACAATACTAATAAAAAACGCATATTACAAAGATATTTTAGGCTGGTAAAAACCGATAGCATAAAAAGCAAGTTTAAAGAGGGTGATTATGTACGCATTAGTAAGTATAAGGGGACATTTGAAAAAGGATATACTCCCAACTGGTCGACAGAAATATTTAAAATTCAAAAAATTAAAAAAACAACTCCTATCACCTATTTAATTGAAGATGCAATCAGGGGCCAGCCCATTCTAGGTGCATTTTATGTACAAGAGCTTCAAAAGACAAAAAATCCTAATGTATATTTGGTTGAAAAAGTTCTTAGAAGGAAAGGAAACCGGGTTTTGGTAAAATGGTTAGGCTTGCCTTCTTCTGAAAACAGTTGGATTGATAAATCGAATATTTATTAAGTGTTCAGTCCAAATGTTTCAGTCTTATGATGGGTATTGAAGAGAGTAGTCTTCTCAATTGGATTATAAATCATTTACCATTTGAGTTACATTTACCGGGATACAATTATTGCGGGCCTGGCACTAAATTAATTAAAAGGCTTGCGCGTGGAGATAAAGGTGTTAATAAATTAGACGAATATTGCAAACAACACGACATTGCCTATCACAAGTCTTCAAACCTAAAGGATCGCCACAAGGCAGATTTAGTTTTGTTAAATATGGCTAAAGAGCGAGCACTTGCCTCAGATGCGACTGTAGGAGAAAAACTGTCAGCACGCTTAGTAAGCAGCGCTATGGCAACAAAAATCAAAACTGGTATTGGCCTAAAAAAAGATAGCAAAAAGTGTTCTCCCAAAATTAAACCTGAAAAAGCATTAAAAAACAAATTTAAAAATGTTATTAGAAAAACGAAAAGACATATCAAAAAATTAAAACCGAAATGCAAGAAAGTGGCAATAGAATTAGCTATGGCTGCTGCCAGAAAATTAGCTGATGATTCATCCGTTAAACTTCCTCGTGTTATTCCTATACCAAAAACTGGTGGAGTATTGCCTTTGATTCCGATTTTTGCGGGCTTATCTGCGGCGGGAGCTTTAGCAGGCGGTGCAGCCGGTATTGCTAAAACCATAAATGAATTCAAGATGGCAAAAAAATTGTTGATAGAATCGAGGAGACACAATTAAAAAATGGAAGCTCTCTGCATCGGAAAAGGACTACACCTTAAACCACATAAAGGTGGTCTCGGAATTTTTGTATCGAAAGAAAAAAACTAAGATATCGGCTACCCAATCGAGCCTTGAGTAATTTAGACATTTTGAAGTATGGAAATAATATTCCCTATTTCAGAGGCGTCTTTATGAGAGATAAGCTCCCTAAATACCCTTTTAAAAAAGAATGCGGTGTTATAAATTTAGATAGCTCTAAAAATCTTGGTTCTCATTGGGTAGCCTATGCAAAATACAATGATTATATTGAATATTTTGATAGTTATGGAAATCTTAAGCCTCCAAAGGAATTTATAAAATACTTGGGATCCAAAGTTCATTATAATTATGATAATATTCAACGTGATCACCCTTATAATTGTGGACATCTTTGTTTAAACTTTTTGAAGAATTTTTGGTGTAGTGGGGGGGATAAAATAAACAGGATCTGTCGAAAGAAGTCAGTATAGAAGCATGTCTACTACGTTTACCATCTCTGGACATAAATCTGAATTGGTTTCATACTTTCAACCACCGCTGCATTTGACAGATCAATATGAGTGCGGTTTGATATACTTTTCAGTATTACAATCAACACCAAATATCCCCATTATTAACAGAGGTCTGTCTGTAATCAAAATCGAATGTGATCTTGTTCACGGTTCGTATTGCAACGGATTACCAACTCATTTTATTCACGAATTCGTGTCTGATACTACTCCAGGTCATCAGTGTGTGGAAATACCGCAAAATGTTATTTACTTTCCAGTAAACAAAAATATAATTTCATTAGTATCGGTTAAGATTGTAGATAAATTTGGCCACTGTGTTAACTTTGGAGGGAAACAAATTCAGTTACGTCTTCATTTAAGAAAAACAAAATGATAGTATATTATAAAAACACTCAAGCGAATGAAAAACGACTTAGTTCTTCTGCGATTGCAAAAGGTGCAAAGACGCAAGAAAAAAGTTAAGAAATTGACTAAAGTAAATAAAGATTTTCTTAAAGCTCTAGGATTTAAAATATGAATATACTACAGATTGCTGAATTACCGCACTTTGACACTTCGATCGAAAGTTATGAAGTCCATTCATACAATCCCTACAATAGCAGCTTTAGAGAAAACGATGAAATCAGAATTCCCATCCACCAGCAAGACATATACGTGCTACCATCAGCCAGTTCAATTTACATCGAAGGACAAGCGAAGCTCTTCGGTAAAGATGGGAATCCAATCAAGAAAATTGTTGCGTTCACTAACAACCCTGTTATGTTTTTGTTTCAAGACATTAGATACGAAATGAATGGTATTGAAATAGACCGCATAAAAAATTCTGGAATAACGTCAACAATAAAATCATACATCTCATTAAATGAAGCAGAAAATAAAGTTGCAGCCCTATGGGGTTGGTGTTTAGAGGGATTTCAAAGTGATGGGCATTTTAGTGCTGTAATACCACTAAATAAAGTTTTAGGGTTTGCAGAGGATTACAATAAAATAGTGATAAATTGTAAACATGAACTTATACTGAACAGAAGTAACACTAATTTAAATAGCGTTATCCTTACTGATGATGTTGTTAATTTTCAAATAGATGTGCAAAGAGTTCAGTGGAGGGTGCCGCACATAAAAGTATCAGACCGAGAACGACTGTCACTTTTAAAACATTTAGAAAAAGATAAACCTATTCAGATGGCGTATAGAAATTGGGATTTATATGAGTATCCATTACTACCTAAAACCACAAAGCATTCTTGGTCTATTAAAACTGCTTCACAATTAAAAAAACCGAGATATGTAATTTTTTGTTTACAAACTAATCGAAAAAATAATAAAACTAAAGACAGTTCAGTATTCGATCATTGCGAAGTAACAAACGTTACGCTCTTTTTGAATTCACAATATTATCCATATGAACCTTTAGGTTTAAAGTTTTCTGAGAACAAATATAGTATATTATACGAAATGTTTGTGAAATTTCGTCAGTCGTATTACAACTATCCAGTAGACCCGTTGCTTGACCTAAAGGAATTCAAAGAAAAAGCCCCTCTCTTTATCTTAGACTGCTCAAGACAAAACGATAGCCTGAAAACTGGTCCAGTGGACGTGAGGTTGGAAATTGAATGTTCTACAGCAATACCAGATAAGACGACTGCATATTGTTTGATTATAAACGATCGACTTGTAGAATACAAACCTCTCAGCAACATTGTGCGCAGGTTATCATGATTGCTATTGTGGATATTCAAGGCTTTAAAACAGAAACAAATGAATTTATAATAAAAGAAATCGCTATATTGTATAATAAAACATTACAAATATTTTTAATTAAGCCACCATTTCCATTTTCAAAATTAACGAAGCAAGAAAAAAAACAAGTAAGTTGGATTGAACGTAACAGAAAGATATGCTGGTGTGAAGGATTTGTTCCCTATTCTAATTATCAGAATTTGGTTATAGATATTTTAAGAGATAAATGTATCTACGTTAAGGGTTTAGAAAAAGTGTTGTGGTTAAAGCATATTTTAAGAAATAGTAATTGTAATATATTCAATTTAGAAGATAAAGGATGTTCAAGTTTGATAAGCTTATACGATCAATATAAATATTCTCAAGATTTATATAACTGTATTTATCATGACTCTGTATGTGCTTTAAAAAATGTATTGTGTTTAAATAAGTGGTGCGTTGACAATAAAATTCTAAAATAAATATTTTATCGTTTTTATTTCTGTAGTTAGGTGAAATGCATCTTAGTTTTCTTTCCCCTCCTCCTACTTCTGTCCAGTCTTTATATGTTGCTGACAAAAGCTGGACCATACCATTATACGTTTGTACCTAATTGAATTAGAAAGTCAATAAAACATGTCTCAAAATGAATACAAACCTCGTTATGACATGTATAACACATTTAAAATGCGTGAATTTTCATTTAATTATTACTGGGGGACACTTAATAAAAAGAAAAGATTAGTGATGGAAATGGCTGACGCAGGATTCTTTTATTATGGAAATAGTATAAATGATATTGCAGCATGTTTCTCATGTGGTGGTGTTATTGAAGATTGGGAGATTTATGATGATCCTTGGACGCAACATGCCATACATTTTCCTAAATGTTTTTATTTAAACGCTGTGAAGGGCACAAACTATATTACAAAAAAGTGTTTGGAATACTTACCCTATTAAAGTGTATATGTATAGGATGTCACATTGCACTTAAAAAGCGAGTCTGGTGAGCATCTTCGCACATTCGTTAATGTTAGCAACAAACAGGTTGATAATGAAAAATGGGAGACTACTAGACACACGCAGGTTTACAGGTGTAAATGTTATAGTAGTGTATGATTGGGGAGTTCTGGATCACGCGCTCGAGCAAAGCGAGAGCAAGTGATCCAGAACCCCCAATTATACACTACTCGTCACGACTTCTTGCCTGCTCATACTGCCCTCGCTGAACTTACTATAATAAAGAACAAAAAAAGGTACTTTATCCCAATCTACACTCAGGAATTTATCGATTTTTCATAGGAGAATAAGCGACCTTTTGAGAAGAGTCATTCTGCGAAAGCGACATTCTGCGAAAGCGAGATTATGAGAAAGCGACCTTTTGCGCCTCATAGGTATCACGTGAAAAAAGTTTCACACGAAAATCTTACACCATAACGATTTTATGTCAATTCGAAGTGTCTATTACTATCAACGGCAATTTCATACTTTAACCCCTATTATTTACAAAACTCTGTAATATTTTTGTTATGCAATAAAAATACTGAATATTACTGAGATGGGCCAATGGTATAATTCCTTGACATCCAGAAGATGGGAGACGACGACGGGGTCGGCCTCGTAAAAAGTGGCAGGAACGATCTCATGGCCGGGAGTGGTGGGAGTCTGCGAAAGACCGGGATGCTTGGAAGTGTGCGGCGGAGGTCTTTGCCCAGCAGTGGGATGATATAGGCTATTAAAAAATATGTTCACACAATTGATAGTATTAACTGTTTTTTTTGCTCCTTACTGTAAGCTAGGAATAAAAACTGTTCAGAAACAGTAAAAATAACTGCTACGATATCAGTTAAGCCAGAAAACGGCAACACTTAAAAGTAACTGCTTGCTTCAGTAACTGTTAAATGTTCAAACAGTTGATATTAACTGTTTAACTCCTTACTGTATGCTACAGAAACCGTTGAGAAGCAGTAAAAATAACTGCTACGATATCAGTAAAGCCTAAACACGGGCAATACTTAAAAGAAACTGCTTGTATCAGTAAACGAACAGTTGATATTAACTGTTTAACTACTTACTGTATGCTACAGAAACTGTTGAGAAGCAGCAAAACTAACTGCTACATTATCAGTAAAGCCTCAATACGACAATACTTAAAAGAAACTGCTTGTACCAGTAACAGTTAAATGTTCAAACAGTTGATTTTAATTGTTTAACTCCTTACTGTATGCTACAGAAACTGTTGAGAAGCAGTAAAAATAACTGCTACGATATCAGTAAAGCCTAAACACGGCAATACTTAAAAGAAACTGCTTATATCAGTAAACGAACAGTTGATATTAACTGTTTAACTCCTTACTGTATGCTACAGAAACTGTTTAGAAGCAGTAAAAATAACTGCTACAATATCAGTAAAGCCTAAACACGGCAATACTTAAAAGAAACTGCTTGCTTCAGTAACTGTTAAATGTTCAAACAGTTGATTTTAACTGTTAAGCTCTTTACTGTATTGCTATAGAAACTGTTCAGAAGCAGTAAAAGTAACTGCTATGATATCAGTAAAGCCCAAACACGGCAATACTTAAAAGAAACTGCTTGTATCAGTAAACAAACAGTTGATTTTAACTGTTAAGCTCCTTACTGTATGCTACAGAAACTGTTCAGAAGCAGAAAAAATAACTACTATGATATCAGTAAAGCCTAAACACGGCAATACTTAAAAGAAACTGCTTGTATCAGTAAACAAACAGTTGATTTTAACTGTTAAGCTCCTTACTGTATGCTACAGAAACTGTTCAGAAGCAGAAAAAATAACTGCTATGATATCAGTAAAGCCTAAACAGGGCAATACTTAAAAGAAACTGCTTGCTTCAGTAACTGTTAAATGTTCAAACAGTTGATTTAACTGTTAAGCTCTTTACTGTATGCTATAGAAACTGTTCAGAAGCAGTAAAAATAACTGCTATGATATCAGTAAAGCCCAAACATGGCAATACTTAAAAGAAACTGCTTGTATCAGTAAACGAACAGTTGATATTAACTGTTTAACTACTTACTGTATGCTACAGAAACTGTTCAGAAGCAGTAATAATAACTGCTACGATATCAGTAAAGCCTAAACACGGGAATACTTAAAAGAAACTGCTTGTATCAGTAAACGAACAGTTGATATTAACTGTTTAACTACTTACTGTATGCTATAGAAACTGTTCAGAAGCAGTAAAAATAACTGCTATGATATCAGTAAAGCCTAAACACGGCAATACTTAAAAGAAACTGCTTGTATCAGTAAACGAACAGTTGATATTAACTGTTTAACTACTTACTGTATGCTACAGAAACTGTTCAGAAGCAGTAAAAATAACTGCTACGATATCAGTAAAGCCTAAACACGGGAATACTTAAAAGAAACTGCTTGTATCAGTAAACGAACAGTTGATATTAACTGTTTAACTACTTACTGTATGCTATAGAAACTGTTCAGAAGCAGTAAAAATAACTGCTATGATATCAGTAAAGCCTAAACACGGCAATACTTAAAAGAAACTGCTTGTATCAGTAAACGAACAGTTGATATTAACTGTTTAACTCCTTACTGTATGCTACAGAAACTGTTCAGAAGCAGTAAAAATAACTGCTACGATATCAGTAAAGCCTAAACACGGCAATACTTAAAAGAAACTGCTTGTATCAGTAAACGAACAGTTGATATTAACTGTTTAACTACTTACTGTATGCTACAGAAACTGTTGAGAAGCAGTAAAAGTAACTGCTATGATATCAGTAAAGCCTAAACACGGCAATACTTAAAAGAAACTGCTTGTATCAGTAAACGAACAGTTGATATTAACTGTTTAACTCCTTACTGTATGCTACAGAAATTGTTGAGAAGCAGTAAAAATAACTGCTACGATATCAGTAAAGCCTAAACACGGCAATACTTAAAAGAAACTGCTTGTATCAGTAAACGAACAGTTGATATTAACTGTTTAACTCCTTACTGTACGCTACAGAAACTGTTGAAAAGCAGTAAAAATAACTGCTACGGTATCAGTAAAGCCTAAACACGGCAATACTTAAAAGAAACTGCTTGTATCAGTAAACGAACAGTTGATATTAACTGTTTAACTACTTACTGTATGCTACAGAAACTGTTCAGAAGCAGTAAAAATAACTGCTACGATATCAGTAAAGCCTAAACACGGGAATACTTAAAAGAAACTGCTTGTATCAGTAAACGAACAGTTGATATTAACTGTTTAACTACTTACTGTATGCTATAGAAACTGTTCAGAAGCAGTAAAAATAACTGCTATGATATCAGTAAAGCCTAAACACGGCAATACTTAAAAGAAACTGCTTGTATCAGTAAACGAACAGTTGATATTAACTGTTTAA
The DNA here is from genome assembly GCA_949775005.1 of Orthosia gothica. Lineage (NCBI taxonomy): Eukaryota > Metazoa > Arthropoda > Insecta > Lepidoptera > Noctuidae > Orthosia > Orthosia gothica. Next base: position 45,500,420 of record OX459035.1, read on the forward strand.
CTCCTTACTGTATGCTACAGAAACTGTTCAGAAGCAGTAAAAATAACTGCTACGATATCAGTAAAGCCTAAACACGGCAATACTTAAAAGAAACTGCTTGTATCAGTAAACGAACAGTTGATATTAACTGTTTAACTACTTACTGTATGCTACAGAAACGGTTGAGAAGCAGTAAAAGTAACTGCTATGATATCAGTAAAGCCTAAACACGGCAATACTTAAAAGAAACTGCTTGTATCAGTAAACGAACAGTTGATATTAACTGTTTAACTCCTTACTGTATGCTACAGAAATTGTTGAGAAGCAGTAAAAAGAACTGCTACGATATCAGTAAAGCCTAAACACGGCAATACTTAAAAGAAACTGCTTGTATCAGTAAACGAACAGTTGATATTAACTGTTTAACTCCTTACTGTACGCTACAGAAACTGTTGAAAAGCAGTAAAAATAACTGCTACGGTATCAGTAAAGCCTAAACACGGCAATACTTAAAAGAAACTGCTTGTATCAGTAAACGAACAGTTGATATTAACTGTTTAACTCCTTACTGTATGCTACAGAAACTGTTGAGAAGCAGTAAAACTAACTGCTACATTATCAGTAAAGCCTCAATACGACAATACTTAAAAGAAACTGCTTGTACCAGTAACAGTTAAATGTTCAAACAGTTGATTTTAATTGTTTAGCTTCTAACTGTATGCTACGGAAACTGTTCAGAAGCAGTAAAAATAACTGCTACGATATCAGTAAAGCCTGAACACGGCAATACTTAAAAAAAACTGCTTGTTTTAGTTAACGTTAATATTCAAACCATTGAAATAACTGTTTAGCTCTTTACTGTATGCTACAATAACTGTTCAGAAGCAGTCAAAATAACTGCTACGATGTCAGTAAAGCTCTGAAAACGGCAATACTTAAAAGGAACTGTTTGTTTCAGTAAACTTTAATGTTCATCCAATTGAAATAACTGTTTAGCTCTTTACTGTTTTTGCCCATTTCAGTGCACGGTCAATAATCAATTATTTTAACATAAAAATAAGTTTCCTGAACTGTTTTTTTTTTTGACTGTACAACAACAGTAAAAAGCCTCATTTTATTTTTTTCAGTGTTGGTACGTCCTGACTGGACGTACTTGGCACGTCTTGATTAGATATGCTTGTGATATCCTGATTAATTGCGCTCGGTGTAGCCTGATTACTTTCGATGAAGTCCTCAACTTAAGCTTGGTGTTTTTTATTAAGAAATTTCATATCTTCAAAATATATGTACACCTTTTTTTAACTTCCTCCTGATCCGGAGGGAGTATTTTTTAAGACATTTTTGCAACGCATATATGCATCTCTTGCAGTCTTCCATCGTTGTTTCATTTTATTTAAGTTCATTTTTAGTGGAGCTCTATATGTAGGGGATTCAGGGGCAGGGTGGAATGGGCCTGTGAGTTATCAACGAAAACGATTTCTTTAGAGTGGAAAAAGTTATATATTCTGTACACACACATGATTATTAAACTGCAGCAAATTATTTACATGGGGCTTTCTTAACCACTAAAACTATGAAACTGAAACTAATACTATTAAAACTATATACATGATAAAGCGCGACTTGAGCTACATAACGTCGACTAATACGTTGTTGCTCGATTGACTGTTTGATGAAGACCGAAGGGTCGCCGTGGGGGCGGCCATATTTATACTTTCGTACTACACGCGCTGTCGCGCCGGGCCCCATTCTCTTGGCTACCAATCATGAGTGTCGAGAGTGAGGGGCGCGGGGCTAGGGGCGAGGCGGAAACAGCTACAAGGGGCACGGGAGGGGTACCTTCTTATGTATTTGGACTTTCCATTGTCTTTCCCTTATCTCGTACACCCTTGTTATATACTTGCATTTTTATGTTTCAACTAGTTAGCTTTTAGCCCAACTAACATAATGGCGTTCTAGAATTTCTCAATTACTGTATACAAACACTAAAATAAGCACATTAAAAATCTATCTTTACAGTAATCTGGTTTATGTTTGACTCTACTTTGCCCACTGACAATTCTAGGCTTTATTGGATTGCTGTGCTCCTCAACAATCCCACCCCCCGTAAGAGGGTTCAACCGATTACATCACCGTTGGTAGGAAGCACAACAATCCTTACAACAGGCCGGCATCTACCACTCTTATAATAGCGTCCGCACCAGGATAAACGCTTTTGACCACGCCTTTAGTTCACTGATTACGCGGTTTATTGTGGTCTACGATCACTACCACATCACCCACTTTCACATTTGGCACATTTTCGGTCCACTTATGGCGCTGCTGGAGAGTCGGCAGGTACTAGCGCAGCCAACGCCTCCAAAAGAGGTCGGCCAGCGCGTTGACCTTGCGCCACATACGCCTGGAGTCGACGTCGACCGCATGGCCGCGCGTACACGGTGGATCTCCCGCGGCAGTGCCTAGCAGGAGATGGTTGGGGGTCAGCACCACTGGCTGCTCGATGTCGCTGCTCACGTACGTAAGGGGCCGGCTGTTTATTACTAGCTCGGCCTCAGCGAGGAGGGTGTAGAGGACCTCCTCGCGATGGGCGCGCTCACGCAGGGTGGCCTTTAGGGCGTTCTTCACTGAGCGCACTAATCGCTCCCAGCATCCACCCATGTGTGGGGACGCCGGGGGGTTGAAGTGCCACGCAATCCCGCGGCCTGTAGCGTCGCTCTCCACCTTGTCGTGGTCCACGTCGCGCAGAGCCGCGCGCAGTTCGGTGTGCGTGCCGACGAAGTTGGTGCCTCGGTCGGAGTACATGTCCGAGGGTCGCCCGCGGCGCGCAATGAGGCGCCGCAGGGCCAGAATGGCCGAGTCAGCGCTCAGCGATGACGCCAGCTCCAGGTGGACGGCGCGGGTGGCGAGGCACGTGAACAACACGCCCCACCTCTTCTCCCTGCGCCGACCGATGGCGACCTCCATGGGGCCGAAGTAGTCGACGCCACAGTGGACGAACGCCCTCCTGGTCACCTCCAGCCTCGCGGCCGGCAGGTCACCCATCTTGAGGGCCACTGGCTTGGCCCTCTCCAGGCGGCACCGCTGACAGCTGGCTGTGACTGCCTTCACTGTCGACCTTAGGTTCGTCACCCAATATCTCTCTCGTACCCTGTTAACTACAGTTTCTTGGTTAGCACGAAGAGCCGCCGTATGGTAGCTATGTATGAGGCGGCGCGCAAGCACGTGTTTCCCATCCAATATTATGGGGTGACGCTCTCCAAAGCTGAGCTCACTGCAGGCGCCCAGCCTACCTCGTACCCTCACCAACCCATCTTCATAAAACATAGGGCTCAGCGTGAGTAACTTGCTGTTGTTAGGCAGCGGTTGAGCTTCCCTTAAGGCTGCTATATCGGTTCCGAAGCTCTCGTACTGTTCTATTCTCAACAAGGTTACCTCTGCCTGGGTCAGGTCCGCACCAGTCACGGCAGACGACTGGCGCCGTTTGCGGTAGCGATCCGCGAAGATGTGCAGTCGAGCCACCACGCGCAAGGCACGTGACCACGTAGGAAGTCGCTCGTACCGCAGCAGCGGCTCACGTGGCGTTGCCGTGGTGTGCACTCGCTGCACCCTCTCCAGCTCCGACTCTGCTACTGCGTCGAACTCGACGCTCGCCGGCCACTGCTTCTGTGGGCAGCGAAGAAACGGAGGGCCCGACAGCCAGTCGTTGCTGGTATTGGGCCAGTTCATTCGGGTGGCTTCATCAGCTGGGTTCATCGCCGAGGGAACCCAGTGCCAGTCGGCTCTCTTTGACCTCCTATCTATTTCTGCTAACCTATGTGACACGAACCTTTGAAATTCTAACGCATCTGAATTTACCCACTTCAACACAGTCTTGCTATCTGTCCTCATGTACTTTCTAACTATAGGTAGACCTAGCTCTTCTTCAACTGTGTCGGCTAACCTGCAAGCTAACACCGCGGCCTGCAGCTCTAAACGCGGAATGGACACCACCTTCTGAGGCGCTACTCTGGCTTTTCCTATTACGATAGCGACGTCCCTATTCCCTTCCGTGTTTATGCCTGCTAAATATGCCACCGCGGCGTAAGCAGACTCACTGGCGTCTCCGAACAAGTGCAGCTCTAGTCCCTCTGGCCTAAGGCCGTACCAGCGCGGTATGGACACATCCCTCAGATATTGTAGCTTATGCAGCCACTCAAACCATACCTTGGCCTCTGCATCTTTAAGTTGTTCGTCCCAATGTATGCCTGTGTGCCATACCCTTTTCATAAGAATGCGCGATTGTATAACACACGGATATAGAAAGCCCAGCGGATCGAAAATAGACATAATGAATCGTAGGAACTCACGTTTGGTAGGAATGACTTGCCCTTCTATTATTTCTTTAGGTAGCCGCTTGAATGACAGGTCGAACGCTAACTGGTCTGTACTAGGTGACCAGATCATACCTAATGTGCGCTCCGTAGCACCTTCGTCCTTATCAAGCGACACTCGATCGGGCATCTCCACCTTAAGTCTGTCGCGTAGCTCCTGAGAGTTGGTGACCCACCCCCGTATCACAAACCCGCCCTTGGCGTGGATGTGAGTCACCTCCTCGATCAGCTGACTAGCCTCCGCGACAGACCACGTACTATCGAGATAATCGTCCATATAATGCTTCTTATTAATCGCCGCTACTGCATCGGGGCACGAATCTACATATTGAGCCGCATTCTTATTTAAAATGTAAATGGCTGACGTCGGAGACGACATAGCGCCGAAAATCATAGAGTTCATGACGTAGACGTCAGGTTCTTTCTTACGCTCAGCGTTCCACAAAAATAATTGGGCCCCTCTATCCTGTTCCCTTATCTTAACTCGGAGAAACATGTCGGCTATGTCCCCGGTATAAGCTATGGGCCCGATTCTGAACTTAAACAGCACACCTAGCAAAGAATTTAATAGGTCCGGACCTGCAAGTAGGTTATCGTTTAGTTTTTGCGGCGGGTTCGCGGTGAGTGCTAACGCGTACCCGTGTTCCCGCCATAAGCGGCACAGGAGGACACCGTGGAGTTTTAGTGGGTTAGAGTCCCACATAACTGCGCTATCTCCCCGTGGTAGCGCAGTATGCATGAGCATTTCTCCACGCTAAAAAAAAATAACGTTATCGTTTAGTGACGTTCCATTACAAGTCGCCGCGGCGTCGAACACTAACCTCAACTTTCCCGGTTTGTTGGGATTCTTTACCCCGAAATGGGGTAAATACCACACCGGGTCGGATACTATGCTGCCCTCTACCTTACTAGCGTAACCCTCCCCTACCAACCTATCTATCTGAGCTGTGTAGGCGCTAGCGTACGTAGGGTCCTTAGCGAGTCGACGTTCTATTCCCGCTTGACGTTGACATGCGTACTTATAATTGTCGGGCAGCTGGGGTTCGTCCCGCCGCCACAATAAACCTACCTCCCAGGAGCCGCTCTCGGTCTGGCGGCTAGTGGAATCCAATAAGACTTGCCCTTTCAACAACCTGGTGCGACCGAGGCACCTCAGAAATACCTATTGCTTCTAATTCTAACTGTTTCTTTACTAAGTTATGCAAGTCAGCATCTGATTCTATAACACAGCTTACTGACTCTTCACTACTATTGAAATGACTATTACCTATGGGCCCGTGCACAACCCACCCTAAACTGGTCAAAGAGGCAACCGGCTTACCTGACTTTCCTCGGCGCGTCTCCTGGCTGACAAGCAACTCCCAGTTGTCCTGCCCCAGCAACAGCCGCGGCCTGGCTCCTCTCATTTCCTCGCATCCCAAGTGGCGAATGTGGGCGTGCTCCGTCATCACTGCGGCGGGCACTGTTAGCGCGGGTAAGTCTAGTCGTTTCAAAGTACGACACTTCACTTTATGTGTCTGTCCGTTCGGTCCGCGCACTGATACACTTATCACACGTGAGGCTTCATCCGTGATCTCCTGGCCGCACGCCGTTTGTAGCACCAGTGGCACCCGCTTGCCTGAGACGTCTTTCGCCAGCGACTCATCGATCAGTGAAACGGTAGCCCCGTCATCCAGTAGGGCATAGCACTGTTTATCCGTTCCGTTCACTGTCACACATACTGGCATTATCTTCAATAGCGCCTTTCCAGTGTAATCGCTGACGTTCGTTACGCTCTCAGTCTTCTTGTCAGCATGTAACATTATATGATGCGCGTAATTACAATTCGTACACTTACTCGCCCGACAGAAGTTCTTGTTATGTTTCCTTATTATGCACTTGAAACATAGTTTATGTTGCTTTACGTGGCGCCATCTCTCGTCGACACTCAACCCGCTGAATTTGTCGCATTTCGTCAACTTGTGTTGTTGCCCGCACATTGTGCATTTTTCTTCTATTGTGTTGTCCTGTTGTTCACTTTCTGTGTGTACGTGCAATCTCTGTATATTCCTTCCCTGCCTCACTATTTGCATCTGGCCTCGAGGCTTGCTAGCGCTATTCGTTGCGGTGGGCGTGTCGATGTTCATCTGAACATAATACGACGTGGCGCGGGCTAAATGACTTAGGAATTCTGCGAGTATCTCCAAGCTCGGTGATACCCGCACATCGATGCCCTGGTTATTCGCCATGCCCATCGCAAAATCGCCGTACTGAGCGCGTTGAATAGGTGTAAGTTTATTGAGTAGCTCACTTACCAGCTGTGGGTTATTCAGGTACCCGTTTGCACGCACACTTCTCAGCAACGAAACACAATTACGCACTGTTGTCGAAAACTGTCTCAGTTCGCGCCCGCTTTCCGTAACTTTCGGTAACGCGCGAAGTTTTCTTAGGGCACACTCAAGCACTAAGTTAGGGTGACCAAATTCGTCGTCTAGCGTCTTCATAATCTCCGACGGGTTGGTTGAGGTACGCAGCAAGTCTTCTACTGCGAGTTTGGCGTCCCCTTGCAACGATGTTTTTAAACGCGCTAGATTCTCGTGCGGTTTAAATTGATACAGAGCCGTCGTATCGTGGTACATATTTTTATACGACAGCCACTCTGCTGGGTCTCCGTTGAAGAATGGTAACTCGTAAGCTTGTCTCGGTACCGGCCGCGGCGGGCGGCTATGGCGTCCGCTAGTTGATCTATTCTCTTGTCCCGCGACCTATTTCTTTCCGTGTCGTCGGCGAACGCGTTGTCCCACTCGGCGCGGTCTCTATTCGGTGCACGCGCACCGAACGTCGCGGCGGGCGTCGTGACGATATCGGGTTCGCGGAACTGTACGGGCGCGGGCGCACACTGCGGGAGCGCGGTAGCACGATCGGGCTGCGATAAGTTCGTTATCACTTCACGGGCGGCCTGGGGCGTCGGTACATGTCGCGGAGGCGTCGGATCGCGGCACTGAGCGGGCGCGGGCCCTTCACTTGTTACTGCGGGCGTCGTTTCTGTCACCCATTCTTCTACCCGACGTGTTGTTGTTTCTTCGTCGGATGAGTCTTCATCAGCCGCTGCATCTATCTCAGCTAGATCGGCTTCGAGCTCCTTTCTTACCAGGTTTTCCTTCAAACGCACTAACTCTCTCTCTGCCTCGTATTCAACCCTCCGTCGTAGAAAGTCGGCACTTCTCTGACCGCTTCTCGTGGAGACGTGGCTCGTACGGGACCTTGCCTTCTGTATTCTCTCCGACCTCACTGGCGTGACCATTTCCCTATGGTCTATGACGCGACCCGGGCCAGCCAGTGGGATCACAGGTGCAGGGACCGACGATATGGTAGGCGCTATTGAAGGTGAACCCGGTGCCATTTCCGATGGCACCCCTGAGTCGGCTTCCATGGCTCTTCGTTTTATTACTTCAGCTTCTAATCTGCGCAGCTTGCTTCTGGTTGTGACCGTACTATTTCCACTCATCGCTAATATCACAGGCTATCCGGCTCGACTAGGACCAAATTTTGTAGGGGATTCAGGGGCAGGGTGGAATGGGCCTGTGAGTTATCAACGAAAACGATTTCTGTAGAGTGGAATAAGTTATATATTCTGTACACACACACGATTATTAAACTGCAGCAAATTATTTACATGGGGCTTTCTTAACCACTAAAACTATGAAACTGAAACTAATACTATTAAAACTATATACATGATGAAGCGCGACTTGAGCTACATAACGTCGACTAATACGTTGTTGCTCGATTGACTGTTTGATGAAGACTGAAGGGTCGCCGTGGGGGCGGCCATATTTATACTTTCGTACTACACGCGCTGTCGCGCCGGGCCCCATTCTCTTGGCTACCAATCATGAGTGTCGAGAGTGAGGGGCGCGGGGCTAGGGGCGAGGCGGAAACAGCTACAAGGGGCACGGGAGGGGTACCTTCTTATGTATTTGGACTTTCCATTGTCTTTCCCTTATCTCGTACACCCTTGTTATATACTTGCATTTTTATGTTTCAACTAGTTAGCTTTTAGCCCAACTAACATAATGGCGTTTTAGAATTTCTCAATTACTGTATACAAACACTAAAACAAGCACATTAAAAATCTATCTTTACAGTAATCTGGTTTATGTTTGACTCTACTTTGCCCACTAACAATTCTAGGCTTTATTGGATTGCTGTGCTCCTCAACACTATACGAGTTCAATTTATTAAATCGGTCTTCTCAAACTCCATGATCATTCTTAGGCGATGCTAGGTAAAGCTGCACCACGCAAAGAATGATTATGGAGTTTAAAAAGACCAATAAACGGGAACTCGTACAGAGCTCCTTTAAGGTCTCAGCACACATATGGGATCGGAAAGGGATCGTAACCGTAACGCCTTTCGCCTCGCTGTCAACCCGGCGTCAACCTACCGTATGCACGTAACGAAAGCGTATCAGCAGCGCCTGTACGTCAACTCGGCTACGGCTAGGCGACACCGCGCTTACGCCTCGCCGCCCCCTGGCTGACCTGGTTGGCACCAGATCAGTTTGAATCCAAACGTTAAGTGTAGCGCACGGTTATGTCTTGGTTTACAATACGTGAGTTGGCTATCATAGCCATAGCACTTGATGAAGAGGAAAAAGAAAATAGCAAGAAAAAAAGAAAAAGATATTGGGTACACAGTATGAATAAAGCAAGGAGTACTGAAGGGGAATTTCGGACTATAAAAAAACATGTGATGGATGATGAAGAGAAATTTTATATTTATTTTCATATGCCGAAATATCTCTTTTATAACATATTGCAGTCTATAGATGAATGTATAAGGAAGAAGAATACAACATTCAGAGAAACAATATCGCCCGAAGAAAAACTAGCTGTAACGTTAAGGTGAGAAATTGCATTTGTTTTTGGAATTTTTAATCTGGTCTACATAAATATTTGTACTATAATTTTAATGTTTGTATTATCTCTATTGTTCTTTTTTTTAAGTGTACAAAAAAAATACTCGGTTCCGAAACTACAAGATAGATTAATTTTTATCCTCTGTCGATAAAAAATATTTCTTTTGGAACGCAACCCTCATTTGCGATCAGGTGTGCACAGGGGATGTACGTTTTATGTCTGGTGTATGTGTGTATATATTTTGTGTGATTGCGTAAGGTATTTTAGTAAATGCAACTTTTTTGTAGTTTAGGTAAAAAAAAAATACCCATAAATCACATATTTTTTTATTATACAAAACTTTATTATTAAATCCAAAAATTATGGCAATTAAACAAAAATAGCGCCACAACAAAAATACAATCATTGTATAAATTAAAGATTGTTTGAAGTATCAAGATCGTCAGCATTTGACGCGCCATTTTCTTCTAAGTTTGAAATATTAAAATCATGAATGTTTGAAGCGCCAGATGTTGATTGTATCTCGTGGCTAATGTTATTTAGAGTGGTATAACCTCGAGGCATGTCATCTTCTCTTTGGGGAATGTAAGGGTTGCGATAACTATAATAGCTTTGTTTCTCTGCGATTTCTTTTAACTCCATTTCCGAAACTGCGTTATATATTTTACTTTTCATAACAGCTTGGTTATATTCTGAAAATTTTTTAACAGTTGCCGCAATGCTCTTAAAAAATGTATCTATCTCATCTTCTTTTTTGGTTTCGTTGTGATTTAATAAATATTTCATTAAAGTTTGTGACGCTGAATTTTTTTCAATATTAAGTTTTTTTTTTTTTGAAATTTTGGATGCAACTGAATGGTGCTCCCACATTGCCGTTATAAAATGTTTGTAAACATTTTATAACACCAAAACATTTACTAACAAATGTTAACAATTGTTACACTTTGTTAGAAACTGTTACATGTTATAAGTGCTCCTACATTGATGATATAACATCTAGTATTGGCTCGCAGTTTGGTTTCGCCTTCTGAGGGCCGAGGACGTCTACACGAAAATGGAAGAAGATTTGCTCATTGGAATAGCTTTTATTTTTTGTTTAAAAAAGAAGAAAAAGCGCTCTTATTGGATGCGCCAAACGCTAAAAGCTAGAGAAAAATATAGTGCCACAGACTATCTCAAGGATTTGGGTATTGACGGTTGCTTAAAAGATTTTATAAGAATGAACAGTTCCGAATTTGAATATCTACAAAATTTAATTGGGGCAAAAATAGGCAAACGAGACACTACATTTAGAAAATCTGTAAGTGTGACGGAAAGACCTGCGGTAACGTTAAGATTTTTGGCAACTGGTAGCAGTTATAAAAGTCTTGGAAATGTGTTCAAGTTGTCAGACCAAGTGATATCTATTATCGTACCAGAAGTGTGCGAGGCTCTCAATGAGGTTTTAAAGGAATACATACAGGTAAGTCAAACAACATTTTTAATTATTTTTTTATTTACTTTTAATATGATCTAATCTAATCATACTTTAGGTAGGTACCTACCTTACCTTACTAAATTTTTTTAATAATTAACAAACCAAACATGTATTTTTTAATTTTTGATTGATTCCAACAAATCGTTTAATGATTGGGTCGAATCGTTTTTAAGTGGTGTACAATAAAGTATATAATAAATAAATAAATAAATAAATAAATCTTGGCTTGATTCCGATAAATTAGACGGACTCCGAGTATGTGTCCTGGAGTTATCCGAAGAACTGGTTTCAAATGAAGCCGAGGGACTCGGTGCGGTGTAGTATCCTCTCGAGCTACAGTCAGCATTATTTTCCGAAAAAGTGGATAGATTTGGTTCAGAGTTGTATCCCCAGGAACTACTAGCGGTTGGGTCTGTAAAGGTTGTTGGAAAATCATATTGTCCCATTGTACAAAATATTGTTAATGTGATGTTGAGCAGTATTCTTAGCATGACTGTTTTTTATTTGTTTCAGTTTCATCGAGACATACTCTCCAAATGCGTCATTTTCATCCCTGCTTTTTCTAGATTCGTACATTCTTTGTAAAATATTTACAGCTTCTTGTTGTGTTGGATCTTGTTCTACTTCAGGCCGTCTTCTTTTCCGAAATGGTTTTGGGGTGGCGAAAGGCGTGCCCGTAGTTTCATCAGTGACAGTATATCCTGTTTCGTTCAAACTGAGAGTGTTTTCTGAAGCAATTCTGTTTTCTTCGTTACCCTGAAAGAATAGAATTAAACGATAATTTCAAGTTATAGGCGCGTCAAATTAGCTAAAATTGTAAAAAAATCTATAACCGCGATTTTCTTTTTCTATTACTTAACAACCCTTAGCTGAAATCATATTTTTTTATAGTGTATTCTATTAATATTTCATACTTAATAAAAATATCCAATAAAATTTGTTAGAATAACGAGTTATAAATTTATTTTTCGCGCCTATTTCTTAATCTTCTATTTTTGTTCCAGATACCAACAACACCTCAAGAGTGGCTACACGTGGCAAATTCATTTGAAGAAAAATGGAATTTCCCAAATTGCTTAGGAAGTATCGATGGAAAGCACGTAGCCATACAAAAGCCAATTGATAGCGGCAGTGAATATTACAACTATAAAGGATTTTACAGCGTTGTACTTTTAGCGATAGTGGACGCAGAATACAACTTTCTGTACGTGAATATTGGCTGCCAAGGACGCATAAGTGATGGCGGAGTTTTCGCAAACACAAAATTTCGAAATAAAATTAACGACAATAGTTTGAAAATACCCAGTGACAGCTCACTACCAGGCAGAAACAAACCTGTTCCTTATGTGTTCGTAACAGATGATGCGTTCCCTTTAGAAAAACACTTATTAAAACCTTTTCCAGGACCACAGGATAGCAATTCTAAGGAAAGAATCTTCAGTTATAGACTGAGTCGTGCGAGGAGAACAGTAGAGAACGCATTTGGGATTTTGTCAGCCAGATTTAGAGTTTTACGAACTACAATATTATTAGATCCAGAAAAAACTACTACTTTAATTATGACATGCGTGCTACTGCATAATTTTATAAGAAAAACTGAATCGAGCATGATTTACGCTCCATCTCAATACTATGATGGAGATGACATAGTAACTGGTACACGTATCGATGGACAATGGAGATTAGAACAGCAGCAATTAACACCACTTGAAGCATGTGAATCCCTGACAGATGATGGGAAAGAAATAAGAAAAGAATTCGCAGAATATTTTTCAAATGAAGGGTTTTTGGACTGGGCATCTAAATATTATTAAAAGACGTTAAAATAAAACTCACCTGCAACCCTCCATCGACAGTTAAACTTGGAATATTTTTGCCTTTAAGGAACATGAGTTTTTTAAATGCAAACCATTTACTTGACTCATTAGCTCCTGCACCAGATTTATTAGATTTACATTCTCGGTTAAATTGACCTACGAGTGATCGAATCTTTTTTTCAATTACTTTTTTATCCATCGCCTATCCCGCCATCACCCTTATAAAATGTTTACAAACAAAAGATAACACATGTTTTATTTTGTTATAATTTGTTTTGTTATAAAATGTTTACTAACATTACTAAACATTTTCTAACATGAAAATTTATTTGTGATTAAATGTTTGCTAACAAATGTTTACTAACGTTATTAAACATTTTCTAACGGCAATGTGGGAGCACCAGAAGATGCAGAAGACTCAGGACGCGGCGAAAGTGGAGTAGTTTCCGCTTGTAAGTTTTCTGGAGACTGAATTATGTTTATTGAGTTCTGTGAATCATCATTACCCAAGAAACTGCTAACATCTGAACCGTCATCATCATCAACCGAAGAGATCGTATTTCTTTCTTTGTAATGAGGTACTAAAAAACTCATTTCATCTTATAAGGTCCACTTTTTCGTCGTCGGGGCTGCCTGACCACTTTTAGTTTTACGCTTCTTCATAGCTCGTCGGTGAGACTCTCTAAGATTTAACCAAGTTTTCTTGCACTCAGATTCTGAAATAAAATAAATCATGGTTAACTAACTTAAATACTCCTTGCGAATGGCGGCGTCTTTAGCAGGCAAGTCGCGGGAGGGGAAAGGGGAAAGGGTGGACGAAGAGATTTATTTATTTTAACTTACACACACTATCTTACAGGTTGAACCCAATACAATAGAGTGGTTAAAATCTTAATCTAAAATCAGTTCTTAAATAAATGTACCTATAATAATTATATAAACCTAAACTTCTAACACTATTAATATCTTCTAAACTAATATAAACTAATATAAAATTAAACGTTACTCATCTAAATTTTAATTATAACTAACAAAATTTAACAAAACTCTTGCGAATTCACTCAAATTGCACGAAAATATGTCTAGCCTCTCATGCAATTCGTTGAGCACACAGATTGTCCGGGTGAGAGGTGTTTTCGCTAATAGATTGGTTCTAGCAGCAGGCACGGCCAGCAGTGGCGGCCGACGCCGCCTCCACACGTACCGATCTGGCACGCACAGCTTCAGGTGACGCAGCACACCCGTGTTATGTACTACTCCACGCAGGAGCTTTAGTGCATACGCCGCGAGTGTAAATTCCCGGCGCACTCTGAGTTCGTTGTACCCCACCATTCCGAGTACAAACAGTGTAGGATACATTAGCGGGTAAAATGGGTAAACTCCATAAAGTTTGAAATACAAGTGTCTTGTAAATTTATTTTGTACTCGCTCCAGCATGACATTATATTTCGCTTCATGAGGAGCCCAAATCACCGCGCTGTGCTCCAGATGACTCCTTACCAAAGCGTCATACAGCACCCTGAGCGTGGTAATATTTGTGAATCCTTGTGACTGCCTCAGCACGAAACCCAGGTTTCTGTACGCTTTCTTGCAAATCTTAACTATATGATCCCGGAAAGTGAGATCCGGGGTAAGCAGTACTCCTAGATCTCGCACCTGAGACACACGCTGCAATGGCGCTTCCTCTACTTTGTATTCGTAGTCTAAGGCAGTCTTCGCGCGCGTAAATGACATGACTGAGCATTTCGCTGTGTTGAAATAGAGTTTATTTTTATGGCTCCACGCTACCACTCTATCTATGTCTTCCTGCAATCTCTCACAGTCCGACAAACTCTTGACCTCGAGCAGCAATTTGAGGTCATCGGCAAACAATAAACATAAACTATGTTTGACTACGTCTGGTAAGTCATTTATCATTAAAATAAATTCGAGAGGACCCAAATTGCTGCCCTGGCTCACGCCGGATCTGGTGTAGTATGGCTCGGATTCGAACCCGTTGTAGTCAACGTACTGCTGTCGGTCTTTCAAGTAGCTGGCGAAGAACCGTAAGAGGTGCGATGTACAGCCAATTTTTGCCAGTTTCATTAGCAGTACATCATTGTCGACAGTATCAAACGCTTTCCTAAAATCAAAATGAGCTGCGTCTACCTGCACACCAGCATCGACTGCCGGCACCACCCGTGCCATGAAGTTAAGCAGATTAGTGGCAGTGCTGCGCGCCGGACGGAACCCGTGCTGCGCGTCTGATAGCTGTGCGCACACTTGACCTTGCACGCAGCGCTGGACGGCAGACTCAAACACTTTTGCAGGTGTCGATAACACTGCCACCGGTCTGTAGCCACTGACATCCGAACCTGACTTACCCTTAGGAACTGGAATCACTCGAGTGATTTTCCACCTCGGCGGAAACGTTGCTTGTTTTAAACAAGTATTAAAGATATGATGCAGGGGTTCAGCCAGCACCCTGCCACAGTCTCGGAACAGAAAAGCTGGTATGCCATCGGGGCCAGATGAGCGCTTTGGTTTGAGGTTTATGAGCGCTTCCCTTACGTCTTGAAGACTGAGGGTCTCAATGTGCACTCGCGCACTGTTCGCCTCCGCCTCCGCCGCCGCCGCCCGCGCTTCCAGCCGCGGCCGCTCCTTATTGTATACCGACTCAAAATATGACGCAAATTTTCTAGCACACTCCTCATCCGAAAGATGTTGACCATCCTTTATGATAGTTTGTCTGTTTAACCTGCTTCTTTTGGACCTAATATACTGCCAGAATGATTTGGGATCTTTGAGAATTGACTTTGAATTTTAAACTTGTGTTCTTTGTGCGCAATATCTATTGATTTTTTAATACGAGCTCTGCACTTTGAAAATTCTGAATAATCACTATCCAGCTTTGTTCTCTTGAAAGTTTTATGAAGTCTAGCTTTATTCTTAATATCTCTTATTATATCTGCAGTGTACCATTCGGGATAAACGTATCGAGAATTTTCAAATTTAGTCTTTTTGCGGGGTACACATCTATCTAAAATATCACATAGTGTATCATAAAAAAATATTCAACATATCCTCCAAATCATGCGTGTCATAAATCATACTCCAATCAGTGGAAGTCAGCAAAGAATATAATGTCTCGTAGTCAGCCCGATAAAAGTTCCACTGCGGCCTAACACTACGTGCTGCGGGACTACCGTCTTCGGCAGAAGGCATAGGCGGGGCGGACACCGTGGGTGCGGGGGGCGCGCGTGCACAAGGCACGCTGAGCGCGAGCGGCGGGTGGTGCGCGTCGACGAGCACGAGCGCGTCTTCGGCCGCCACCACCGATATCTCCCCGCCAAAACCTGTGCTCAGAACCAAATCCAACTGACGACCCAGATGGTTGGGTACTTATAAACAATAAGGAGATAATGCGAGCAATAAACAAGTTGATCATAGTTAATAAGAGGCTGAATGGTGTAAAATTAGCGGAGAAACTTGATTCAACATTTAATGATGATCGATGATTGATTGATTAGATGAGTATAATGTATAAGTGTATACTTATAAATAAATGAATATTTGCAAATATGGATAATTTTATTTACTTACCGTATAGTGATCATCAATCGTTCTGCAGGTGAAATGGAATCTCTGAATGTAGTATCTTTTTTCAAAATGTTGTTACTGATGAGAAATAACAGTTCGTCGAAAGATTGTATAACCCTGATCCTGAATGATAGTAAGACCCTAAGTGTCTAAACACACTATGCCGAACGTACGCGACCGAAGTTCCGCGGCTGATTTTACGTTCCAACGTATTCGGCTGATATGACACACCATAAGTGCCGAACTTACGCGGCAGAAATTCAGTTGCGCAATTTTGTGTGTATTTTTAGTGTTTCGAGCGCTGTCGTGGCGTCGTGTCGTGTTATCTAAACAGCCGGACAGACAAATGCAAAATAAAGTGATCCTGTTAGGGTTCCGTTATTACTTTTGAGGTGCGAAACCCGAAAAATGGACTATTTTACAGTAATAGCAATTGCAGAGGCTTTAGAAGAGGACAAATACAAGAAAGAATATTGGGTGCACCCATTGAATTCTACGAGACTACAAGATGGCCAGTTTCAACGTTATGCAAAATACAGAGCCTATCCCGTTCATTCTTTTAAGTATTTTCGCATGACAATACAATCTTTCGACGAACTGTTATTTCTCATCAGTAACAACATTTTGAAAAAAGATACTACATTCAGAGATTCCATTTCACCTGCTGAACGATTGATGATCACTATACGGTAAGTAAATAAAATTATCCATATTTGCAAATATTCATTTATTTATAAGTATACACTTATACATTATACTCATCTAATCAATCAATCATCGATCATCATTAAATGTTGAATCAAGTTTCTCCGCTAATTTTACACCATTCAGCCTCTTATTAACTATGATCAACTTGTTTATTGCTCGCATTATCTCCTTATTGTTTATGGTTCACTTTCAGGGTTGTTATTAGGCAATAAGCCTGACTGGGTGCCAATATTTATTGGATTGAGTTTGTAATATCTCTTCAAGGTCGTCACTTGAATAATGGGTATGTGCGGGTGTGTCGACATTATCGTAATCTTGAGTACGAGTCCTATAACCATAATTGTTATCTGAATTGTTGTTGGAGCCAATGCTTGAAGGATTATACCTGTATTGATTATATTGCACCGTTGATGATCTTGGTATTAATGGAATACTGACTTAACTAAAAAAAGACGATTTTTGGGAAATCGCAAAAGAAGATCTTGCTATGGGGACTTGTCCTACTTGTTGATGCATAAAAATAAAATTGATTTATATTAATCATGAATGCTTGTATTTTGAACATCTATGATTAACTATTGATGAGATCTGAGTAAAAAAAAACCGGAAATACTTTCTATCTATTTTTTAAAAATATTATAAAAAGTACATTCTAAGTTAAGTCAGTTTTTTATAAAAAGTAAAGCAAATATTTGCAAATGCAAATACACCATTAAGTTTTAAGCCTGTTTCAGTTTGAATAATGCATTATTTATAATGACTAATTCAGTATTTAGTCTGTATATGATTACTTTAAGAAAACACATCTAAAGATTGGGTCACGTTATTCAAATTAGCAGACCGTAAATAAACTTAATATTGGCGTTTTTTAAAATTAATTAAAAGACATAAATGTAATCATCAATCTTTTATTACAGCAACCTTCACAGTAGATAAAAATAACAAATTTAACGTATAGGTTCTATACATCAACATAAATCAAGCCGGAGAATTGCTCCAATTATACAAAAAAAAAATCGCTAGATATACCTAAAAACTAAAAGTTCTTTCTTACTTAAAAAAAATAAACCCACTTTGGTGATCCAACCTATTAAATAAAACAATGTCATAATCAACTTTAGTTAAATCTCTATAAAACATTAAATATAAACTTCTAAAGCAAACATAATTAAAACTTAAGGAACCTTCTTTTTTAATTAACTTTTGTACCTATGTAATCAGTAATCAATGTTACGGTAGGTACACAATTAAATAATAGAGTTATAAAAATCAGAATAAAAATTTGGGATCAATTTTTTTAATAATAGCTCTCTCAGATCTTTCTAGTTGGTACAATTTCACACAGAGGAAGCATTTTTTTCCTTTTGTTTCTGATGCTCACTTCCTGGTATTCACTATCTTTGTACGAAGTTTTAACGAAAAATGAAAAAGGTGTATCTTTGCTCACTTTTATCACCTTTAAGTCATTCCATAAAACAGTTCTTCCGTCTTTAGTTTTATTAAAATTAAAACCCCAATCTTCTTGTAGTTTTTTTAAGTCTAAAAACGACTCAAATGTCAGTTCATGTACTGAAAATTTCTTGCCAGACTTCTTTGCGTTTTTAATTATGGCTACATATTGGTGAGGGGAATATATTGGACCGGATTTTAGATTTTTTGTAATCTCCTTTTCTATGAGGCTATGGATATTATCACCCTCGTTTTGTGTATGACCTTTTATTAAGTATTTATGAGTGATAGATTTTATATTTAGATGAGTGACTGCATACAGGTATAGTGCTACTATAAATTTATTTTTATTTTGACCGGCACAATTGTCAGAATAAAGAATTAAATTACACTCGTTGTCATTTAGTGATTCCGCTGAGAGCTTCTCAAATACATTTAGTAAACAAGATCCGATTTCGTTGGCCCCGCGTTTAGCATCGGTTTCGTTCCAGAAGAAGCAGTGTACATCATCATAGGAGTCTTTAATATGGCCGTCAACTTTTTTGTTTAACATCGTAATTGTGAAATTGTAACTATTTAATTTTGATTTGTAATAAAATCCTGAGGTATCTCCTCTAGGAGATTGCAGAACAGCTTGCAGATCAAACACAAGAACTTTATTTTTATCGTCTATTTTGCAGCGATCATCGTGTTTTTCCTGGCGGCTCAATGTTTTTTCTTCTAAATGGGCATCGTACGATTCTTTGAGCAATACTTTTTGTTCAGGCGTCGAGTTCTTGTATTGCAAACATAAATCACATTGATCTTTTCTGGGGCGAAAAAATGAAATATTATAATCTTGTGTAAAAACTTTATAAAATGTGCAATATCTACCAGCTGCTTTGTTATTTTGATTTTGATTTTCTTTAAAGTCCCTGAATAGATCTGAAATTGTTTTCCCACCATCAATGTAGTCACGAGTAGAATATTGCCTAATATAATGGGATTCAACTCTTGGTATTGCGTCTATGAAATGTTTAATATCGTTTAGTAGTTCTTCATCAACCCTTACATGATTGCTGTGCTGTCCTCTCAGATCTCGTGCTAGAATTCCATGTTCATCTATTTTGCTCTTGACAGTACGTATTACACGATCAGAAATATCCAAGCTGTTCATAAAAAACTTTTTACAGACTCGTACCGATTGCCCGTCTAATAAGAAATGGAATGCTTGATTGCAATTTCTTGGATTACGAGCATTTGTATATTTATATCTTGGAGTTATATTGGTCATACAAGACATAATATACGACCTTTGGGCATCAACCTGGCCGAGATTCCAATACACATTAAAAATGGTTTGTCTTTGTTCTACAGTTATCTTTTCACAGCATTTGAGCCTACATTTATCACCACAGGGTGGTTGAACAGAACGAGGTTTGATTGGTTTATTTTTCTTACTTACGTATGGTTTTCCAGCATTTCTCAGACTTTTAGCTTTATTCTGTTTCCAGCTTTCTACATTCCGTTTACGTTTCCTTCCCTTCTTCTTTTCTTCCTGTGGTGTAGTATTTTCTCCGATTTCATGATTTAGCGAAACTTCTGTTGTTGCAGATTCATTAATGTTTGTTTGCTCTGATTGTTTTTCTGCGGTTACCTGAACTATGTTATCTTGTGTATTGTTATGTTCGTCACTAGAGTCTGTATCGGAACTATTACTGGAAGATCCTGAAGATGATGAGGATGAAGAAGACGTAGAAGACGAGGAACTTCCATATGATTTTGATCGACTTGGATATACTGGTATTGGCCTTTGATTTTTAGACGGAACTTCGTATGTTGGATCTTGATCACTTAAATCGACATCGCTATTTTCAGATTTTGAATGTCTTTCATCAGTGCAATCGTGGACGATTGTGGTGTTATGAAGGTGATTTTCATTGCTGACTGAAGCCGATCCCGAAATTTCAAAATAATCCTGTACGTTTGAGTAACGCTGATTTTCGGGCTTGTTTGTTATATCAGCTAACATCTATAACAAAAATAAAACGTATTTTAGTAGTAATAAAATAAATAAGAAATGAATACAAACCTAATTTTTAAAGTTACTTGAAATTGTTACCTCCACTTCAGTTGATGACACCGATTCATGTTCTTTATCTTGTATTGCCGGTTGTGGCGCCGGGCTACGAACTTGAACAAGCTCTATTATCTTTTTCGACCTATTGGATGACATTATCAACCTAAAACATAAATAGTAATATTATGCCTCTTGTACAAATAAAATATTATAAGCAGTATTTAGACCAACAATGACTTATCATAAAACATTTAAAGGCAATGAAAAAATTACGCATTATGTTACATTCATTTTATTCAAACAAAGACTCAACTAATATTGCGGCTCCTAAGTAACAATAACCTTTAGTAGTAAACAGACTTATACTTGAATGTAACAAAGTGTTACTTTTAATAATGGATAGGTTTTAATAGTAAACTGACTTAACTCGTAATGGGCCTCGAAAAATATAACAACGTTCAATGATAAACTGACTTAAAACTGAATGTTTCACGTAATATATTATTAAAATATGTAGTAAACTGACCTAAAATTTAATTTGTCATTATAAGATTACACAATTTGATGAAACTTACCTTTGAATTTAGTCGTAAACACACTCAACACCTATTGGGTCTTCGTTCAATAAAATAATAATACCCTCACTACACAGATGTTGGACACAAACTGGCATGAGTCGCTATTCGACGAAAACACAATGGGAGATTCCATAAGAGTGAAAGAGACGGATATATCATTGGGGCGGGAACAATGCGTAACCTCAACGTAATTCAAACGGCAGATGGTAGATGGCGCTAAAAGCTTTTTATTGCACTCATAAATTCAAATTTGAAGTCGAATTTTTCATATCGGGTAATAAGGATAGCAAAAAATTTTTGTCGGGATCATTTTCTTCATTGACAGACATTCTATTTAATATAGATTTTTGAAATGGTGTTAACTTCTTGTTATTACGCTCGGAATTGGTTAGTGTGTTCGACGGTAGCAATGGTGGAGTAGTTAGTCGCGGTGGACTAGTAGTTGGTGGTAGCGAATCACAACTGGTACTATTTTCATCTTCGGGTAAACTGAGATTGCTATCAGTATTTCGATGTTCTCTATTGATATCCAAAAAAGATAAAATCTGAAAATATGAAGTGTTTCTCTTCTTGGCTGGCGCGGCACTACCACTCTTTAAACTGTCTTTTTTATTTTCTCTTACGTAGTAATCCCTTAAATGTTTCCATTTTTTTTGTAAGTCATCAACTGAAATAAAGAAATATATATATTTAGTAATAACCAACTTACACTAACAGAATATTATTGTTGTTCACAGGTACTTGTCAACTGGAATGACCTTCCAAAGTTTATCAAAGGATTTTTTAATAGGCCGATCAACAATTGCTCGTATAGTTAAAGAAACATGTGTTGTAATTTGGAAGATATTACAACCAATTGAAATGCCAGAACCTACAGAAGAAATGTGGCTCGACATTGCAGAAACTTTTTTTTCTACAACAAATTTTCCAAATTGCATTTGTGCCCTAGACGGCAAGCACGTGCGGATTCTGTGCCCAGCACTATCCGGTTCTCGTTTTTTTAATTAAAAAAAAAAAATTCTCAGTTGTATTGTTGGCTCTTGCTGATGCCAATTTAAATTTTACTATGATTGATGTAGGTGCTTACGGCAGGGAGGGAGACAGTGCCATTTTCAAAAGATCAATATTAGGAATCCGATTGAGAAGAGAAACATTAAATTTACCCGTTAATAGAGAACTACCTAACACAAATGAACCAAGGCTTCCATTTGTAATAGTAGGCGATGAGGCTTTTGCTCTTGACAAACATTTAATGAGACTATTTCCAGGTTATAATTTAACCAGAGAAAAACGTACATTTAACTATTGTCTCAGCAGGGCACGAAGGTGTGTAGAATGTACATTTGGTGTTTTGTGTAA
Source organism: Orthosia gothica (assembly GCA_949775005.1). Classification (NCBI taxonomy): domain Eukaryota; kingdom Metazoa; phylum Arthropoda; class Insecta; order Lepidoptera; family Noctuidae; genus Orthosia; species Orthosia gothica. Next base: position 45,522,696 of record OX459035.1, read on the forward strand.
TAAATGGAGAATCCTACATACTCCAATTTTGACTTCTCCTGATTATGCAACTCAAATTGTAAAAGCAGTTTGCGTTCTTCACAACTTCATCAGAAAACGTGATGGATACAACTTTAAGGATCAATTTTTTGAACACAACTTAGAATCTTATATCATCAGAATCGTCACATCAGAATATCACAAATGCCACTACTGCAAGGCAAAAATTCATGGAATATTTTAACAATGAGGGGAGGGTAGCTTGGCAGGACCGCATTGTACAATGATCGCTTGTGATAAATAATAAAAATATTTAATAAAGTTCCATAAACACGGTCGCGATTCAACCGCGATAATTAATTTTTATGAATCAAACATGGAGTACGGTCTACGTTTTAATGACACAACAAAGCACGTGCATCTCGTGCGCAGACAGAGGCGAAATAAACACTACGGGCGGACACGCGGGGCGCGGGCGGGGGCATGCCTGCCTCCCGCTGCTCCCCGCTCCCGATCTCCGTCGGCAATCGAACCGAACTTCGGTCGCGTATAATGTGTGTTCTACAGAATACGTTGCCGCCGAATTTCCGCCTTACGCCCGAATGAAGTTCGGCTGTACGCTATAACGCAACGTAATTTCGGCATAATGTGTCGCCAGTAATTCAAATAGCATTGCAGGCGTAATCATGCCGAACTTCCGTCGCGTATCCTCGGCATAGTGTGTTTAGACACTTACATGTTTGTTTACATGAAAAAACCATGGAACCTCGCACTATGTTAGGTCGATTAGCTCCTCAACCACCAGAGCTAGGCTCCTTCTGGAAGTGTGGTTGGGTAGCTGGAGAACTGGGCTGCCGAATGGCGGTACCCTGATGGGTGTACCACCAGCCTTTCTCCTGCTTAAGGCTGCGGTTCCACTGAGGCGGAGTGGAGCTGTGCGGAGCGGGGCTGAGCTGTGAAAAGAGGTATGTGTTTCCACTGAAGTGGAGCGGAGTGGAACGGAGCTGCTTTGCCTATTCGCATCGCCTGGTGCGTGAGTGCCCAGTGACACGCGTTCTCTCAGTCAGATCACACGTCATGTTGTCAGTAAAAAAAAAGCAGCTTTTTTGTACCTTTCTCTACTGGAGGAGGAAGAGTTGGAAGAAGAGAAATTATCATTGGTTGCCGCAAATTACTTGAATTCAAAAAGAAAACATAGATTTTGGATTCGAAAACATCTAAAATATCATTCTATACATGGCGAATTTGCAACTTTCTTTCAAACCTGTGATGACGAAATATTCGAAAACTCCTATAGAGTATCAAGAAAAACTTTCCATGACCTACACTGTTTGCTCAAACCACACTTACAGAAGAAAGATACCAACTGCAAGAGATCGATATCAAGTGAAGAAAGGCTTGCGTTGTGTTTGAAGTAAGTACACAATTTGATTCAATAATCTTTTATTCAGATAGTTATTCATTTATAATCATTTATTCAAACAACTGAGTATTCATAATCAAAACAGTCTTTGGAACACAGTCTAATGAAAAATATAAGGGCGCGTTCAGACGCGCGTGGAGAGCGTGGGGCGTGCGCGTGTAGAACGCACCCTAATTAAAATCAACAAATTTAAAGAGTTGTAGCTACATTACAGTTTTACCTACATTAAGATTTAAACAGTTAACAATTATTCATAATAAAAACAGAATTTGCAAGACACTCTGCTAATCAATAAATATAATTAGAAATCAACATAACCAAACATGTTCGTTATTATTTTCATTAACATTTTGATTATTAGGTCCAGGTGGAAAAGGTTCACTAGAGTCTTGTGGTGATTGCATTTGCAGATTGTTTTCATAATTTTGGGTAGTGTATGTTTCTGTTCGAGCTGTAGAATACCCATAATGTGGAGCCATCCATGAACTTTGTTCATTTACGTCCTCAGCTTCTAATAGAGCTTTCATTGCTTTTCTTTTAACTTGTAATTGTAAATAGCTTGGAAGTTTTTTTATACTTTTTGCTATCGTGAGAAAAAAATGATCTATGTCGTCAAAGCTATCGGGGGCCATAATATTTTTTTTTAACTCAGCTCGTTCTTTCTTCATTCGCTGGTGATTAGCTTGATGTGTTCTTAGGAATTCGGAGATTTCATCAGATTTTCTTTTATTGCTTCTTGATGAATCAGGACACAATGTAACCGAAGACTGGGTAGCTAGTGAAGAACTGCCAACGCCGATGTTTGATACATCTGATGTAACAATATTGTCTAAATCAAACTGTTCTAAATCGGATATTGAATCGTTTGGTGCCGAGCTTATTGCATTATCGTCATGATTTTGGCTCCTCAAAAGTTCTGAATCTTTTTAAAAATTTGTAGCGCAAACTCTTATGCATGTGTGGCAGTAATAACTCCATCAGTTTTTGACATTTCCATTCTCTTGTTTGTTTCGCCGCCTGGCCACTTCTAGTATGATTTTGTCTTTTTAAGGCATCGCGATGATTGTCGCGCAACTTCTTCCACTTAGCTTTAGCTGTTTTAACTGCAAAAATAATTAACGGTAATATTAATACTTTATTTATAGTTACTTATTTTACAGGTATTTGGCAACGGGTAGTAAGTATTCGACACTTGCAGAAAATTTTAGAGTTGGAAGATCTACTTTGACGAAACTCATTCAAGAAGTTTGTGATTGCATTTGGGACGTCTTGCAGCCTTTATATATGCCAGTACCTACTCAAAATGATTGGTATCGAATAGCCAAAGAATTCGAAGACTTGTGGCAATTTAAGAATTGCGTTGGTGCCATAGACGGCAAGCACGTTTACATAACTGCACCAAATAAATCAGGATCATCTTTTTTTAATTATAAACATAGATTTACGATTATATTAATGTGTGTGGCTGATGCTAGAATAAAAATAATTATGGCAGATATAGGATCGATGGGAAGATTCAGCGACGGAAGAATTTTTGCTGAGAGTGAATTTGGAAGGCGACTACAAAGCAGTGCTTTAAACTTGCCACAGCCTAAACCCCTTACTCAAGGTGGAGAGCCAGTACCATTCGTATTTATTGGCGATGAAGCTTTTCCTTTGTCTTACAATTTATTGCGTCCATATCCCAGAGATCAATTAGATCCAAGCAGACGAATTTTATGCGCTGTTCACACATAGGCACCGTATAACGTTCAACGAATCCGTCATTACTGGATGCGATGTGTGAACAGAAAACTCGCAGTATACCGCCGCTATTCTACAAGGATGGACGCTGTCGTGTTGTATTGGTACTATCGTCGGAGAAGGAAGATTCGACGTTATTGGCAGCATCCACTTATGGCCCAAAGATCTAGAGAGGGTGATTACAGTTTACTTATGAGTCAGTTACGAGGTGATGAATCGAAATTTTTCAATTACTTTCGTATGTCAATGTCTACTTTTGATGAACTTCTTAAACTATTGGAAAAGGATTTAAAAAAAGCAAGATACTCGTTGGAGGAAAAGTATCTGCCCAGAAGAAAAACTAGCGATATTTTTAAGGTACGTACTTTTATTTTTAAAACTCAGACAGATCTAAAGTAGCATCACTGTATACAGATTGTAATGGCGATAATGCACTATCAGTAGACTGTGGTCTGCTAGCATCACTGTATACAGGTTGTACTGGCGATAGTGCAATATCAGTAGGCTGAAGTCTGCTAAAATAGCCCTGCGATTGATAGTGACTAGCACCAGATGTTTGTGTATAGGCTGACCAGTCATAAGTTGACTGGCCAACTCTCCTATGTTTAATATTTTGTAATAGGTTTAACACCCCTGACTGGAATTCCAAAGTTTGGTCATCATCAAGCAAAGCCAAGGACGGCAAAATACCTTTAAAGAACGATAAATTGCGATCATCCTGCTCAATTTTCTTCGGTTTTATCTGATAGTCAATGTAGGACATCATTTTGGCATCAATTTCATTAAAATTTCTTTTGGCTGGTGCTCTGCGTTTTGGCGGGGGGGGGCTAGATTTTGTTTGTCCTTTTGACTGTCATTGTCAAGTTGTTGTGTAGTCACACTGTCATCTTCGTTTGTAGGTTCATTCGATGGCGTGGTGTCATCTTCGGTGTGTTCTTTAGTTTGTTTAGCAGAGACGCTTTCGTGCGTTTCACCAGCAGCAACTACTTTTTTCAAAAACAGCATCTGATTATGGTATTTGTAGGGCTTCGTGTTTGAGACAGCGGAACCAGACGTCTTGCAATTCTTTTTATCTTTTAGTGTTCTCACCCAGGCATCTCTCATCTGTCTCCACTTTTTCATAACAAGTTTTCCTAAAACAAGTAATAGAACAATTAATTTTATTTTCAGGTATGCAGCATCCGGGTGTTCATTTAAAGATCTTCATTACACCTATCGCGTTGGTATATCGACTGTTAACAACATTATTAAAGAAGTTTCAAGATGCATATGGAACAATTTAAGTGAAAAATTTATGCGACTTCGTACATCAGTCGACGAATGGGAACAGATAGCAAGTGGATTTAACAAAAAAGCTAATTTTCCCCGCTGTCGACGGAAAACATATCCGACTTAAAAAACCACTAAATAGCGGTTCACTGTATATCAATTACAAGGATTTTTTTCCATCATATTATTAGCGATCGTAGACTCTGACTATCGCTTTGTATACGTCAGTGTCGGATCTTATGGAAAAGAATGCAATTCATCAATATTCAAGGAGACAACATTTTGGAAAATGATGCTAGACGGCAGTCTACAAATACCAGCACCATGCCCATTAACAAGAGACTCAGAAACGCGAGTTCCTTATGTGGTCATTGGAGACGAAGGTTTCGGATTACACGAAAATTTACTAAGGCCGTTTGGCGGGACGCATCTGGACAAAAATAAGCGAATATTCAACTATCGTTTGACTAGAGCTAGGAGATACGTTGAATGTTCCTTCGGTATCTTAGCTTATAAGTGGAGAATATTCCATCGGCCTCTAGACATCGATAAAACAACAGCTGTATGGACTGTTAAGGCATGTACTATTCTACACAACTTTATAAGGAACAAGGAGGGCTCAAACAGTGATAATAACGTATCTGAAGAATTTAGTTACGAAAACCTACCCCATGAAGTAAGAACACGAGGTGGTAATACTGCTAATTTAGTTCGAACAGAATTCGTGAACTATTTTATGTCCGAAGCTGGATCAGTTCCATGGCAGGATGAAGCTATTTAGAATGTAATCAAATAATAAAACAGACACTTAACGAACTCTTGTCTTTTTTACCATAGCCTCAAAATCCGCCATTAGAATAATGCATATTTCGCGCCAATCTGAAATACTTGCAGTATTGTCTTTGTATTTATCCAGCGTCTTGTCCCAAAGGACTGGCCTATCTTCCACCAAACTAATTAACATTTCCTTGTCTATTAACTTTTCCCACTCCTTGGTTGACATGGTTGATCAGTGATTATAATAATTATGCACACACAATGCACGCGCGCGTTCTCTAGGAATCTACAATAAAAAATGTGAGTCAAACAAAATCTGTCGCATCACTCCCCCTCCTACACCCTGCACACACCGCCCGCCATGCACACAGTATCTATCCGTTAAAATTCTACGTGTCCGTATATTTTTACTGTTCCGTCGTCCAGTATTCGATGACAAAACGGAATGTAATTTTTTTACGGAACGATATTTTTTACTGTATACAGAATACTGTGCCATGTGTGAAGTCGCTCATACAACTACATACGCCATCGACGAAAAAAAAACGTACACGATAAAACGGAACAGTAAAGCCCGGTTTCCACTGCAAAAGGGTAATGTGCGGCAAATGGTTAGGCGGAACGGACTCCTTTTTAATGAAATAGGTTTGCGTTTCCACCAACGAAGAGTTGGTCATTTGATTTCCACTGCAAAATGAAACTGAGATAGAGAAATGAGCGGACTGAGCTGAACGGAAAATGAGAAATGAAAAACGAATAGATAATTTCCACAGAGAACGAGTTCAGTTGAAGTTTTGAGCTGGTTGCGTGTGGTCGTGTTGTTGCGATGTTATCGAGTGACACGGAATCGAGTGATGACAGTGATTATGTATACAGAAAAAAGAAACACGTATTGTTGTATCTTATGCAAAGAAAAAAACGCGCTAAACGAAGATTTTGGCTGTGCCAGCATATTCAAGAACGTAAATTAAAAGGGGAATTTAGGCTGTTTTATGATTTAGACGACGAAAAATTTAAGAATTATTACAGGGTTAATAGAGAACAATTTCAAGAACTTTTGTCATTTGTGGAGGTCGATATTTTGAAACAAAACACCAACTTCAGGAAAGCTATTTCACCTCATGAAATGCTAGCTGTGCGCCTCAGGTAAGAAAAAAAACATTGTTAATAGGTAATTATTTTAGACTTTACTCAGAAATAAAACAAATCAGTGAAATAGAACATTATGCTTAGTTTTTTTATTAATCGACCCGGTATTTTTTATGGTCAATGTTCAGAAATTTGTGGAGCAAATCATAGTTTTATACCTATTGTAATTGAAAGAATTTCAATTAAAATTTTTATTAATTGAATTAATAACTATTCTTCATTACATAATCATGTAACGGGGATGGCTCAAATCCCCCGAGCTACTGTATCCGTGGTATGTCGTATTATTAGAACGTGACAATGCTGCTTCCGGTAGTGTGTATACGTAATTGGCAGAACGTGATGATCCTGCTACTGCTGCCGGCAAGTCATTGTTTACAGGGTCTCTCGACGTAGTGTATACGTTATTGGCAGAACGTGATGATGCTGCTACTGCTGCCGGCAAGTCATTGTTTACAGGGTCTCTCGACGTAGTGTATACGTAATTGGCAGAACGTGATGATCCTGCTACTGCTGCCGGCAAGTCATTGTTTACAGGGTCTCTCGACGTAGTGTATCCGTAATTAGCAGAACGTGATGATGCTGCTGCTGCCGGCAAGGTATTGTTTACTGAGTCTGGTGTAACACAAGTACTATAATTTTCTAGTTCTTCCTCGGCGTCACTAACGATTAGAAATATTTTTTTCTTAACGCGATTTTGCATCCACATAGGCATCGTTTTTATGGTGATCGCCATAATTTCTAAAATTTAAATTCCACCCGGCTCCATCTTTCCGTGGTGTAACCGTGCCGATAACGGACCATCTCGACCTTCTTGGTGTTACGTTAACATCGACCCTCAATTTTGGTCCTTTCATTGAGGCAAAGGCTCAGTTGGCTGCAAAAAAGTTGGGGATCCTTGCAAAGGTGACACGGTACTTCACGCCTGAACAGCTGCTCAAATTGTATAAAGCGCAAGTTCGGTCATGCATGGAATACTGCTCTCACCTCTGGGACGGATCTGCCAAATATCAACTTGATGCACTTGAGTCGATTGACAAACGGGCCAAGAGGCTTATCGGTAACGATGCACTGGTCGCCTCAAAGCTCCAGAGCCTTGAACATCGACGCCAAGTGGCCAGTCTGTCGGTTTTTTATCGGTTACATTTCGGGGAGTGTGCGATGGAACTGCACAATTTGATTCCACCTAGCCCTTTTCATCACCGGACAACAAGACGTACGGCAATGCGCCACCGGCACATGGTGGACATCCCACCCATACGTACAAAGCGTTTTGCGAATACTTTCATTGTACGCACAGCTAAGGAGTGGAATTCCCTGCCGGAGTCTTTGTTTCCTGATAGCTACAACCTTGGGGTCTTTAAGTCAAGAGTGAATAGGTTGCTTCTAGGCAAGCGTGCTTCACCGTCGACCACATCATCACATACCATCAGGCGAGATAGTGGTCAAACGCGAGACTATAGATAAATAATAAAAAAAAAAAACAAATCAATGGCACCTTTTTCTTGTGTATTTGTCATTGTGCGTCTTAAATCTCTTTCTTCTTGTCTTTTTTGGTGATTTTCCTCCATTTCTTTCAGTAATTCTATAAAATCTCCATCTGCGGTCTGCTTCCTTGTCTGAGTTTTACCTCCTTGTGGTGCACTAGCCTCCGTATTATTGATTGTATCGTTTGTTGGAACTACAGATATTTCTGAATTATTAGTATCTTCGTCATCTTGCGCTATGGAGGTTTCAGGTGTTGCCGATGATGGTATATCTGTAGAATTTAAATTGGTAGACCTACTACGATTTTTCATATATGGAAGTAAAAATTCCATCAATTCCGCATATCTCCAAGTATTGAGGGTTTGTAGCTGCCTGCCCAGATCTGGTGGCTTTCATTCTCTTTAAACTGTCTCTATGGTTATCCCTTAACTTTTTCCACTCGGATTTCGCATCCTGTACTGAAACAATAAAGATAATTAGGTTCCGGTACTTAGTTTCGAATGACGCTGTAGCGACTGACTTTTTCTTAACTTGCTATCGTTAAGCAAGTTAAAAAAACAGGTTCAAGCGATTTTCGACCTTATTGACATTTATGCAAACACCGGATTTTAATGAAGGAGCAATGTTAGCTAACGAGAATGTGAGAAAAAAAACAAACTAAATTTTAAATGTCCATAAGGTCGAAAATCGCTTGAATCTGTTTTTTTTTATTTGCTTAACGATAGCAAGTAAAAAAAAAGGTTCAAGCGATTTTCGACCCTCCACCCCACTCCACTCCATTCCAGTCCAGTCGTCCATTCCATTCCATGGTAATAAACACATTACCCTCCTTTGCGTCGCGCAGTCGGGTAAAAAGTGTCGTGACAACTTTTGGTCTTAATTTTTTCCGTATAGCTCCCTTTCGCAACGCGCGATAAGGAACTTCGTTCCAAAAAGTTTATTAAAAAATAGCGCGGGCGCGGTGGCGGGTGCGGTCGCGAAGACGTGGCGGGTTCGTGTTCACACTGGCCGCCAGGCGTTTGCGCGGGTGTGACGTGTTGTCAGAGATTGTAACCATGGACGACGATCTTTTATTTTTAACCGAAAATTCATACCTAAAGTGGGAGATGATAAAAATTAGAATTGGTGTGCACGAAATTAATAAAGAAAGAGAACGGTACGGTGAATTTTATACTTTATATAGTTATTTGAGAGAACATCCTTCAAGATTTTTTGGATATACCAGGATGACTGTCAACTATTTTGATTACATATTGGATTCAATAAGGAGTGAGATTTCAAAACAAGACACAAATTTTCATAAAAGCATAAAACCCGAAGAAAGACTATTTTTAACTATAAGGTGAGTTTAAGCCTGCGTTCAGACATGCGGGAATCGTGCGTTTACGAATCGCGCGGTTTCAAACCGCAAAATTGTGATGCTATTCAGACACGCGCGGTTAGTATGCGATTTCGTGCGGGTTAGCGTCAGTTTCAAAATGGAGGTCGACGAAGAAGTGTGTTTACTGTGGTTGCTCTTTAAAAAAAAGAAAAGAAAAAGGCGGTATTGGGTGCATCCAATATTACGTGACCGACTAGTACATCCCAAATTAAGAATGTATGATAACAAATTTTTTGACTATTTGAGAATGTCAATAAAATCTTTTGATGAACTAATTGAACTGATCAGGCAAGATATTTCATGCTCTGAAACGCATTTGAGGCCAAGCGTGTCACCGGAAGAGAAACTCGTAATAACTTTAAGGTAAGATTTATTTATTGTTCTTCAAAATCAGCATAAATATTTTCTATAACTGTAGAGGACTGAGAGCCATAACTAAATTGCGATGGTGACGGTGACGGTGCCGGAACAGGAGGAGATGATCCAGATGTAGTAAAATATCCTTGCGGGCTTGTATACTGTTGTCCTTGCCAATACGTGGGTGTGATCTGCTGAGTATTGTAGCGAACAGGGGGTGGTAAGCTTTGTCCTTTTTGTATCACTTGGTACTTTTCTGAGTTCTTTATATAACGACAAACAAAAGAGTTTGTCGTCATCTTGCTTGGTAATACTATTTTATTGAAGTTCATTCTGAAAATGTTTTCGTGACTCGATACTTTTTTCTATTAAAACAGCTATTTTTTCTTCTGGCACTTGTGTTTTCTTACGTTTAGGGGGACGTATTTCAGTGGCTTCGGTTGCATTGGCGTTTAGTTCACTTTGCCTTTCATTCTGTTCTTCAATATTAGTTGTAGTGTCTTTATTACTTACACTATTCTACAGGAAAGATAATCTTGAAAAATACATATATCGGGCTCCTTTACGAGCACCTGAACCAGAAGGAGTTGTTTTTTCTTTTTTGTAATCTTTATTGTAGCAATCTCGTATGTTTTTCCATTTTACTTGGAGTTGTGTACCTAAAAATAATAACATTATTAATAATATTCTTGTTTCAGATATCTTGGTACGGGTTGTTCATTTGGAGAACTAAGCTACAATTATCGCCTAGGAAAATCGACGATTACTGGAATTGTCCGCGAAGTATGTAAATCATTGTGGAATAAGTTGGTAAACATAGTCATGCCCGAAGCGACTGAAGATATCTGGAAGGCAATAGCACGAGACTTTGAGAGATATGCAAATTTTCCAAATTGCATTGGTGCTATAGACGGCAAGCATATCCGAGTTATAAAGCCTGTTGATTCGGGTTCTTTGTATCATAACTATAAACATTACTTTTCCATAGTGCTCTTAGCACTTTGCGACGCCAACTATTGCTTTACTTATGTGGATATTGGGGCTTATGGCAAAAGCAGTGATTCTGCTATATTTAAAAATTCGGTTTTTTATAAACGCCTGACAGAAAAATCATTAAACATACCAACACCTAAACCAATATCTAATGTAGACCTAACACCAATGCCTTATGTTATAGTTGGAGATGAAGCCTTCGGCTTAGCAGAAAATTTAATGCGCCCATATTCAGGCAAATGTTTACCATATGAAAAAAGGATTTTTAACTATAGGTTATCGAGAGCCCGACGTAATATTGAGTGCACTTTTGGTATTTTGGCGAACAAATGGCGCCTCTTTCATAGGTCTATAAATGTAAACATAGATTTTGCCGAAGATATAATAAAAGCTTCTTGTGTTCTACATAACTATGTGCGGACTAGAGATGGTCTAAAATTTAAAGATACTTTATATAATGCACCCATGACTAATCTCAATACCTTGCATGCAAGAAGAGGGACACCGTCATCTTTGAATATCAGAGATAAATTCGCTCATTACTTTGTGAACGATGGGCGTGTTCCATGGCAAGACACAAAGATATAGCTGCAACTAACATACCGTACTTGTAATGTTTAGGTACATAACTAAATGTAAACAAACGAAATATGGTAATACCGTTGTGACCTTCATTTGAAAAATGCTCGAAATGTCTGCATAAAGCAGCCGAAGTTTGTTTATATTTATTTAAGTACCTAAAGTATACGGAGAGTATAATATACGCTTCATAACAATAATTATAACATAATTCTGTCAATTATTTTTTGGTGAATAAACCTACTTACTTAAAATATTCTTTTTTTCCACCGTGTCTTCGCAATTTCCAAATATCTCCACCAACTCTTGCCAAGCTCGGTTCTTGATAATTTTATTTGAGTAATCATCACACTGAATGTCCCATATTGCAGGTCTCTTCTCCACCTCATCAATAAATAGTTCAGTGTCGAAACGATCCATGGCGAACTCACGAACAGTGACGTGCTCACCGCGCGGTATCCGCAACGCAACTGAACGCGAAGTAAAGACTCCATAGTAATAGAAACGCGCGGGAGCAGCGCGATTCTATTTTCTGGCGGTTGGGTTGCGGTAACCGCGCGGCTTGATTAACCGCGCGGTTATGTCTGAACGATTACTAACTAACTCATATAAATAAGACCCGCGCGATTTCCATGCGATTCTATAATCGCGCGGTTCCCGCCGTGTCTGAACGAGCGCTAAGTGTGTGTGCGTGTGTATGTGTGTGGTGTGTGTGTATGTATGGTGTGGTGCGTTCGTGTGTGTGTGGTATGTCTCCAAAAACTAACATTGTAGAAAATTATAAGTTTTATTTTTACGAAATGTTTAAAAGTTTCTCTGTGTTGTCGTAATCCAGACCTTTTAGGTAAGTTTTGATGTCTGATTTGCATTTTGATTTTGTTAAGGGTAATAAATTAATTTTATTATTAATCTTATTATAAAGGTGTGGCCCCATATATTGATAACACCTTTTCCCAAAATCATGTCTACGCTTTGGCTTACGCCATCTAGGCTTCCTTCGGGAATATACATTGGAGTCCACCTTGACTAGAGCCTCTTTATGGAACCTTAGGGCTACGGCCATAATGTATATCTGTCGCACGCGCATTGTACCCGTCTCTTGATATAAGGTGTTTGTTGGAAATCGCCGTGGTTTTTTATAAGCTACCTTGAGAACGGCCCTTTGTGCGCGTTCTGCCCCAATCAAATGCGTTTTTAGTGCAGCCCCCCATGCAGCTATACAGTAACTTAAAAGAGATTCGCACAGAGTGTGATAAATCATCTTCAAGATCTAGACAAAAAAGGGTATTAAATTATCGCTTATCTATAGCACTGAGATACGTAGAATGTGCATTTGGCATTTTAACAAAAAAATGGCGTATATTAAATCGTGCTTTAGATGTATCAATAACTTCACAATTTTGTACGAAAAAGAGACGGCCACCACTTAGGAGAAGAAGATTTTACTCACAATCTTGAGAGTATACAAACAGCTCAATCAATTCGCAGCGGAAAACAAGCCAATAACATAAGAAATGTTTTTCAACAATATTTTATGAGTGACAGTGGAGCCTTAAGTTGGCAATTGTCAAAAATTTAACGAAATAAATTACTAGTATAAATTATAAAATAAACTTTTAATATAATACTTACCATATACTTTTTTATTTGTCTCGTCCAAATTTTCAAAATCTTTATTTAAAATACCACATATTTCTTCCCATGCATTGAGCGTTAAATTCTTGTACTTATATTCTTCTAAGCTCTTATCCCATAGAACTGGCCTTTCTTGCACCAAAGTAATAAGAATATCGACTTCAATATCCATTTTATGTTTGTCGAACGTGTACACGTCCGATGCCGCAGGTCACTGGTGCAAAATGGTGTAAGGTTCGGAGATATAAACGAAACACGCGTATCGATCAGAACATGATTTATTACTGGCTCGATTATCATAGGATCTCCATATATATTGGTTATACACTTATGGTAAAGACAACACAATACATACACGTTATACTTAGGTGTTGCTTAGGTTGGATCGATATTATATCTACTACATGCCCACCGAAAATTAAAAAAAAAAGAAGAAACCAAGAACTAAACATTTCTTCTTTTTTTTTTTTTAATTGCTACATATAATATTATTTATGTTTTCATGGGCCCAAAATGTTAACAGTACCTAATTAAACTTAATTATTACAGTACATTTTTCAATTACTATTACCTATACGTGGGACACTCAGAAAGTTTTGCGAAACTAAAAAAAATTGTTCTATACGTACATATATTTTTATTAAATCTTTTCAAAGTACTTTCCACCAGCCTCTATACAAAGATTCATGCGCCTAAACCAGTTTTCAAAACACTTTTTCCAGTCCGCCGCAGACACCTCGTTTACAGCCTGCTCGAACGCAGCCAGCGCATCTTCCGGCGACGAAAATTGTATCCCTTTGAGCTGATTTTTTATTTTTGGGAATAAAAAGAAGTCACACGGTGCTAGATCAGGGCTGTAAGGAGGGTGACCCAGGAGTTTGACTGGCGTGCTGTCCAGGAAGTCCCTCGTTTTGAGTGCGGTGTGCGCAGGTGCATTGTCGTGGTGGAGCAGTAGCCCGCGGAGCCCTGTGTTTGGTCGCTTGTTGCTTATAACAGAGAAAACTTCTGGCAAACATTTGGTAGTATACCATTCGGCATTAATGCTTCTTTGATCCCGTAAGGGAATTGATACCAAGTGGCCAGTCAAATTAAAAAAGCTAGCGATCAAAATCTTACCCCCGCTTCTAGATCGCTTCACTTTGGTAGGCGTTGGCTCATTTTGAAACACCCAAACAGTCGACTGGCGCTTGGTTTCTGGGTCGTATTGATAAATCCAGGACTAATCACCTGTAACGATGTCGTAAACACGCCGAGACGAGCCTGCTTCAAATTTGTTAAGCATATCACGGCACCATTCCACCCGGGCCTGCTTCTGAGCATCGGTGAGGTTGTGCGGCACCCAGCGTGATACTATCCTCCTCACGCGAAGATGGCTGTGTAGAATCTCGTGAACGCTTCCCGATCCAATCTTCAATATGTGTTGAATCTCCTGATATGTAATTCGCCTATTGTCTTGGATTAAATTTTTCACTGCTAGCACGTTTTCTTCGGTAACAGCCGTCAAAGGGCGACCGCTTCTTTCGTCATCCCCCAAAGTTGGTCGACCGCGCTTGAATTCGTTATACCAACGATACACGGTTGCCTTGGAAGGGCCTTCATCCAGGAATGCCATTTGAAGTCTATCGTACGATTCATCCGGTTTCAGGCGACACTTGAAATCGTATAAAATCATAGCTCTAAAATGTTCCCGGCGCAGATCCATATTTCAGTGAGACACAATACTTTGAATTAACTCGCAAAAAATGTGGAGGGAAATTTTGAAATGGGAACTTACTTATTTTTACTTATAAATAATCATATTTTCGAAAAACATTATAACTGGCCAGTCTCCCATATATAAAAACTTTTTTTCGCAATACTTTCTGAGGGGCCTGGTAGTGATTACATTTACATATTATATTTTTCTTATCTATTGCGACATAAAGTACTTAACACTTAATACCCAATCTAACTTGAATAAGGCCTAGTTCTGTTTTTATGAATTAATGTTTCTTTGCCTTTATAATTAATTTTCAGATTAGGTTCACAATCTTCAATAACTTTATAAGGTCCAATGTACAGTGGATCAAATTTGTTTACAGATTGTTCATTTCTGAGTAATATCATATCACCAGATTTGTACGTAACTGGGTTCGTATAACTATCGTATTTTAATTTTCTTAAATGCTTACTAGTAATCAAATTTTGTTTGGCGTCGTATTGCGATTTTTGGAGCCTGTATTTGAGTTCCTTAGGGTAGTCGTAATGATTATAAAATGGTTCTAAATCTAAACTTAAATTACTCGGGAGATTGCAAAGCTTTCCAAAAACAAGTTCATACGGAGTATATTTAGTTTCCGTATGAACTGTTGTGTTGAATGCAAAACACCAATATGGTAGCCATATACTCCAATTTCTTGGATTATTATTAGTTTGAATTCGAAGGAATGACATCAAATTTTTATGACTATTTCCAATCCTCCTATTGATTGGTGATGGTAAGCTGTCGATGTTATTTGAGTTATTTGGAGTAATTTGCAAACTTCTTGCATTAATGTCGAAACAAACTCAGTACCTCGGTCAGATATAATATGCCGCGGAATTCCGTAACGTAAGATGAAATTGTTTACGAAAGCCGTCGCCACTGAGATACTATCTTTATTTCTTAGTGGATAAGCCTCAACGTACTTACTAAGATCACACTGTAGTGTGAGAATATATGCATAACTATCATTATCTTTACTTAAGGGCCCTACTAAATCTAATAAAACTCTATCGAAAGCACAACATCCTGTGTCGGTTATAACCATGGGTTCCTTTACGGATTTAAAATGTTTTTGACGTAGACATTTGTCACACCGGTTTACAAAATCAGCTACGTCTTTGTCTAGTCCTGGCCAAAAAAAACGCTTTTTTATATTATTTATCATACGTCTGATTCCAGCGTGACCGCTTGTTGGCAATATATGATAATCGTTTCGTTTCGTTTCGTTGATATTCGTTTCGTTATGTCAGAAAGCATTTTACGTACTCTATCCCCATCTATATTATCATTTTTTTTAAATTCGCAAATATTATAATCAGATAAGGTATGTATTTCTGGCTTAAAATAGTTAAGATTGACTGTGGTTTCTCGAGTATTTAATATTTGAATACCAATTTGGCCGTTTTTAGGTTTGCAAATACTTCCAGCCATAAACACGCCCTCACATAATTCTTCCGGTAGGACTACACATTCTTCGTTTATTTTACTGTCTATCATAAATATTTTTTCGCATCTCGGTGGTATGCTTAGGAAACTGGTTTTATTATGGGAGGCATTACTCATAGATATCGATACAGTATTAGTATTATTTGTTAAAGACAGTGTATTTTTTTCAAAATTTAAAATAGCTTTGTATTTTTTCAAAAAATCTCTTCCGATAATTCCATGTTGAACACAAGGTAACGACTCAATAATATAAAATTTGTTGATAAATTCCTGCCCATTTATATGCAGTTTAACTAAAACATATCCCATAGTGCGTACTTTGCCTCCAATACCATTTATGTTCACACATTCTTTACGCAGTGGAATATTCCAATGTTCTACAGTTTCATATTTCAGAATTGATAATGATGCTCCGGAATCTATTAGTAGACCATATTTGGCACCTTGTACTGAGAATTCTACCGAACTATCAGACTGGCAGACTAATATAAAATTATTAACGAAAAAACTGGATCGGCTCTGTATTTTGTGAATCCTGTGCATTTTGCGGTCCAGAGTTCTCGGTCGGATTTTCGATCGATTCGGAGTTGTTTTGATTCGTATTCTCTACAAAGTTTATAGTTCCGCTACGTGTAAAATAACGATTCTGTCTACCACGGTACTGTCCCCGAATATTAGCACGACTATCACGATCGTTGTGTGGTTGTTGATGGCCGTTGGATATATTTTGTTGGCCACCACCGCGAAACGAATCGGTATATGCGCGACGATAACGTCCTCTATTATTATTGCTCCTTGAATATCTATAGTTACCTGTCCTTCCTCGATTGGCTAAGTACATCGAGGCATCCGTTTCCCGACGATTACAGGACGATTCTTCATCCTTGGCCGCTCTTATTGTGTCCTTCAAAGCAGTGTAGTTACGCGCCGATAAGATGGTGCTGAGTTGACGATTTTGCAAGCCGTCAATGAAACTTTTAATGGCTATTTTTTCATTAATTGGGAGTAATATTTTATACGCATCCTGATTTCCGTCAGCTTGGGAAATCGTTAAATCAACAAAAAGTTGCAAAAATCGCAATTTTGCATTTTGAGTGAGCCGAATTTCCAATATAAATTTAATTAACATGACCTTACCCTGCTCCGTGAGCGTAGAGCTGTAGAACTCTATGGCATCTATAAGGGTTTTGGTGACGTTCTCGTCACCATTCATTAGAGGCAGTAGCGAGACAGCCGTTTTAAAGTTAAAACTTTCCATGTTGGTAGTTTTGCTTTCAATTTCTTTTACAGCTTTAGAAGAAGAAGCTATAACAGAGCCGTGGTCTTTTGAACAAAATGTTTCAATTTGAATATATAGTTCTTTTATTAAATCGCCATATGACTGTATTTCTTCTAAGACTGTACTGGATACTTGTTTTTCTCAATTTGTTTTAATGAAATATGAATACATTCATCAAATTGACCGCGCAATTTATTTGCCTCTGTTAACTTTTGTTGTAAGATCGTTTGGGTCCTTTTCGAGTGACTTAATTTTACTAAATTATCCTTAATCTGTTTAAGTTTATGATATATGTCTTTGATTTCGGTTGCCATAACCCAGTAAATAGTGCTATAATTAATTTCTAGCCTTTGTGAACAATTTGAATGTCTCTAATATCAATTGGCATATAGATTTGACATGAATTAAGAAAACTTAAATTTAGTTCATAATTGTAGGTTCTCACAATGTCACATTATGTTTAATATACTTCACTTTTATTATGTACGCACTGATTTGCACTCATCACTAGCCTTTTTTTTTTTTTTGTCTCACTTCACTCGGTTACACTGTTGATTGACCTTGACGTTGTGTATCTTGGTGGTGATGGCACTGGTAGCAGACGCGGGCCTCAGGATTCGGCCGCCGAAATGAGCGCATAAAGCTTTGGCTCATAAACTCGTTCCGCATCCAAGAATGATGGCAGTTTTTATATAGTCTGAAGAGTACGTATAATCCGGCAACACCAAGCAATGTGCAAATTATAAACATAACTATACTGATGTTTGACAAATGATATTCTTGCATTGACGACGAATTGGATCCTCCAGACGAACGTTGGTTAAGAAATACTTCATCTTTCTCTATTTTAGACTGACACATTTTTCGGAGAGAAAAAAAACAGAGTATCGAAAAAGAAAATGTTTCGTATCAAAAACTCAAAAGTTCGTCACATATTACTGCGTGTCACTGAAATTCGACTACTGCGCGACGACACCTTAACTGGCAGGGTCGCCATGTAAGGTTCGGAGATATAAACGAAACACGCGTATCGATCAGAACATGATTTATTACTGGCTCGATTATCATAGGATCTCCATATATATTGGTTATACACTTATGGTAAAGACAACACAATACATACACGTTATACTTAGGTGTTGCTTAGGTTGGATCGATTTTATATCTACTACAATGGCGTTGGATTTCTGTACCCCGCCCCGCCGCCTCTGCGCCTCTGCGCCGCTGCGATCGCCCGCCAATCGACCGCAGAGCGCGCGGGCGCAACCCGCCGAGGCTGCGGGTGACCGCGGCCCGCGCGATTCTACTAGTTGCCCGCCGGTGCAGCGGGACCCGCAAACAAACGCGCAGACTGCGGGCGTAAAACGCGTCGTGAAATGTGCTTTAATTTTTTACATGTATATCTGCGCTCTACAGAAGCTGCGGGCCCGCAACCGCGGTGGACGCGGGTGAAAATCGCTCCGTGAGTTCTTAGCCTTACGGGTCATTGTGAACAAACAGTATGTATAATAATGCTTCTAATTTAATGTTATTAGACTATATAACCCTATTACATACTGATGACACATAAAATATAATTTAAGTGTCCCAAAAACATGAACGTAAATTACTTGTGGGCTTTACCATAAAAGGCTTTTTCGCCTACCGACATCGCTTCGGGGCGCCTAGATACGCCGCGCCAGACCGCGCGGAGATCTTTGCCGACCACCTGGAGCGTCAGTTCCAGCCCAACCCGACTGACAACCTCGAACATGTCGCGGCAGTCGAGCAACACCTTGTCGAGTACTTCGCTACGCCGATAGCTCTCGACGAAGAACCTATTTTCTTCTCGCCTTGCGCAGTCAGACGCGCCATACTCCTTACCAAATTGAGGAAGGCGCCTGGTGCCGACGGTATCACCAACACAGTGCTGCGCCACCTGCCCTACCGAATGGTAGCAGCGTTGGCGTGCCTGTTCACGGGGATACTACGCACTGGGTCCTTTCCTTCGTGTTGGAAGGAGGGGCGCGTCATTATGCTGCCCAAGGCGCACAAGAACGTGCTGAAGCCCGAGAGCTATCGGCCCATCACGCTTCTTCCCACTATCTCCAAGGTGTTCGAAGCACTCCTGCTGCGACATCTGAACCAGCACATAACACCCAGGCCGGAACAGTTCGGGTTCCGCTCGAAACATTCCACGACGCTCCACCTATCCAGGGTACTGCACCTACTAACAGCGACGCTGAACAAAAAGGAGCACGCAGTCGCAGTATTCCTGGATATGGAAAAGGCTTTCGACCGCGTCTGGCACGAAGGCCTTATCTATAAAATGTCAAAGACAGACACGCCTCGTCGCGTAGTGAAGGTGGTCTCTTCCTTCCTGACCATTTCCTATCCGATATCCAAGAAACTTCATTGTCACTAGCTCTGTTGTCATCTGGGACTTAGTAGAGTTAAGAGTCATACCAACTCGCGACATTAATTCTCCGCAAGCCTCCAAACTTAAAGACTTATGCAACTTTATTAAACTATCGTCTCCAAGCACCAACAGATCCATTAGGGGGGGGCCCATTCTGCTTCAAACTCATCCAAACACACAAGATGTAGTTGCAGACTGAGCCAACCAACTGAGTGAAGTAGCTTCCGCTGGCAATCCCGCTTGATTTGCGGTACCTTGTGCCATTCGCCAGACGGATGGTGGTATTAATGAAGTAATCCTGCATATAATCCCACATTCGGTAGTTCCTCCTTGCGTCCGCTATTCCATGCTCCTGATAATGCACGAAATCTATATTGCATTCTAAGATATCAAATGCTTTTCTGATGAGCCATGTTGGGATTGTTTTGTCAAAACTCTTGAAGTCAAGACCTGCATAATATCCTGGACCAACGAAACGTTTAAATACTTTTCGAGCCCCTCCAAGAGCGGTTTCGTAGCCATAAGCAATTGGATTCTGCTTAACTTGGTACGCTCGAATTAGAGGCAGAGCAAAAACTGCTTCTCCAAAAGTAATAGTTCCAGGATAGCCCCAGACCGCTCTAATCTTCTCTTCCTGGATATCACAAACGTGTGATCGTACATGAGCCAGGCAGTCCGGTGCGCGCAATCTGTCTCCATTCTTAATTCTATGCCAAAACAAACGTACGCGGTTAATAGCATCAGGATCCCGCTTGATATCACCCTTTGTCCTATAACCCAGGCTTTTCCAGGGCAAGCCAGGAGACTTGGTCCATATATCCAAATCTTCCTAAAAACATCATTGAGATGGATCATTCTCACTTTGTCCGGAAGCTTAAAGGCGTGGTATGCTTCAGAAATCGCCATCTTCAGTTCACGATCCTCCGGTTCAGTGGTTGAATTGACAAAACTCAAAATGTCATCCCGTATCCCCGACTGGGTAACGGGAGAGCGCCATTTTCCTGTTGCAGTAAGTGGATAAAATGGAGTCTGATAGACATGGGTGAACGTACGTTGTGCAAAGCCGGTAAGCTTTCCGATGTACCTAACTGGCATCGTAGGGTCTGAAAATCATAAACCCTAAATAGGAAATACAGGGTGGTGGTCGACGGTGTACTATCGAGCGCCCGACCCATAGCGGCTGGCGTGCCACAGGGCGGATGTGTCTCGCCACTGTGCTACTCATGTTACACCGATGACATACCCAAGACGAATTAATCCACGCTCGCGCTGTATGCCGACGACGCCGCGTACATATGCACCTCGCTGAATGCGCGGCACGCGGCCGTCAAGATGCAGCGCGTGCTGGACATACTTCCCGACTGGCTGTCGAAATGGCGGTTATCGGTGAACGTGGGTAAGACACAGGCCCTACTTGTCGGGTGCGCCCACCTCCCACCACCCCTTAGGCTGCAGGGGGTAGACATCGAGTGGTCCCCCCGGGCGAAATACCTGGAGGTCACCATCGATCGGAGACTAAACATGGGAGGCCATGTAAAACAGGTCGTCGCAAAGGCTAGAGTGGTGCGCACCATGCTTAAGCCAGTGCTCACGTCACGCACGAAACTGAGCGTCACTTCCCTCCGCGCGCGCGCTCCGGTTGGCGGTGATCTGCTTTGCTCCTGTTTATTGTTGAGATTATTTTGTTCCGTAATTTATTTCCGGCTTGTGATTTGCTTGAAGTTGTGTATTGTTGTGCTAAGTGCTGGCATCGTAAGTTTTTGAACGTGTTTACGTCCGTTTTTAATTGTTATTAGTTAATTCCGTCGGCTATCGGTAAGTACATTTATTTTTCTAGACTTGAGTGTACATCGAAATAATTTATCGTCTGTTAATCTTTCGCTTTTTACGTTCTAATACGTTTATTCGTTTGATTTGTAACTTTGTTTTTAAGTAACTATGTTGTCTATTAATGATGACCCGCCTGATCGTGGTGGAGAAACATTATTTCGACGTAATAATAAACAAAGGTCGCCGTCGACCTCCGCTAATGCCAGGCGTCTATTTAGTGAAATGTCTCCTTCTTGCATTTCACCCGAAGATAAATTAAAACGACTGCCAACATCGGAGTCAACTGAAAGGTCTTCGCCGATATTAAATGTCAGTAATGCAAGCAATGACGATTATTGTGATTTGGTTTCTCAGGCGTCCGCATACCTGTCTAAAATTAACGACCTTGTTAATGACCAAGGGTCCCGCATTAATGTTGCGAATAAATCCGCTATTATGGACATGACTCAACGCGTAACGGCTATTGTTTCCTTGCTAGCCATAAAATCATCCGCCAACGAAACTAAATTAGCCAATACGGAACGCGAATTAGACAAAATTAAACTTAATACCGGTGTCAACATTGCCAAGTCTGATGTCAGTAATATTACATATGCTAATAAATTAAAACTTCGTTTGCCCAAAATTGCACCCGTGGTCGACTCTCGCGCCAAACTTCCGTGTCTCGTGGCTTACCCCACGGATGAGCGATCAAATGATTACGCCACTTCTTCGGCGACTAAAGAAGCGCTTATGAAAGCGATAAAACCCAGTGATGGCTTTCAAATTGTAGGAGTTAAAAAAGCTGCAAAGTCTGGCGTCGTGTTACGTGTCGCTAACGATTTTCAGATCAAAAAATTGCAATCGGTCGATGCCATTAGGTCCGCTGGCTTGCGGCTTGAGAAGCCAAAAGGCCGTAGGCCTCGCATTTTAGTTAAGGACGTCCCATCCTCAATGGAAGATACTGCCTTTTTGCATGCATTATTCTGTCAAAACATTAAAGACGAGATGCCACTAAATGAAGACGACTTTATTAAATCTACCAAAATTATACGTCGGCGTTCGCTAGACAACGGCCGGAAATGGATAGGCATTGAATTGGAGTCCTCGGTCAGGAAACATTTGGTTTCAACTAAAGACAAATTATTTATTGATTGGGCGACTTGCCGTTTCATTGATGATGTCGACGTGGTTCGTTGTGTCCATTGTCAACAGTTCGGTCATGTTAAGAAACACTGCACTAATAAATCACCTACCTGCGCTAATTGTTCTGAGGCACATGAAACCAAAGACTGCCCGCACAAGGACAATTTAAATTATACACCGTCGTGCGTAGCGTGTAAACGTTCTAAGAGACCTTATAACCATCGTTGTGGTTCAGTCAGCAGTTTGGTTTCACGAAAGGTAGGTCGACAACGGACGCGGGAGTAAAACTCATCAGTCACATTTTGGAATCTTGGGAGAAGTCCCAGGATGCCATTGGCATTTTCTGTGACCTCTCAAAAGCGTTCGACTGCGTCGACCATAACACACTGATCTGTAAATTACACCACTACGGAATTCGAGGACAAGCTGCTGATCTTGTGCTTTCCTATTTATCAAACAGACAGCAAAAAGTAAATGTTAATGGGGCGACGTCCTCCGGGTCTCTAGTCAAGATGGGCGTGCCTCAAGGTTCAATTCTCGGCCCATTCCTCTTCCTTGTTTACATTAATGACCTCCCTTTTATGATGGCCAAATTATCGGATATAATTCTATTTGCTGATGATACTTCGCTAATTTTTAAAATAGATAGGAAAGATACGGATGTCTTACAGGTCAACGAAAGTCTAATTATTCTCTCAAAATGGTTCGCAGCTAATAATCTTTTACTGAATGCGAAAAAAACTAAATGTCTTAAGTTCTCTTTACCAAATGTACCACAACGTGCCCTAAATTTAAATCTTGACGGCAAAAATCTTGAAGTTGTAGCTGAAACTGTATTCTTAGGGATTACTATCGACTCAAAACTGCAGTGGGGCGCGCACATTAGAACTCTTTCGGGTAGGTTAAGTTCAGCTGCATATGCAGTAAGGAAAATAAGGCAGTTAACCGATGTAGCCACAGCTAGGCTGGTTTACTATGCTTATTTCCACAGTATTATGTCTTATGGCATTCTGCTGTGGGGATCAGCAGCAGACGTTGACTCAATTTTCATATTACAAAAGAGGGCAATCCGCGCGATCTATAAAATGGGTCCTCGCGAGACCCTCAGAGAGAAATTTAAAGAGATCGATATACTGACTCTACCTTCACTTTATATTTTAGAATGTATTTTGTATGTCCGCAAAAATCGAGGGCTTTTCAAAACTAGAAGCGACTTCCATAATTTAAATACACGCAGTAAACACGAAATTGTATTACCCAAATTCAGATTAACGAAAACTAGCAAGTCTTTTCTTATAAACAGTATACGCTTTTATAACAAGTTGCCAAAGTCAGTTATAGAACTGACCGACGGAAAGTTCAAAAATCACATCAAACGTGTCCTTATTAAAAAAGCATATTATAAAGTCAAGGACTACGTTGAAGATAAAAATATTTGGTTTTAGCTCCTTCTGCACATGCGGCTTCCCTGGTAACTCATAAACGGCACAAATATGTGGATGTCTCTAACTATTCTCAATCTAATTTTTCTTCATTTAATAAGACTTTTTACAATGGTTTTCAATTATCTTTATAGCCCTTTGCTAAGAATAGTTACAGCACTGATAACAACATTTGTGCCACATGTTAAATTTAGTCTTGTTATACTTTGTATAGATTATTTTACCGATTGGTTTGTAAATGTGTGAACATTGTAGGCCTTCTAGATTGTTAACATTTTATCTCGTTTTACTTTTTTTTAATCTTTTGTTTATTTATTATATAATCACTTCTTGTTTAAGTTTCTTACGACTTATTATCGGGCCTGCGTTGTCTCCCCATCTAAGTACTGCTGTAACATGGAAATATTGTAAAACCAAACAATTTTTTTAAAAGAGTAACCATGGAGTTTCTTGCCGGTTCTTCTCCATAGGAATCGACCAACCCGAACCGTGCACATTGTCGACGTTTTATAAGTGCCCATGTAGGCCTATGTGAAATAAAAATTATTGATTTTGATTTTGGTTCTCCCGAGTGTACTACTTATAAACTTAGGCTCGAACAACTTATCCTCAACACCAACTACTAAAATAATGGATAGATTAACCATAGGCCAATTAAATCTCCACAACGATAGGGTGGCGACTTCTGAACTAGACAAACTAACAATCGATTATAACTTAGATATAGTGCTTGTTCAAGAACAATACCAAAACGCGCGGTTACGTCACAAAGTAGTACAGTTGGATGGCAAAGCACGAGCCGGTATTTACGTGACGCGTTCTTCTAACTTTACAGTAACGTCTTTGCGTAACCTTATGACACCCCATTGTGCCGTTGCGGAGGTCTCATCGTCTTCTTTTAAAGTTTACGTTGTGAGCTGTTACTTTCAATATTCAGACCCTGTTGCTCCTCATATACATAACCTCCGTCATGTCTTGCAGTCGCTCGCGGGCTGCAAAGTTATTGTTGGCGCTGATGTTAACGCGTCCTCGACTCTTTGGTATGGCAAAGTTCGGTCTACGGATTATGAACGACGCTGCGCTGTTGAAGATTTCATTGCTGAAATGAATCTGTCTATTCATAATACCCCTGACGCACCACCAACTTTTTGCAGCCAAATGGGCGAATCTTGTATTGACGTCACACTTTCTAGTGCAGACGTACGCTTGGATAGGTGGCGTGTCCTACCGGACGCGTCTTGTAGTGATCATCGCTTGATCGTGTACGAATTTGTTCTGGTTTTTACTCAGGGTACGTCACATGTCATTGGTAACTTCAGGTATAAATGTAAGGGTGCTAATTGGGAATTCTTTAGCTCGCTTCTTGCGTGTCACGCCAAAGACTTCACTCGTGATGGGCTGTCAGCTGAAGAAAGTGCTGAAATTATGTCAGACACTTTCACTTACTGTGCTGACATTGCCATTGGTCGTGGATCTGTGACCAATATACGTAGATGTGATTGGTGGTGTGACTACCTAACTGAACAGCGTAAAAGTTATCGCCGAGCGCGTAAACATCTTAACAAGCTTAAAAAACGTAAGGTCACCGGTGACCCTCTTTCCATTGCGTTAAATACGTTTAGAGTTGCCAGGTCCCGCTACAGAGCATCGGTGGAAAAATCTAAGGGTAATTTATTGCGTAAAATAGTAGAAAAATTAGATAAAGAGGGTCCGTGGTCTCCTTTATATCATGAGTTTAAAGCCAATCGATCAGTCGACCTCGCGTATGTTCAGAACATTAAAGTAAATAATAAACACACCACCAGTATTGAGGAAACAACTGAAGTTTTGCTGAATACTCTTATACCTGATGACTTGCTTGCTAGTGACAACGACTACCATCAACAAATCAGAGCGTGGGCAGCTGTACCACCTGAATCACCAGCGTCAGACCTTCCATCCACTGACGAATTTATTAACGTTGTCAAGAGGTTACCACTCAACAAGTCATCGGGTGAAGATAAAATATCTAATCGGATGATTATAGAAGCGTGTAAAACAGCCGGTGATGCGATTTTAACCGTTTACAACCGTTGTATTGCGGAGGGCGTATTTCCTCGTATATGGCGACGCGGATTTATACGAATTATCCCGAAAAGTGGCGACAAACCCCCGGACGACCCTAAGTCGTACCGGCCCATAACATTACTTCCATCTTTGGGAAAACTCCTGGAGCGCCTTATCGTTCCACGTTTGCTACCGGACGGACCAAAATTTCATAACAATCAATTCGGTTTCACTACTGGAAAATCTACCGTAGACGCGGCCCTTACTGTTAGGAAAATAGTTAATACATCTGAACATAAGTACGTAATTGGGATTTTTCTAGATATTTCTGGGGCTGTTGGTAAACGCATGGAGGCCAATGCTATTACTTAAAATGAAAACTCGGGGCTGCTACAGAAATATATATAATCTAGTTTACTCTTACTTTTTAAATGGTTCCGCGAAACTCAAACTCGGTCATCATTCCATGTCGAAGTCTCTCACCATGGGATGTCCTCAGGGTTCGGTTCGGTTATTGGTCCACCTTTATGGAATTTAGGCTTTGATGATTTCCTCGCGATTCCGCTTCCTAGCGGCTGTTCATTAACCGGTTACGCGGGACGACGGTCTTCTGCTCATTCAATCAAGTACTCGAGCTGGACTCGAGAACTTGGCTGACACTTGCCTACGATTAATATCTCAGTGGGGCGATCGAAACCGCCTGACCTTTGCTCCGCACAAAACTTATCAACTCATTTTGAAGGGTAATCTTAAATCGTGTCCTACTATTAAATTTAATGACGTTTCCGTAAAAAGGAAGCAGTCCGTGTGCTATCTTGGTCTAGTGTTAGAGAGGAATTTTGCATTTATAGATCATATTAAAATAGTCGGTGAAAAAGCAAAAAAAAATTTCTATGCCTTAACGAGAATATCTAAATCTACGTGGGGTCTGTCTTTTTTAACTTTAAAAACTATTTATGGGGCTACTTACTTGGGTTGTATGTGCTATGGGGCGCCTGTTAGGGCTGATAGGGCCACCATAGGGGCGGTACGACGTAAATTACTTCAAAGTCAGCGTTTGGCTTTGATATTCTTATGCAAAGCATACAGGACGGTTAGTACTGAGGCCTTACCGATACTTGCTGGTGTACTTCCGGTCGACCTTGAAGTGCAGCGACGTGCTGCAATGTACTATTCCACACGAGAGACCGCGGACGCGAACTTTTTAACGCGGAGTGACCGTGAGAAAATCTCTAGATTATTAAAACCACCTATTGACGTCTGGGAGGAACTTTTATCCGAATGGCAATGTAGGTGGGATAATTCTATCAAGGGCCGACACCTCCACCAATTCTTTCCATCCGTTCGCCTGCGGCTGGCCAGCACGTGGCTGGAAGTGGATCACTGTGTTGCCCAATTTCTCACGGGACATGGTAACTTTAAAAGTAAATTATTTTCTTTCAAGCTCGTTGCCTCGCCTTTATGTCAGTGTTCTACATCTGACTGCGAATATGTACAATCTGCACATCATATCTTATGGGAGTGTATTCTTTGGCAGAATGAACGTAATATTATGTTGAATAATGTACAGGCTGCATCAGGAGTTGTTTACTATACGGACCTTGTGGAAACTAGAACAAATTTCCGTGCGTTCAAGCGTTTTTGCCATACCTATTATTGGAACCAAATATAACAGCTCACAATGTTAGGACCCATTAATATGTATTAATGCTAATTTTTTTTTTTTATCCGTGGTGCTAGGCAACTGGGCTTATCCCAGTTGTATATGACCCTTTGTGCCTATTGGCCTTGTTTGTTCTGTCTCCTGCTTGATATGGAGGGAAGTGGAAATTTACATTTTTCCTACTCCTCCGTTATTCTTTTCTGATTAATTTCGTTGCGGGATCCAAGACAGGTAAATTCATTCTCCGGGACATCGTCGAGCTTCATTGCCTCGGCGCTTTTCTGGTGGTCGCCACTGTTGATTCTGGCTTTCAGGAGTTGCAGTGGTTTGGGAATAGTGCGGTGGGATTGTCCCAATAGTCTCACCGTGCAGGCATGTGTCGCCTAGGTGCCGTGAATAACCGGCGCTGTGATACAGCGTCGCGGCGCTCCCACTGTACACAATACAATGCAACTTAAAATCGTCGGGCAGTGTATAATTACACGCCTGATTACCTGCCAAACGCCATGAAAGGCAAACACAGAAGAATTGTGCCCGTTGTAACGGGCACACATTGATACCGCGGAATAAAGGCCATGCCTATGGTCCGCCCGCCGCTCCCCATACGGGGTAAGCAGCGATTACTCTCAGGACATCGCTTAGTATGCGATGGCGCGCTGGGGTGAGCAGACGTGTGTCTGTTAATACTATTTACTATTTACATGGAGTCATCTAAGATGACTGGTGACGCTCTCGTCGCGAACAGTTGTCGATGGTGGCCTGTCAACTCGTTGTAATACGTTTGCATCTGTAAAATACACCCGTTGACCATTTTCCAAATGTACGGCCAAGTGAACAACAGTAGGGTGTCGTTCATGTATAGGAAACGAAAATATACGCCACATGCCTTCGTTACTCTTAACATAGCGGCCCATTTGATATTGAGTGACTTCATCATTTGAATTTTCGGCAGCAACTCCGAAGACAGCCATATCACTACCTTTGTTCACATACTTGCAAATGTATTTAATAGATTTTACGGAATGGCAAAATTCGACGTTTATGTGTGCTTTATATGCCTTGCAGAGTAATGGCGAAAACGAACCCAACGATTATCAACTTCAATGTCCTGTCGATTTACTTTGATTATTGTTGACTTTCCATTGTCATCAATGGATCGGCGGCGATAAAGTGGATATCCATCATTTCCAGTAATAGTTTCTGCTACTAAAATTGTCTTGGGTAGCGTTTTGAACATTTTCCTTCAACCATACACGGAGAGTTGGGATTTAATATTCCACATGGACCATGTATCATATTTTTTGTAATAACCTCATGTAACAGTGGGTCTTCATTATAATCGGGAATTTCTGCTGATATCACATGATCAATTTCATACGGTCTTATCCTCTCAACCAACCAAATGAGGATATGTGCATGTGGTAATCCGCGTTTTTGCCACTCAATTGAGTACATCCAACAGCGCGTCTCGCCGAACACGCGATGCTTAACAATAAAATCCATGAGTGATTTTAATTTCATTTTGAACACCCTTGCAGTGATATCGTGGCGATCAATTGGCTAGTAAATAATTCTTGTTGAATTTCTGTCCACTTGCATGTGAATGTGATAAACAAATCTGGTGTGCCATAATGTCGTACATAGCACATAGCATCTTGAGCATATTCATGCATATGACGCGGACTTCCGACGTATGTTGCTGGGAGAATAGTTGTTCTGCCAACATTCTGTGCATCTCCATCAGCATTAATGGCATCCCGAAGAGGAATGTATTCCTCGGAACGGAGTTTTTCCTGGTTCAACCTGATAAATGTCAATCGTTCAGTTTCAACTTTCACATACATATCCACAGCATATTGGTGAAATAGACGCCGACATTTTAAGATGTGATTGTCCTCATTTTCCCGAACCATCAGTCTGTATGAATAATAATTCATTGAACTAACTTTTTTCTTCGTGTCAGCACCTGGGCCTGCAGTCTCGACATAGCTAACGATCGTTACGTTAAGTAACATTCGTTAACTCTTACCACAAAATAGTAAGTATACAGAAGGGCCACTCCCGCCGTTTGGAAAATTGACAGCTAAACTTGACAGATTCACTAGGGTTGTAGTGTTCGTGATATTAAATGGATATTTGATGCCCTGTCTACCCTCTAAGGCATGTAAGCATGATATGATGTATGTTTAGACGAATCTATGTATTTATGTTTGTAACTTGGGCAACCTACCCTTTTTGTTTTAATTCGTAATCAATATAGTAGCAACCCTAGTGAATCTGTCAAGTGTAGCTGTCAATTTTCCAAACGGCGGGAGTGGCCCTTCTGTATACTTACTATTTTGTGGTAAGAGTTAACGAATGTTACTTAACGTAACGATCGTTAGCTATGTCGAGACTGCAGGCCCTGTAAACAATTTTAAGTTAGTAAACATATATTTTAATGTAGTAAACATATTGTTAATAATTTACCTGTAACTGGATTTATCATCTTCATTGAAAAATGATAGCCGTCTTCACCTTGCCAAAATAAGATAGGATATTGTAAGGCATCATATGATCGATGTTTCAGATACACGCTGAAGCTGATTGTTCCGCCGATGTAAAACAATGTCTCGGTTTTCTAAAGAACAATGGCAGGTGCCCATACATTTTTTTAGCTGAGATTAAATTCCTACGTCTTGAAATGAAAAATATCTGGTTTAACTCAGGGTGATGTTCTGAATTAGTTTGTGCAAGAATTTTTGTTCGAAAATGTCGAGAATAATAGATATTCAGTCATAAACTTTTGTAGGTTATGTCTGGGTAACTTTTAATAATGTGTTTAATAGGTAATATTATTCAATTTCGTGGAAGTAAAAGGGGAATATCGCATTAGCATTTCCCTTACCTAGTAATTTCAGCATGAAATGTATAATATACTCTTTGGAAAGAGTATATTTATTTAAACTAAGCGACTTTGACGTTTATCAAAAGGTCGTCGAACTCGTCAACCACCAAGCTATATTTTTTAAACTTGGATACTAGTCTTTTTGCCAATAATTAATTAAAAGTAATTCATTTATTTCTACTGCACTACAATATTCTTACCTACCTGCGAGGAACATCTATACTTAGACATCAACTATATTGTTAACTCATTTACTGCAATAAATACATTAATTATATTATTAATTAATATAGTTACTACTTGTCACTTAGCAGATAAAATATATAATGGCAACACTAAGCTAAAGAAATTAACTAAAAAATCAAATAACCTTTTATTTATTATGATTTTTTTTATCCGTTTTGAACCAGCCCAATAATATATTTAAAAATTGTAGACAATTAATAGAACGTCTTTTGTATATAACTCACTTTCAGACGCTCAAATTTAAGTCAGCTAAAATCTCGCCATTGTTCTTTTCACCCACGACAACAATAGCCACTTCATCAATTGTTGGCGCATTAAAACGTCCAGCATGTTGTCCTGCAGGCGCCTTATCGGCTCTGATGACAATTTTGTGATTCTCTGATGGCATGCGGTCTAATGCAGTTGTGAATAATGCAACTAATTCATTGTGTTGATGCAAAAATGTTTGAAGTTGTTCCACAATGGATCTTTTCACTGAGTTGTTGTGTGCACAACGCTGATCGACTTCCCTTGCTGAATTGCCCATAAAATATATTTGCAAAAATTTATAGTCTTCATCAGGCATTGGCAATAAGGAACCTGTTCGATGAAATATTTGACCCTGAATCTGCAAGAATATAAATATGTATATAGGTAATTGTATAGCAAATTGTACCACCATGTGGCTCGCAAAATATTGCCACAATACTTTACATAATTTTTTCAAATTAAAACTACTTTAAACCTCGACATTGAACAGCCTTCCATGGCAGCTTTAGGTAGTAGTAGTGGCTTTACCAAGTATTGGAACACCTTGCTCATGCCACTATGAAATACAACATGTTATAAAATGTAGCTTATTAAGTCATTGGATTATAGACTATTATTATGTATTTGACTTATTGTTTACAAAATAAACACATCACTGGCTCAACATATTTTGCACCAGCTCCTCCCTCCTCGCGTCGTGTTCCTCATTACTGAGGGTCGTGATTCCCCCGACAAGAGATCAACTTTTCATTGACGATAATTCTCCATCTGTCTGTCCTTGGCGACGTGGAGTGCATCGTGCAGCTTTGTACGTATTTGGTCAGACCATCTGATCGGGCTACGGCCCCTCGGCCTCTTGCCTTCGACCTTGCCTGTGATCATCAGCTGTTCGAAGTTGTGACCATCCTTACGGGCAATGTGACCAAAGAACTCCAGGATTCTTCGCAGGCAGGTGGTGGAGAGCCTGGCCTTGACGTTCAGTTGTCGAAGGATAGACTCGTTTGTGCGGAACGCAGTCCATGGAATTTGAAGCATCCTTCGCCAACACCACATCTCGAAAGCGTCAATGCGATCACGATCAGCCTTCCTTAGCGTCCACGTTTCCGAGCCGTAACTAAAGATGGAGAACACAAGAGTGTTCACCAGCTTCATCTTTGTCTTGCGAGATATGTTACGGTCTCTCCAGATTCGCTGCAGTTGGGACATTGCGCTTTTGGCCATACCGATTCGTCTCCTGATTTCCTTCTCGCAAGACCCTGTGTTGCTGATGGTAGCGCCCAGGTAAATAAACTCATCTACCTTTTCGAGGGACAGGGCACCTGTGATATGGAGTGAGTTGGTGCGGTCTACCACCATCACTTTGGTTTTGGAATGGTTGAGTTTAAGACCCAATTCCATGCTGATCCTTTCAATCCTCTCCAGCAGCCTTACCATTTCTGCTTCGTTCGCCGCTAATAGCGTTGTGTCGTCTGCGTAACGGAGGTTTGTGATCCTACTGCCACCAACAGTGACACCTCCCTCCCAGTTCTCAAAAGTACGCCGGATGATGTACTCTCCATACACGTTAAATAGAATGAGGGATAGGATGCAACCCCGGCGTACACCTTTTTCAAACCTAAAAGGCTCCGATGACGTTCTTTCAATCTTCACAACGCCCTGGTTGTTTTGGTAGAGCGATTGGATCAGCAAAACCAGGTGCTTAGGTACTCCGAGTTCTTCTAATACTTTCCACAGATCCGACCAGATGACACAGTCGAAAGCTTTACTATAATCAATAAAACACAAGATGACAGGAGTGTTGAATTCGTAGGACTTTTCGATCAGTTGGCGAATATTTAAGATTTGTTCGCGAGTCCCCTTGCCCTTAACGAAACCGGCCTGCTCCTGTGGTATTTACCAGTCCAAGAAGTAGCGAATTCTGTTATTAATTATGTGTAAGAGGATCTTATTGGCGTGTGATATGAGAGCCAGAGTTCTGTAGTTGTCACACCTGGAGGTTGATCCTTTTTTGTGCAGCGGCAAGATAATTGATTGTGCCCAGTCTCCGGGCCATTCGCCCGTACGCCAGATACTGTCACATATTTTATGTATTGCGCTTGCTCCTGACGCCCCCATTGCCATTATGATCTCAGATGTTAATTGGTCCGGCCCAGGTGCTTTCCTGTCTTTGAGCGCAGCAATCGCCGCTGTGACTTCAGATATTGCTAGTATCGGAGGTTCCAGATTTAAATTATCCCATGATATTGCCTCACGCGGTAGTATGAGACTGGGGATTCCTGTAGAGATCCTCGCAATATTTCCGACACCTTTCCGCTACTGCGTCCAAATCCTGAAGTCGAACTCCATCTTCATCTTCAACCACCCAAGTTTTGGGTTTGAATTGTTTCGAGAGGAGTTTGACTTTCTTGAAGAGATCTGAACTCTGCACTTTCAGTGCGTGGTCTTCAATTTCCTGGCAGATGTTTTCAACATAGTTGTTTTGTGCAGCTGCACCAGCTACATGGTTGTAAAACTAAAAAAATTGTTTGCCATTATTCTTACTTACTTTGAAAGTAGGCATAAAATTGTCTCGAATAACTTTTGTTGCCCCAAATGATGTCATTTGAAAGCAATTATTGTACTGCTGGATATGAGTAAAAAAATGATAAGAATCTTGGCCAATTCCAGAAACCAATGAATGTAGTGGCTCTGGTGGCGGTACCAAAGGCGTCAATTTTACTTGGCCGCTGGCGCAACACAATCCAGGGGCTTCATTTTTGAATTTCAATGCCTTGCAATGTGGACACACAATATTCATTAGTCCAATAGCAACAATTTGCTCTGAACTGTAATCAATTGCCACATTATAACTGAATGCAGCTCTGTGGTGTGGGGATTAAACACAACATTTCTATCTTGAAATCGATTCCGTTCAAGTTCATTTCGCGCTTCGCGTTGCTCATCAGTTTGATTTGCTCTTATATTTCTTTGACTTGCCGTATTTCGAGTTCTGCGGCCTAAGCTTGTACGTCTGGTTGGTGGCATTGTTAAAAACGAAAATCCAACTGAAAATAAAAAGCTCTCATACATTTTCTGTATAACCATGTATATTTATTTATTTATTTATTATACCAAATTATAGTATTGTGTTGTCACCAAAAGTTACTAAAAATCAATATGAAGCTGTGAACTTACCGTGATTAACAAGCACTTATTAGCAAACAAAAATCTTCTTAGTCTTTAAAACAAAGCCAAAAAGCCAAAGCAAAATGGCTGTGACTTACGGACAGATGGACAGTGAGAAATTATTGGGTTCCATTTATGTCGTTTAGAGTGACAGAACTCTAAAATATCTAGGAATCCCTTAAATGCGTAAATTTCAATAAACCCAGTTACCTTGTGATATTTTAGCAAACATGCCAGCAGCAACTGTGTGGCACTCAGCACTTGAACAGCTAGTTTTACCCTCATCTTTTGTTTCGTATTGGGATTCAGATGTTCTTGTTTGAGACAGGGTGCAAACACAAAGTTTGGATTTGAGTTGTCCAGTTCATAGAAATCGACAATGTGACTCGACTCCATTTGGCTACACCTGAAACAATTTATATATGACCAGTTTAAATACATTGAATAGGTTTCTTCTTGAATCAAGAACTGTCAGTCTATACCATATTATAAAGAGGAATGATTTTTTTTGTTTGTTTGTACCGAATAGGCTCCGAAACTACTGGACCGATTTAAAAAATTCTTTCACCTATGGAAATCTACATTATTCTCGTGTAACATAGGCTATAATTTTGACGGGAACGAAGCCGCGGGGGTCAGCTAGTTAACTATAAAATGTAATGTTTACCTGTTCCCTGGTTTCCATCAGCCGATGTTATATTTGTTGAGCATTTTATGTCATACTTTAAAAATAAATTCCTGAAGCACTTTATTAAATGAGGTGTATCAAAAAGTGCAATAATATTTTTATTATTTATATTAAAACTTGGACAGGTAGCAGTTGCCCCTAAAATGCTTAGTGCCCTTCTATTAACTCCATCCATGTCACACACACTGGCCGCTATATTAATGCCATGTTCATGACATTGTTCAAGAACCTGTAAAAAAAAAAAGCTTTATTGGGTAAGTTTATGCAAGGCAACTGCACTATAGAGTAAATTATTAACATTTTACGTTCATTCAGTGAGTGTAATTACCTCTTTTATTAGGACTGCTAATCTATCAGCAGTGACTGAAGAACCTGATAAATAATAGGCAATGGGTTGTTTTATTTTCTTTCGAAACCCAGCAACCATGAATACTAGTGCATATGACCCTAGTTGTTCTGTTCTACCCTGCACACCATGGTCTTGAAAGCCTTCAATGCTATCTTCTTTCACATTATATTGCAAATGTTTTTTTAATGCTATTTCATCAAACATTAAAACATATTCACTATTTACTGCTTCTTGGGCTGAAGAAAACTTCCCAACAATTCCAAAGAGCTCTTTGTTGATGCCAACATTCAGTTTACATTTTTGTAATAGCACTTTTAATGTTGTTTGAGCCGGAAGGCAAAACATTCGCCTCAGTAACCTGTAGCAAGTGAGAGACCTTTTATATAGCCTTAATGCAGTAATTTTATCTTCAGCAGTCCATCTATGCCCCTTTGCACTCTTCTTAAAATTTCTAATTTGTGCTTGCAATAATAAAGCAAAATTCGGGTTTATTTTATTAGTGAGTTTCGTCACAGCATCACTGGTGCTTATTTTTTGCAAATATTTCTTGTTTTTCATCTGCTTCATTTGCTTCTTTAAGAGGCAAACTTTTCGCAAATATTTCTTGCATTTCATAAAATTTTTGTTTTCATCGGGAATTTTGTAAGTCATTTCAGATTGACCAGGGAGATTAACTTCGGAGGGGTAATATTTATTAGATATATCCACAAGAGGCTGTGATGGACCAGCTACAGGTTCTCTAATAATAACATCTTTTAAAAATGGCAAGACTATATCCTGTAAAGAAAGTATAGCATTAGTTATATATGAAATTCTAATGTATTAGTAGCGATTTTTATTTGGAGTTGGCAAAAATGTCTATCAGCTCTCAGCCATCATCTCAGTGTTCACTTCTACCATAGCTATCATCTTTCACACAATCCATCACTATTACTGGTACATTATCAATACCATTATATCTATAAATTCGCAACCGTGGCACACCCCACAGGACCCCTTTTTGGGATAAAAGAAAAGCTTATGTTACGCGGGAAGAATGTAGCTTTCTAGAGGTGAAAATTTTCAAAATCTGTTAATTTGCTTTTGATTTTATCCATTACAAACTTTGTTAAGCTTAAGTAGATAGGTTAGGTTAGGTTAAAACGGGCTGGTTTCCGCAACTCCACGACCAAGCGCGTATTTTGCGTACGGAGCTTAAGTAGATGTTATATATATATTATATACAATGCACATGAGAAGCTCCGCTTCTGTCTGGTAACCCACGACACTTCACTTTGAATTTCGTTCTCATTGGGTTTAGCTTACCTCCACATCTGGTGAAGCAAAACGTCGCAATTTCTTGGTTGGGAAATCAACAAATGCTGTTTCACTAAAATGCCGATGACATAGCATTCTGTGTTCAGTGTGCAGTTTCGACTGAAAGTCCTTGCTGGACCAGGATTTGTCCGAACAGCAATATTTTGCCCACAATTCACAACTGAAATGAAGAGAAGATTTAAGTAAATTAAGTACCAACAAAATTAAATTAACTAAAATTATATTATGGATCACTAGTCCAATCACATATCTCGATGAGGGGCATAATTAACCAGATAAACATATCAGTTCAGTTAAAGAAAGTCTATGATGGAGAATGCATGCATCTATTTCCAGTTTTAGGCTATAGAATAAAGCTCGCAGTACGTGCTAAGCCTGAGAGGTGGATTTCCAGTATTAGAGGCGGCACTTACCGGAGAATATTTGTAAAACCAGGTTTTGGAAACCTAAATAATGTGGTTTCGGGGTCTTAAAACATTTTCTTTTATTTTCTTTCATGTTTGAAAACACAAACTAAACTAGTCAGTCAATATATCTTACACAACACAACTGTTTCAGCACACAACAGAAAACAATCAAAAGTAAGGTCTACACCCGCAACGGATAACGTCTGGCCTTGGGCTTTATTAATAGTCATAGCGTAACAGAGGCTTACAGGAAATTGCACACGTTTGAAAGTAAACGGAAAATTATTGGGGATAATGGGTATCCTGGGAATGAAAACAACATCACCGGAGCCGCAACCTGTTAAGATTTCGGCTTCGATGACATTTCGTTGGAGATTTGTTACTCTCAACCGAGTTCCATTGCATAGTTTTGGTGGGCTTAAATTTCTGAGTAGAATGATTGGTACTCCGACTTTTAAATAAATTTTGTGTGCTGGAAGACCTGGTGTATTTAGAGAGTCTAAAAACTCTACTGGATAGTGGGTGGCATCTCCTTCTTCTAAAACCGTGTTAATAGATAAATATTCCCTACTTTCTCCAGAAACATGTACCAATATTTGAGAATTTATTGCTGCTGCTTGGTCGTTGCGAGGTGCCAAAATAGCTCGTTGGCATAGCCAAGCAGCGTCATGGTTCGAGATCTCTGATGGATCTCCGTATACAGAGGAAATGAGTTCCTGCTGTGAGGCAACAGAAGAACACAGGCTTTCGACTAAAGTTACTTTACCTCCTTCTTGAGTCGGGTATGTGCCGTTACCAATTTGAAGTAGTAAATTTGAGAAAACCTGCGCGTTTGCGTCACCTCCCAAATATGCTCGCATATTAAAGCTCAAATTAGTTAATATGACACTACGCCATAAAATAGAGCTCTTTAAACAGGCACCTATTTCATCGGCCCTCGTTCCTCTGGGTATTATAGGGAGTGTCTGCCTGAAGTCTCCACAGAATAGCACCGTTAAGCCTCCCATCGGTCGGTCATTTTGTCTTATATCTCGCAACGTTCTATCTACAGCTTCCACAGCTTTACGATTTGCCATCGTACACTCGTCCCAAACGATAAGGGCGCAATCGCGTAAAACCCTTGCTTTATCACTATTGCGAGACACGTTGCAAACAGGGTTTTCTGTGCGGTCCAAGTCGATTGGTATTTTAAATGTTGTATGTGCAGTTTTTCCTCCTGGTAATAAAGTGGCAGCTATTCCTGAGGAAGCGACGGCAAGGGCAATTTTGTTTTGGCTCCTTATTTGAGCCAAGATAACTTTAGTGAGGAAAGTTTTACCTGTTCCACCAGGTGCATCTAAAAACAGCATTTCTCCTAATGAATGTTCTACACTACAGCATACTCTATCAAAGATTTGACGTTGTTCTGACGTCAAATTTGAACAGCCATTTCGCAATATTTCTGCTAACTCTTCGGGGTTGTAATTTATTTCAGATGTATACTCCCTATTAATTCGTTCCCCACCAACTGTCGGTGTCGGCAAGCCGTATTGACTGAGGGGGTTCCCTCCTATACTTGTAACTATATCTTGTATAGCCAGCAAAGCCCTATTATGGCAGCTTTCACGTACTTGGTCAGAAGTTTCACTATTTATATTTTGCTGTCTCAAAAAATCTTCGGCAAACGCGTCTTTATATTTTTGCCACAACTGCCCAGCGTCCGATAGGCCACAAAATGTCAACAAAATGGCAAATAAATGGCGCAAACGATGTGGACTATCACTGACGCATGCTTCGGCTAAAGCATCATCCCAATGCTGATCGCCATCTAATAAATGCCGTGCGCGGCAAGCAGCTTGAAATGTGGGATATTCTATATCGTCCACTTTGCGGAGCTCAGCAAAAGAAGTAGGTCCTCGCACTGTGTGAAGAAGAAGGCGTAAATAATAACACTCTGCATTATTTGGGTGCACCGTGTATACTCTTCCAATCACGTGTTCTTTAAAAATGCCGGACTCGCCTTCTACAGCAGTTCCACGTCTCCTGCGATTAAAAACACCTTGCTGCTTGTTATAAGTATAATAATGTGGCACTTCATTGTACAACAGAGACTTAGCGAAATTGTCTCTTTCGCAAAGGCGAAAGAATGCGAGCAAGGTGGTTTGTCTTGGGTTGTTCATTCTTTCTGCCACATTTTCTGGCTGAAAGTAAACTCGCTGCCCGCCTTCCAGGTGCACGTCAAGATGGATGACTGGCGGATACCTTTCATGAATAGGGAAACTCAAAATGCGCCAAACTGCCTCCGAAGAGCTTATGTATCGGCCAGATTGATACCTTGTCACTTCATCAAATTGGTTGTTATTTCTTAGTGCTATCATGGCTTGATCACTACCTTTATTAACATATTTACATATATATTTTATAGATTCGACGCTATTACAAATTTCAACATTAATGTGTGCTTGAAAAGCGTTTGACAAAACTGGAGAATACGGTACCACCCAACTATTATTTAGAATTATTTCTTGTCCACGGAATCTGACAGTAGCTGTGAAACCACCTTGTGACGGTGATCTTCGCCGGTATTGCGGATACCCATTTTCCCCAGCCATAGTTAGTTCTTTCAGTGCTCTGGGGTATTTTTTTGAGCATTGACCATCTTTCATGCACGGTGATTCCCTGTTTAAGAGGCCACATGGCCCGTGAACCATATGTGTTTTTACTATGTCATGCAAAATCGGATCTGCATTATAGTCCGGAAATTCTGCACTTATGACACTGTCTATAGCATCGGGACGAATTTTTTCTTCCAGCCACAGAAGAATGTGCGCGTGGGGTAAACCACGCTTTTGCCACTCGACGCTATACATAAAACAAAGAGTTGAACCGAAAACTTTCTCCTTTGTAAGTAGATTAATCAAGACTTTGAGTTTTAAATGAAAAATCCTAGCAATAATGTCATGTCTGTCGTATGACGCCTGTCCTGTGAGAAGTGCCTGGCAAATCTCCGTCCACTTTGGATTTGTTGTAAATGTTATAAAAAGGTCCGGCCGGCCGTATTTACGGACGTAACAAAAAGCATCTTGCGTTCGTTCGTGCATATACCGCGGACCGCCTGTGAAACTGGATGGCAAAATAACCAATCGACCCAAGTTTTCGACGTTATTATCTGATTGCATGGCGTCCCGCAAGTGCACGTATTCTTCAGCGCGTAACCGTCGCTGGTTAGTGCGAATATACACTAAACGTTCAGTTTCTATTTTTGCGTACATGTCCACAATAAATTGGCTGAACAAACCACGAAATCGTTGCAAATATACGAAACTGTTTTGCCTTATTTGTAAAAGGTAGGAATAGTATTGTTGAGCAGATATTTTTTTTTGATAATTAGTGACTCTCGTAGTAGGGTTCACTTGGTACAGCCCAAAATTGTACCCATCTTCACCATGACAATAGATTAGTGGATATTGCAGGGCGTCGTAAGCTCGGTGGGTTTCCAAAATGCGTTGAAGGCGATCGTCGCGTGTACGCAACACGATATCACGTCTCTCACACTCCTGGTCGACTAAAACAACTGCAACTTCATCTGCGACGGGTGCATTGTGTCTTCCACGGTGTTCACCCACAGGACGTCTATCGGCACTTATAACAATTTTGAAATCATTGCTGCCTTGTGGAATTGACTCCAATGCAGCTTTGAATTCACGAACGTACTGGTTAACGCGATGCAGCAATTCTTGAAGTTGACCCAAAAGCTCAGCATTGAGCTGGGGAAAATTGTGATTTCTAACATTGAGCTGTTGCGTGTAATCGGATACAAAATAAATTTGGAGAAATTTGGGTTCATTTTCTGGCAGCAAAGATCCAATAAGGTGATAAACTTGACCTTGTACTTTGAAGGTTGGCATGAACGGTCCTTCCGTTATTTGTTTTGCCCCAAAGGAAGTCATTTGGAAAGCACTGTTATATAAACGAATATTATCCAAAAAACGGTTCGACTGGGGATGATCGCCATTCAGGAGACTTATAAGTAAGTGTGGTGGATCTTGGAAATTTGGAAGAACAATTTTTCCATTTGAGCAGCACATTCCATCTGTCTCTTTCCTCCATTTCAAAGCATGACAAAAATTACAAATTTCTCTCATGTCACCCACGAAAGTAAAGCCAGCATAATTAATTCTAGACGAATATGTGAACCCTGATTTTTCCCTATTGTCCCAAGGTAATAAAATATTTGCATCGTCATTTTCCATGGACTCATCAGCTCCGCTATTTGTTTCTCTATTCATATGGTATCGAGCTCGTTCTATTTCTAGGCGAGATTGACGTTGTTCTGCTGTTTCTGCTCGTCTTAGTTCATCTATTCTTTCCCTTTCAGATGCAAGATAACTTTCATTGTTTCTTTGTACACCTACATAGTTATGTCTAGCTATTTCTAATCGTTCTTCTCTTTGGGAGAGAGATTCAGACTCGCGCGAGAGAGCGTGTCGCTCTCGGTCAGATGACAGACGTGCTTGGCGTTCCTCGATACTCTCTTGAGAACGCAAAGTCGCGGTCCGAGTTCTTTGCGAACTTAAGCGCGACTCCCTTTCTGTGAAAGTCTCTGACTCGCGTGAGAGAGACTGGCGCTCCCGATCAGCAGACAGCCGAACTTCGCGTTCCTGGATATTCTCTTGAGAACGCAAAGTCGCGGTCCGAGTTCTTTGCGAACTTAAGCGCGACTCCCTTTCTGTGAATGTCTCTGACTCACGTGAGAGAGAGTGGCGCTCCCGATCAGCAGACAGCCGAACTTCGCGTTCCTGGATATTCTCTTGAGAACGCAAAGTCGCGGTCCGAGTTCTTTGCGAACTTAAGCGTGACTCCCTTTCTGTGAATGTCTCTGACTCACGTGAGAGAGAGTGGCGCTCCCGATCAGCAGACAGCCGAACTTCGCGTTCCTGGATATTCTCTTGAGAACGCAAAGTCGCGGTCCGAGTTCTTTGCGAACTTAAGCGCGACTCCCTTTCTGTGAATGTCTCTGACTCACGTGAGAGAGAGTGGCGCTCCCGATCAGCAGACAGCCGGTCTTCGCGTTCCTGGATACTCTCTTGAGACCGCAAAGTCGCGGTCCGTGTTCTTTGTGAACTTAAACGTGACTCCCTTTCGGTGAACGTTTCCGATTCACGTGAAAGAGCGATGTGCTCTCGGTTAGCAGATAACCGTGCTTCACGATCTTCTTCCGATTCCTGAGACCTACAAAGTCTCATCCTTTTCGCATTTCGGCTACGCAGCGAAAGGTTAGTTTTTTTTCTTTGAGGCATTTTCAAGGAAAATTAAAGCAATAAACAAAACTAACAACACTTATGACTGAATAGCCTACAAACTTAAAAGAACGGTGCGTCGAACAGTCTAGTGTGACAACGTATCGTCTGTTCGTGGTCGTGACTCAACGAATTGGCAACACTAACTTACTGTATAACGATTGGCACTATTGGATTCAAACTACGAAGTAAATCAAATACAATCTTAACTTCGTACTTCAAACCAATGACCAAAGTTGACCAAACGAAACCAATAAGATAAGCAAATACTTTTTTTTCGACCAATTTAGAAAATCGATAAACCAAGCAACCAAAGAACTTTTACGACACACGCAAGAACTTTTAAGACACCTAACGAAACCCAATTTGCCTAGTAAACACGGTGGACGTCATCCTCGCGCGGAAAATCTTAACACCGCGATTCAGAAAATGACGTCATTTGCACAACGCCATCTATCGGATTTAGATTTCAACTATCAACATTAGTTCTATTTTTAGTCTTAAGATGTCGTTGCAAGTACTATACTTAATTGCGTAACGTAATATTTTACTTCTTGAACTCACTAAATTAATCATATCTTTTGATAGAGTGAACCGATTTCGATGAAACAAAAACTAAGTTAAACCTCAAGTTGCGTATAATTTTTGTATATAAACATTGTCAGCATTGAATTCGTAGATTTTACGTGATGTGCGCACAAACAAACAGACAAACAGACAAACAGACAAACAGACAAAAATTTCAAAAATGATGGAAATGGGTTCTGTTACTTATCTTTTCACACGCTGGCTATTTTTTGTTTCAATTTCTTCAATGTACAAAAATGACTTGTCAATTATTTTTTGGTGAATAAACCTACTTACTTAAAATATTCTTTTTTTCCACCGTGTCTTCGCAATTTCCAAATATCTCCACCAACTCTTGCCAAGCTCGGTTCTTGATAATTTTATTTGAGTAATCATCACACTGAATGTCCCA
Source organism: Orthosia gothica (assembly GCA_949775005.1). Classification (NCBI taxonomy): domain Eukaryota; kingdom Metazoa; phylum Arthropoda; class Insecta; order Lepidoptera; family Noctuidae; genus Orthosia; species Orthosia gothica. The sequence continues at coordinate 45,566,008 of OX459035.1, forward strand.
TATTGCAGGTCTCTTCTCCACCTCATCAATAAATAGTTCAGTGTCGAAACGATCCATGGCGAACTCACGAACAGTGACGTGCTCACCGCGCGGTATCCGCAACGCAACTGAACGCGAAGTAAAGACTCCATAGTAATAGAAACGCGCGGGAGCAGCGCGATTCTATTTTCTGGCGGTTGGGTTGCGGTAACCGCGCGGCTTGATTAACCGCGCGGTTATGTCTGAACGATTACTAACTAACTCATATAAATAAGACCCGCGCGATTTCCATGCGATTCTATAATCGCGCGGTTCCCGCCGTGTCTGAACGAGCGCTAAGTGTGTGTGCGTGTGTATGTGTGTGGTGTGTGTGTATGTATGGTGTGGTGCGTTCGTGTGTGTGTGGTATGTCTCCAAAAACTAACATTGTAGAAAATTATAAGTTTTATTTTTACGAAATGTTTAAAAGTTTCTCTGTGTTGTCGTAATCCAGACCTTTTAGGTAAGTTTTGATGTCTGATTTGCATTTTGATTTTGTTAAGGGTAATAAATTAATTTTATTATTAATCTTATTATAAAGGTGTGGCCCCATATATTGATAACACCTTTTCCCAAAATCATGTCTACGCTTTGGCTTACGCCATCTAGGCTTCCTTCGGGAATATACATTGGAGTCCACCTTGACTAGAGCCTCTTTATGGAACCTTAGGGCTACGGCCATAATGTATATCTGTCGCACGCGCATTGTACCCGTCTCTTGATATAAGGTGTTTGTTGGAAATCGCCGTGGTTTTTTATAAGCTACCTTGAGAACGGCCCTTTGTGCGCGTTCTGCCCCAATCAAATGCGTTTTTAGTGCAGCCCCCCATGCAGCTATACAGTAACTTAAAAGAGATTCGCACAGAGTGTGATAAATCATCTTCAAGATCTAGACAAAAAAGGGTATTAAATTATCGCTTATCTATAGCACTGAGATACGTAGAATGTGCATTTGGCATTTTAACAAAAAAATGGCGTATATTAAATCGTGCTTTAGATGTATCAATAACTTCACAATTTTGTACGAAAAAGAGACGGCCACCACTTAGGAGAAGAAGATTTTACTCACAATCTTGAGAGTATACAAACAGCTCAATCAATTCGCAGCGGAAAACAAGCCAATAACATAAGAAATGTTTTTCAACAATATTTTATGAGTGACAGTGGAGCCTTAAGTTGGCAATTGTCAAAAATTTAACGAAATAAATTACTAGTATAAATTATAAAATAAACTTTTAATATAATACTTACCATATACTTTTTTATTTGTCTCGTCCAAATTTTCAAAATCTTTATTTAAAATACCACATATTTCTTCCCATGCATTGAGCGTTAAATTCTTGTACTTATATTCTTCTAAGCTCTTATCCCATAGAACTGGCCTTTCTTGCACCAAAGTAATAAGAATATCGACTTCAATATCCATTTTATGTTTGTCGAACGTGTACACGTCCGATGCCGCAGGTCACTGGTGCAAAATGGTGTAAGGTTCGGAGATATAAACGAAACACGCGTATCGATCAGAACATGATTTATTACTGGCTCGATTATCATAGGATCTCCATATATATTGGTTATACACTTATGGTAAAGACAACACAATACATACACGTTATACTTAGGTGTTGCTTAGGTTGGATCGATATTATATCTACTACATGCCCACCGAAAATTAAAAAAAAAAGAAGAAACCAAGAACTAAACATTTCTTCTTTTTTTTTTTTTAATTGCTACATATAATATTATTTATGTTTTCATGGGCCCAAAATGTTAACAGTACCTAATTAAACTTAATTATTACAGTACATTTTTCAATTACTATTACCTATACGTGGGACACTCAGAAAGTTTTGCGAAACTAAAAAAAATTGTTCTATACGTACATATATTTTTATTAAATCTTTTCAAAGTACTTTCCACCAGCCTCTATACAAAGATTCATGCGCCTAAACCAGTTTTCAAAACACTTTTTCCAGTCCGCCGCAGACACCTCGTTTACAGCCTGCTCGAACGCAGCCAGCGCATCTTCCGGCGACGAAAATTGTATCCCTTTGAGCTGATTTTTTATTTTTGGGAATAAAAAGAAGTCACACGGTGCTAGATCAGGGCTGTAAGGAGGGTGACCCAGGAGTTTGACTGGCGTGCTGTCCAGGAAGTCCCTCGTTTTGAGTGCGGTGTGCGCAGGTGCATTGTCGTGGTGGAGCAGTAGCCCGCGGAGCCCTGTGTTTGGTCGCTTGTTGCTTATAACAGAGAAAACTTCTGGCAAACATTTGGTAGTATACCATTCGGCATTAATGCTTCTTTGATCCCGTAAGGGAATTGATACCAAGTGGCCAGTCAAATTAAAAAAGCTAGCGATCAAAATCTTACCCCCGCTTCTAGATCGCTTCACTTTGGTAGGCGTTGGCTCATTTTGAAACACCCAAACAGTCGACTGGCGCTTGGTTTCTGGGTCGTATTGATAAATCCAGGACTAATCACCTGTAACGATGTCGTAAACACGCCGAGACGAGCCTGCTTCAAATTTGTTAAGCATATCACGGCACCATTCCACCCGGGCCTGCTTCTGAGCATCGGTGAGGTTGTGCGGCACCCAGCGTGATACTATCCTCCTCACGCGAAGATGGCTGTGTAGAATCTCGTGAACGCTTCCCGATCCAATCTTCAATATGTGTTGAATCTCCTGATATGTAATTCGCCTATTGTCTTGGATTAAATTTTTCACTGCTAGCACGTTTTCTTCGGTAACAGCCGTCAAAGGGCGACCGCTTCTTTCGTCATCCCCCAAAGTTGGTCGACCGCGCTTGAATTCGTTATACCAACGATACACGGTTGCCTTGGAAGGGCCTTCATCCAGGAATGCCATTTGAAGTCTATCGTACGATTCATCCGGTTTCAGGCGACACTTGAAATCGTATAAAATCATAGCTCTAAAATGTTCCCGGCGCAGATCCATATTTCAGTGAGACACAATACTTTGAATTAACTCGCAAAAAATGTGGAGGGAAATTTTGAAATGGGAACTTACTTATTTTTACTTATAAATAATCATATTTTCGAAAAACATTATAACTGGCCAGTCTCCCATATATAAAAACTTTTTTTCGCAATACTTTCTGAGGGGCCTGGTAGTGATTACATTTACATATTATATTTTTCTTATCTATTGCGACATAAAGTACTTAACACTTAATACCCAATCTAACTTGAATAAGGCCTAGTTCTGTTTTTATGAATTAATGTTTCTTTGCCTTTATAATTAATTTTCAGATTAGGTTCACAATCTTCAATAACTTTATAAGGTCCAATGTACAGTGGATCAAATTTGTTTACAGATTGTTCATTTCTGAGTAATATCATATCACCAGATTTGTACGTAACTGGGTTCGTATAACTATCGTATTTTAATTTTCTTAAATGCTTACTAGTAATCAAATTTTGTTTGGCGTCGTATTGCGATTTTTGGAGCCTGTATTTGAGTTCCTTAGGGTAGTCGTAATGATTATAAAATGGTTCTAAATCTAAACTTAAATTACTCGGGAGATTGCAAAGCTTTCCAAAAACAAGTTCATACGGAGTATATTTAGTTTCCGTATGAACTGTTGTGTTGAATGCAAAACACCAATATGGTAGCCATATACTCCAATTTCTTGGATTATTATTAGTTTGAATTCGAAGGAATGACATCAAATTTTTATGACTATTTCCAATCCTCCTATTGATTGGTGATGGTAAGCTGTCGATGTTATTTGAGTTATTTGGAGTAATTTGCAAACTTCTTGCATTAATGTCGAAACAAACTCAGTACCTCGGTCAGATATAATATGCCGCGGAATTCCGTAACGTAAGATGAAATTGTTTACGAAAGCCGTCGCCACTGAGATACTATCTTTATTTCTTAGTGGATAAGCCTCAACGTACTTACTAAGATCACACTGTAGTGTGAGAATATATGCATAACTATCATTATCTTTACTTAAGGGCCCTACTAAATCTAATAAAACTCTATCGAAAGCACAACATCCTGTGTCGGTTATAACCATGGGTTCCTTTACGGATTTAAAATGTTTTTGACGTAGACATTTGTCACACCGGTTTACAAAATCAGCTACGTCTTTGTCTAGTCCTGGCCAAAAAAAACGCTTTTTTATATTATTTATCATACGTCTGATTCCAGCGTGACCGCTTGTTGGCAATATATGATAATCGTTTCGTTTCGTTTCGTTGATATTCGTTTCGTTATGTCAGAAAGCATTTTACGTACTCTATCCCCATCTATATTATCATTTTTTTTAAATTCGCAAATATTATAATCAGATAAGGTATGTATTTCTGGCTTAAAATAGTTAAGATTGACTGTGGTTTCTCGAGTATTTAATATTTGAATACCAATTTGGCCGTTTTTAGGTTTGCAAATACTTCCAGCCATAAACACGCCCTCACATAATTCTTCCGGTAGGACTACACATTCTTCGTTTATTTTACTGTCTATCATAAATATTTTTTCGCATCTCGGTGGTATGCTTAGGAAACTGGTTTTATTATGGGAGGCATTACTCATAGATATCGATACAGTATTAGTATTATTTGTTAAAGACAGTGTATTTTTTTCAAAATTTAAAATAGCTTTGTATTTTTTCAAAAAATCTCTTCCGATAATTCCATGTTGAACACAAGGTAACGACTCAATAATATAAAATTTGTTGATAAATTCCTGCCCATTTATATGCAGTTTAACTAAAACATATCCCATAGTGCGTACTTTGCCTCCAATACCATTTATGTTCACACATTCTTTACGCAGTGGAATATTCCAATGTTCTACAGTTTCATATTTCAGAATTGATAATGATGCTCCGGAATCTATTAGTAGACCATATTTGGCACCTTGTACTGAGAATTCTACCGAACTATCAGACTGGCAGACTAATATAAAATTATTAACGAAAAAACTGGATCGGCTCTGTATTTTGTGAATCCTGTGCATTTTGCGGTCCAGAGTTCTCGGTCGGATTTTCGATCGATTCGGAGTTGTTTTGATTCGTATTCTCTACAAAGTTTATAGTTCCGCTACGTGTAAAATAACGATTCTGTCTACCACGGTACTGTCCCCGAATATTAGCACGACTATCACGATCGTTGTGTGGTTGTTGATGGCCGTTGGATATATTTTGTTGGCCACCACCGCGAAACGAATCGGTATATGCGCGACGATAACGTCCTCTATTATTATTGCTCCTTGAATATCTATAGTTACCTGTCCTTCCTCGATTGGCTAAGTACATCGAGGCATCCGTTTCCCGACGATTACAGGACGATTCTTCATCCTTGGCCGCTCTTATTGTGTCCTTCAAAGCAGTGTAGTTACGCGCCGATAAGATGGTGCTGAGTTGACGATTTTGCAAGCCGTCAATGAAACTTTTAATGGCTATTTTTTCATTAATTGGGAGTAATATTTTATACGCATCCTGATTTCCGTCAGCTTGGGAAATCGTTAAATCAACAAAAAGTTGCAAAAATCGCAATTTTGCATTTTGAGTGAGCCGAATTTCCAATATAAATTTAATTAACATGACCTTACCCTGCTCCGTGAGCGTAGAGCTGTAGAACTCTATGGCATCTATAAGGGTTTTGGTGACGTTCTCGTCACCATTCATTAGAGGCAGTAGCGAGACAGCCGTTTTAAAGTTAAAACTTTCCATGTTGGTAGTTTTGCTTTCAATTTCTTTTACAGCTTTAGAAGAAGAAGCTATAACAGAGCCGTGGTCTTTTGAACAAAATGTTTCAATTTGAATATATAGTTCTTTTATTAAATCGCCATATGACTGTATTTCTTCTAAGACTGTACTGGATACTTGTTTTTCTCAATTTGTTTTAATGAAATATGAATACATTCATCAAATTGACCGCGCAATTTATTTGCCTCTGTTAACTTTTGTTGTAAGATCGTTTGGGTCCTTTTCGAGTGACTTAATTTTACTAAATTATCCTTAATCTGTTTAAGTTTATGATATATGTCTTTGATTTCGGTTGCCATAACCCAGTAAATAGTGCTATAATTAATTTCTAGCCTTTGTGAACAATTTGAATGTCTCTAATATCAATTGGCATATAGATTTGACATGAATTAAGAAAACTTAAATTTAGTTCATAATTGTAGGTTCTCACAATGTCACATTATGTTTAATATACTTCACTTTTATTATGTACGCACTGATTTGCACTCATCACTAGCCTTTTTTTTTTTTTTGTCTCACTTCACTCGGTTACACTGTTGATTGACCTTGACGTTGTGTATCTTGGTGGTGATGGCACTGGTAGCAGACGCGGGCCTCAGGATTCGGCCGCCGAAATGAGCGCATAAAGCTTTGGCTCATAAACTCGTTCCGCATCCAAGAATGATGGCAGTTTTTATATAGTCTGAAGAGTACGTATAATCCGGCAACACCAAGCAATGTGCAAATTATAAACATAACTATACTGATGTTTGACAAATGATATTCTTGCATTGACGACGAATTGGATCCTCCAGACGAACGTTGGTTAAGAAATACTTCATCTTTCTCTATTTTAGACTGACACATTTTTCGGAGAGAAAAAAAACAGAGTATCGAAAAAGAAAATGTTTCGTATCAAAAACTCAAAAGTTCGTCACATATTACTGCGTGTCACTGAAATTCGACTACTGCGCGACGACACCTTAACTGGCAGGGTCGCCATGTAAGGTTCGGAGATATAAACGAAACACGCGTATCGATCAGAACATGATTTATTACTGGCTCGATTATCATAGGATCTCCATATATATTGGTTATACACTTATGGTAAAGACAACACAATACATACACGTTATACTTAGGTGTTGCTTAGGTTGGATCGATTTTATATCTACTACAATGGCGTTGGATTTCTGTACCCCGCCCCGCCGCCTCTGCGCCTCTGCGCCGCTGCGATCGCCCGCCAATCGACCGCAGAGCGCGCGGGCGCAACCCGCCGAGGCTGCGGGTGACCGCGGCCCGCGCGATTCTACTAGTTGCCCGCCGGTGCAGCGGGACCCGCAAACAAACGCGCAGACTGCGGGCGTAAAACGCGTCGTGAAATGTGCTTTAATTTTTTACATGTATATCTGCGCTCTACAGAAGCTGCGGGCCCGCAACCGCGGTGGACGCGGGTGAAAATCGCTCCGTGAGTTCTTAGCCTTACGGGTCATTGTGAACAAACAGTATGTATAATAATGCTTCTAATTTAATGTTATTAGACTATATAACCCTATTACATACTGATGACACATAAAATATAATTTAAGTGTCCCAAAAACATGAACGTAAATTACTTGTGGGCTTTACCATAAAAGGCTTTTTCGCCTACCGACATCGCTTCGGGGCGCCTAGATACGCCGCGCCAGACCGCGCGGAGATCTTTGCCGACCACCTGGAGCGTCAGTTCCAGCCCAACCCGACTGACAACCTCGAACATGTCGCGGCAGTCGAGCAACACCTTGTCGAGTACTTCGCTACGCCGATAGCTCTCGACGAAGAACCTATTTTCTTCTCGCCTTGCGCAGTCAGACGCGCCATACTCCTTACCAAATTGAGGAAGGCGCCTGGTGCCGACGGTATCACCAACACAGTGCTGCGCCACCTGCCCTACCGAATGGTAGCAGCGTTGGCGTGCCTGTTCACGGGGATACTACGCACTGGGTCCTTTCCTTCGTGTTGGAAGGAGGGGCGCGTCATTATGCTGCCCAAGGCGCACAAGAACGTGCTGAAGCCCGAGAGCTATCGGCCCATCACGCTTCTTCCCACTATCTCCAAGGTGTTCGAAGCACTCCTGCTGCGACATCTGAACCAGCACATAACACCCAGGCCGGAACAGTTCGGGTTCCGCTCGAAACATTCCACGACGCTCCACCTATCCAGGGTACTGCACCTACTAACAGCGACGCTGAACAAAAAGGAGCACGCAGTCGCAGTATTCCTGGATATGGAAAAGGCTTTCGACCGCGTCTGGCACGAAGGCCTTATCTATAAAATGTCAAAGACAGACACGCCTCGTCGCGTAGTGAAGGTGGTCTCTTCCTTCCTGACCATTTCCTATCCGATATCCAAGAAACTTCATTGTCACTAGCTCTGTTGTCATCTGGGACTTAGTAGAGTTAAGAGTCATACCAACTCGCGACATTAATTCTCCGCAAGCCTCCAAACTTAAAGACTTATGCAACTTTATTAAACTATCGTCTCCAAGCACCAACAGATCCATTAGGGGGGGGCCCATTCTGCTTCAAACTCATCCAAACACACAAGATGTAGTTGCAGACTGAGCCAACCAACTGAGTGAAGTAGCTTCCGCTGGCAATCCCGCTTGATTTGCGGTACCTTGTGCCATTCGCCAGACGGATGGTGGTATTAATGAAGTAATCCTGCATATAATCCCACATTCGGTAGTTCCTCCTTGCGTCCGCTATTCCATGCTCCTGATAATGCACGAAATCTATATTGCATTCTAAGATATCAAATGCTTTTCTGATGAGCCATGTTGGGATTGTTTTGTCAAAACTCTTGAAGTCAAGACCTGCATAATATCCTGGACCAACGAAACGTTTAAATACTTTTCGAGCCCCTCCAAGAGCGGTTTCGTAGCCATAAGCAATTGGATTCTGCTTAACTTGGTACGCTCGAATTAGAGGCAGAGCAAAAACTGCTTCTCCAAAAGTAATAGTTCCAGGATAGCCCCAGACCGCTCTAATCTTCTCTTCCTGGATATCACAAACGTGTGATCGTACATGAGCCAGGCAGTCCGGTGCGCGCAATCTGTCTCCATTCTTAATTCTATGCCAAAACAAACGTACGCGGTTAATAGCATCAGGATCCCGCTTGATATCACCCTTTGTCCTATAACCCAGGCTTTTCCAGGGCAAGCCAGGAGACTTGGTCCATATATCCAAATCTTCCTAAAAACATCATTGAGATGGATCATTCTCACTTTGTCCGGAAGCTTAAAGGCGTGGTATGCTTCAGAAATCGCCATCTTCAGTTCACGATCCTCCGGTTCAGTGGTTGAATTGACAAAACTCAAAATGTCATCCCGTATCCCCGACTGGGTAACGGGAGAGCGCCATTTTCCTGTTGCAGTAAGTGGATAAAATGGAGTCTGATAGACATGGGTGAACGTACGTTGTGCAAAGCCGGTAAGCTTTCCGATGTACCTAACTGGCATCGTAGGGTCTGAAAATCATAAACCCTAAATAGGAAATACAGGGTGGTGGTCGACGGTGTACTATCGAGCGCCCGACCCATAGCGGCTGGCGTGCCACAGGGCGGATGTGTCTCGCCACTGTGCTACTCATGTTACACCGATGACATACCCAAGACGAATTAATCCACGCTCGCGCTGTATGCCGACGACGCCGCGTACATATGCACCTCGCTGAATGCGCGGCACGCGGCCGTCAAGATGCAGCGCGTGCTGGACATACTTCCCGACTGGCTGTCGAAATGGCGGTTATCGGTGAACGTGGGTAAGACACAGGCCCTACTTGTCGGGTGCGCCCACCTCCCACCACCCCTTAGGCTGCAGGGGGTAGACATCGAGTGGTCCCCCCGGGCGAAATACCTGGAGGTCACCATCGATCGGAGACTAAACATGGGAGGCCATGTAAAACAGGTCGTCGCAAAGGCTAGAGTGGTGCGCACCATGCTTAAGCCAGTGCTCACGTCACGCACGAAACTGAGCGTCACTTCCCTCCGCGCGCGCGCTCCGGTTGGCGGTGATCTGCTTTGCTCCTGTTTATTGTTGAGATTATTTTGTTCCGTAATTTATTTCCGGCTTGTGATTTGCTTGAAGTTGTGTATTGTTGTGCTAAGTGCTGGCATCGTAAGTTTTTGAACGTGTTTACGTCCGTTTTTAATTGTTATTAGTTAATTCCGTCGGCTATCGGTAAGTACATTTATTTTTCTAGACTTGAGGGTACATCGAAATAATTTATCGTCTGTTAATCTTTCGCTTTTTACGTTCTAATACGTTTATTCGTTTGATTTGTAACTTTGTTTTTAAGTAACTATGTTGTCTATTAATGATGACCCGCCTGATCGTGGTGGAGAAACATTATTTCGACGTAATAATAAACAAAGGTCGCCGTCGACCTCCGCTAATGCCAGGCGTCTATTTAGTGAAATGTCTCCTTCTTGCATTTCACCCGAAGATAAATTAAAACGACTGCCAACATCGGAGTCAACTGAAAGGTCTTCGCCGATATTAAATGTCAGTAATGCAAGCAATGACGATTATTGTGATTTGGTTTCTCAGGCGTCCGCATACCTGTCTAAAATTAACGACCTTGTTAATGACCAAGGGTCCCGCATTAATGTTGCGAATAAATCCGCTATTATGGACATGACTCAACGCGTAACGGCTATTGTTTCCTTGCTAGCCATAAAATCATCCGCCAACGAAACTAAATTAGCCAATACGGAACGCGAATTAGACAAAATTAAACTTAATACCGGTGTCAACATTGCCAAGTCTGATGTCAGTAATATTACATATGCTAATAAATTAAAACTTCGTTTGCCCAAAATTGCACCCGTGGTCGACTCTCGCGCCAAACTTCCGTGTCTCGTGGCTTACCCCACGGATGAGCGATCAAATGATTACGCCACTTCTTCGGCGACTAAAGAAGCGCTTATGAAAGCGATAAAACCCAGTGATGGCTTTCAAATTGTAGGAGTTAAAAAAGCTGCAAAGTCTGGCGTCGTGTTACGTGTCGCTAACGATTTTCAGATCAAAAAATTGCAATCGGTCGATGCCATTAGGTCCGCTGGCTTGCGGCTTGAGAAGCCAAAAGGCCGTAGGCCTCGCATTTTAGTTAAGGACGTCCCATCCTCAATGGAAGATACTGCCTTTTTGCATGCATTATTCTGTCAAAACATTAAAGACGAGATGCCACTAAATGAAGACGACTTTATTAAATCTACCAAAATTATACGTCGGCGTTCGCTAGACAACGGCCGGAAATGGATAGGCATTGAATTGGAGTCCTCGGTCAGGAAACATTTGGTTTCAACTAAAGACAAATTATTTATTGATTGGGCGACTTGCCGTTTCATTGATGATGTCGACGTGGTTCGTTGTGTCCATTGTCAACAGTTCGGTCATGTTAAGAAACACTGCACTAATAAATCACCTACCTGCGCTAATTGTTCTGAGGCACATGAAACCAAAGACTGCCCGCACAAGGACAATTTAAATTATACACCGTCGTGCGTAGCGTGTAAACGTTCTAAGAGACCTTATAACCATCGTTGTGGTTCAGTCAGCAGTTTGGTTTCACGAAAGGTAGGTCGACAACGGACGCGGGAGTAAAACTCATCAGTCACATTTTGGAATCTTGGGAGAAGTCCCAGGATGCCATTGGCATTTTCTGTGACCTCTCAAAAGCGTTCGACTGCGTCGACCATAACACACTGATCTGTAAATTACACCACTACGGAATTCGAGGACAAGCTGCTGATCTTGTGCTTTCCTATTTATCAAACAGACAGCAAAAAGTAAATGTTAATGGGGCGACGTCCTCCGGGTCTCTAGTCAAGATGGGCGTGCCTCAAGGTTCAATTCTCGGCCCATTCCTCTTCCTTGTTTACATTAATGACCTCCCTTTTATGATGGCCAAATTATCGGATATAATTCTATTTGCTGATGATACTTCGCTAATTTTTAAAATAGATAGGAAAGATACGGATGTCTTACAGGTCAACGAAAGTCTAATTATTCTCTCAAAATGGTTCGCAGCTAATAATCTTTTACTGAATGCGAAAAAAACTAAATGTCTTAAGTTCTCTTTACCAAATGTACCACAACGTGCCCTAAATTTAAATCTTGACGGCAAAAATCTTGAAGTTGTAGCTGAAACTGTATTCTTAGGGATTACTATCGACTCAAAACTGCAGTGGGGCGCGCACATTAGAACTCTTTCGGGTAGGTTAAGTTCAGCTGCATATGCAGTAAGGAAAATAAGGCAGTTAACCGATGTAGCCACAGCTAGGCTGGTTTACTATGCTTATTTCCACAGTATTATGTCTTATGGCATTCTGCTGTGGGGATCAGCAGCAGACGTTGACTCAATTTTCATATTACAAAAGAGGGCAATCCGCGCGATCTATAAAATGGGTCCTCGCGAGACCCTCAGAGAGAAATTTAAAGAGATCGATATACTGACTCTACCTTCACTTTATATTTTAGAATGTATTTTGTATGTCCGCAAAAATCGAGGGCTTTTCAAAACTAGAAGCGACTTCCATAATTTAAATACACGCAGTAAACACGAAATTGTATTACCCAAATTCAGATTAACGAAAACTAGCAAGTCTTTTCTTATAAACAGTATACGCTTTTATAACAAGTTGCCAAAGTCAGTTATAGAACTGACCGACGGAAAGTTCAAAAATCACATCAAACGTGTCCTTATTAAAAAAGCATATTATAAAGTCAAGGACTACGTTGAAGATAAAAATATTTGGTTTTAGCTCCTTCTGCACATGCGGCTTCCCTGGTAACTCATAAACGGCACAAATATGTGGATGTCTCTAACTATTCTCAATCTAATTTTTCTTCATTTAATAAGACTTTTTACAATGGTTTTCAATTATCTTTATAGCCCTTTGCTAAGAATAGTTACAGCACTGATAACAACATTTGTGCCACATGTTAAATTTAGTCTTGTTATACTTTGTATAGATTATTTTACCGATTGGTTTGTAAATGTGTGAACATTGTAGGCCTTCTAGATTGTTAACATTTTATCTCGTTTTACTTTTTTTTAATCTTTTGTTTATTTATTATATAATCACTTCTTGTTTAAGTTTCTTACGACTTATTATCGGGCCTGCGTTGTCTCCCCATCTAAGTACTGCTGTAACATGGAAATATTGTAAAACCAAACAATTTTTTTAAAAGAGTAACCATGGAGTTTCTTGCCGGTTCTTCTCCATAGGAATCGACCAACCCGAACCGTGCACATTGTCGACGTTTTATAAGTGCCCATGTAGGCCTATGTGAAATAAAAATTATTGATTTTGATTTTGATTTTGGTTCTCCCGAGTGTACTACTTATAAACTTAGGCTCGAACAACTTATCCTCAACACCAACTACTAAAATAATGGATAGATTAACCATAGGCCAATTAAATCTCCACAACGATAGGGTGGCGACTTCTGAACTAGACAAACTAACAATCGATTATAACTTAGATATAGTGCTTGTTCAAGAACAATACCAAAACGCGCGGTTACGTCACAAAGTAGTACAGTTGGATGGCAAAGCACGAGCCGGTATTTACGTGACGCGTTCTTCTAACTTTACAGTAACGTCTTTGCGTAACCTTATGACACCCCATTGTGCCGTTGCGGAGGTCTCATCGTCTTCTTTTAAAGTTTACGTTGTGAGCTGTTACTTTCAATATTCAGACCCTGTTGCTCCTCATATACATAACCTCCGTCATGTCTTGCAGTCGCTCGCGGGCTGCAAAGTTATTGTTGGCGCTGATGTTAACGCGTCCTCGACTCTTTGGTATGGCAAAGTTCGGTCTACGGATTATGAACGACGCTGCGCTGTTGAAGATTTCATTGCTGAAATGAATCTGTCTATTCATAATACCCCTGACGCACCACCAACTTTTTGCAGCCAAATGGGCGAATCTTGTATTGACGTCACACTTTCTAGTGCAGACGTACGCTTGGATAGGTGGCGTGTCCTACCGGACGCGTCTTGTAGTGATCATCGCTTGATCGTGTACGAATTTGTTCTGGTTTTTACTCAGGGTACGTCACATGTCATTGGTAACTTCAGGTATAAATGTAAGGGTGCTAATTGGGAATTCTTTAGCTCGCTTCTTGCGTGTCACGCCAAAGACTTCACTCGTGATGGGCTGTCAGCTGAAGAAAGTGCTGAAATTATGTCAGACACTTTCACTTACTGTGCTGACATTGCCATTGGTCGTGGATCTGTGACCAATATACGTAGATGTGATTGGTGGTGTGACTACCTAACTGAACAGCGTAAAAGTTATCGCCGAGCGCGTAAACATCTTAACAAGCTTAAAAAACGTAAGGTCACCGGTGACCCTCTTTCCATTGCGTTAAATACGTTTAGAGTTGCCAGGTCCCGCTACAGAGCATCGGTGGAAAAATCTAAGGGTAATTTATTGCGTAAAATAGTAGAAAAATTAGATAAAGAGGGTCCGTGGTCTCCTTTATATCATGAGTTTAAAGCCAATCGATCAGTCGACCTCGCGTATGTTCAGAACATTAAAGTAAATAATAAACACACCACCAGTATTGAGGAAACAACTGAAGTTTTGCTGAATACTCTTATACCTGATGACTTGCTTGCTAGTGACAACGACTACCATCAACAAATCAGAGCGTGGGCAGCTGTACCACCTGAATCACCAGCGTCAGACCTTCCATCCACTGACGAATTTATTAACGTTGTCAAGAGGTTACCACTCAACAAGTCATCGGGTGAAGATAAAATATCTAATCGGATGATTATAGAAGCGTGTAAAACAGCCGGTGATGCGATTTTAACCGTTTACAACCGTTGTATTGCGGAGGGCGTATTTCCTCGTATATGGCGACGCGGATTTATACGAATTATCCCGAAAAGTGGCGACAAACCCCCGGACGACCCTAAGTCGTACCGGCCCATAACATTACTTCCATCTTTGGGAAAACTCCTGGAGCGCCTTATCGTTCCACGTTTGCTACCGGACGGACCAAAATTTCATAACAATCAATTCGGTTTCACTACTGGAAAATCTACCGTAGACGCGGCCCTTACTGTTAGGAAAATAGTTAATACATCTGAACATAAGTACGTAATTGGGATTTTTCTAGATATTTCTGGGGCTGTTGGTAAACGCATGGAGGCCAATGCTATTACTTAAAATGAAAACTCGGGGCTGCTACAGAAATATATATAATCTAGTTTACTCTTACTTTTTAAATGGTTCCGCGAAACTCAAACTCGGTCATCATTCCATGTCGAAGTCTCTCACCATGGGATGTCCTCAGGGTTCGGTTCGGTTATTGGTCCACCTTTATGGAATTTAGGCTTTGATGATTTCCTCGCGATTCCGCTTCCTAGCGGCTGTTCATTAACCGGTTACGCGGGACGACGGTCTTCTGCTCATTCAATCAAGTACTCGAGCTGGACTCGAGAACTTGGCTGACACTTGCCTACGATTAATATCTCAGTGGGGCGATCGAAACCGCCTGACCTTTGCTCCGCACAAAACTTATCAACTCATTTTGAAGGGTAATCTTAAATCGTGTCCTACTATTAAATTTAATGACGTTTCCGTAAAAAGGAAGCAGTCCGTGTGCTATCTTGGTCTAGTGTTAGAGAGGAATTTTGCATTTATAGATCATATTAAAATAGTCGGTGAAAAAGCAAAAAAAAATTTCTATGCCTTAACGAGAATATCTAAATCTACGTGGGGTCTGTCTTTTTTAACTTTAAAAACTATTTATGGGGCTACTTACTTGGGTTGTATGTGCTATGGGGCGCCTGTTAGGGCTGATAGGGCCACCATAGGGGCGGTACGACGTAAATTACTTCAAAGTCAGCGTTTGGCTTTGATATTCTTATGCAAAGCATACAGGACGGTTAGTACTGAGGCCTTACCGATACTTGCTGGTGTACTTCCGGTCGACCTTGAAGTGCAGCGACGTGCTGCAATGTACTATTCCACACGAGAGACCGCGGACGCGAACTTTTTAACGCGGAGTGACCGTGAGAAAATCTCTAGATTATTAAAACCACCTATTGACGTCTGGGAGGAACTTTTATCCGAATGGCAATGTAGGTGGGATAATTCTATCAAGGGCCGACACCTCCACCAATTCTTTCCATCCGTTCGCCTGCGGCTGGCCAGCACGTGGCTGGAAGTGGATCACTGTGTTGCCCAATTTCTCACGGGACATGGTAACTTTAAAAGTAAATTATTTTCTTTCAAGCTCGTTGCCTCGCCTTTATGTCAGTGTTCTACATCTGACTGCGAATATGTACAATCTGCACATCATATCTTATGGGAGTGTATTCTTTGGCAGAATGAACGTAATATTATGTTGAATAATGTACAGGCTGCATCAGGAGTTGTTTACTATACGGACCTTGTGGAAACTAGAACAAATTTCCGTGCGTTCAAGCGTTTTTGCCATACCTATTATTGGAACCAAATATAACAGCTCACAATGTTAGGACCCATTAATATGTATTAATGCTAATTTTTTTTTTTTATCCGTGGTGCTAGGCAACTGGGCTTATCCCAGTTGTATATGACCCTTTGTGCCTATTGGCCTTGTTTGTTCTGTCTCCTGCTTGATATGGAGGGAAGTGGAAATTTACATTTTTCCTACTCCTCCGTTATTCTTTTCTGATTAATTTCGTTGCGGGATCCAAGACAGGTAAATTCATTCTCCGGGACATCGTCGAGCTTCATTGCCTCGGCGCTTTTCTGGTGGTCGCCACTGTTGATTCTGGCTTTCAGGAGTTGCAGTGGTTTGGGAATAGTGCGGTGGGATTGTCCCAATAGTCTCACCGTGCAGGCATGTGTCGCCTAGGTGCCGTGAATAACCGGCGCTGTGATACAGCGTCGCGGCGCTCCCACTGTACACAATACAATGCAACTTAAAATCGTCGGGCAGTGTATAATTACACGCCTGATTACCTGCCAAACGCCATGAAAGGCAAACACAGAAGAATTGTGCCCGTTGTAACGGGCACACATTGATACCGCGGAATAAAGGCCATGCCTATGGTCCGCCCGCCGCTCCCCATACGGGGTAAGCAGCGATTACTCTCAGGACATCGCTTAGTATGCGATGGCGCGCTGGGGTGAGCAGACGTGTGTCTGTTAATACTATTTACTATTTACATGGAGTCATCTAAGATGACTGGTGACGCTCTCGTCGCGAACAGTTGTCGATGGTGGCCTGTCAACTCGTTGTAATACGTTTGCATCTGTAAAATACACCCGTTGACCATTTTCCAAATGTACGGCCAAGTGAACAACAGTAGGGTGTCGTTCATGTATAGGAAACGAAAATATACGCCACATGCCTTCGTTACTCTTAACATAGCGGCCCATTTGATATTGAGTGACTTCATCATTTGAATTTTCGGCAGCAACTCCGAAGACAGCCATATCACTACCTTTGTTCACATACTTGCAAATGTATTTAATAGATTTTACGGAATGGCAAAATTCGACGTTTATGTGTGCTTTATATGCCTTGCAGAGTAATGGCGAAAACGAACCCAACGATTATCAACTTCAATGTCCTGTCGATTTACTTTGATTATTGTTGACTTTCCATTGTCATCAATGGATCGGCGGCGATAAAGTGGATATCCATCATTTCCAGTAATAGTTTCTGCTACTAAAATTGTCTTGGGTAGCGTTTTGAACATTTTCCTTCAACCATACACGGAGAGTTGGGATTTAATATTCCACATGGACCATGTATCATATTTTTTGTAATAACCTCATGTAACAGTGGGTCTTCATTATAATCGGGAATTTCTGCTGATATCACATGATCAATTTCATACGGTCTTATCCTCTCAACCAACCAAATGAGGATATGTGCATGTGGTAATCCGCGTTTTTGCCACTCAATTGAGTACATCCAACAGCGCGTCTCGCCGAACACGCGATGCTTAACAATAAAATCCATGAGTGATTTTAATTTCATTTTGAACACCCTTGCAGTGATATCGTGGCGATCAATTGGCTAGTAAATAATTCTTGTTGAATTTCTGTCCACTTGCATGTGAATGTGATAAACAAATCTGGTGTGCCATAATGTCGTACATAGCACATAGCATCTTGAGCATATTCATGCATATGACGCGGACTTCCGACGTATGTTGCTGGGAGAATAGTTGTTCTGCCAACATTCTGTGCATCTCCATCAGCATTAATGGCATCCCGAAGAGGAATGTATTCCTCGGAACGGAGTTTTTCCTGGTTCAACCTGATAAATGTCAATCGTTCAGTTTCAACTTTCACATACATATCCACAGCATATTGGTGAAATAGACGCCGACATTTTAAGATGTGATTGTCCTCATTTTCCCGAACCATCAGTCTGTATGAATAATAATTCATTGAACTAACTTTTTTCTTCGTGTCAGCACCTGGGCCTGCAGTCTCGACATAGCTAACGATCGTTACGTTAAGTAACATTCGTTAACTCTTACCACAAAATAGTAAGTATACAGAAGGGCCACTCCCGCCGTTTGGAAAATTGACAGCTAAACTTGACAGATTCACTAGGGTTGTAGTGTTCGTGATATTAAATGGATATTTGATGCCCTGTCTACCCTCTAAGGCATGTAAGCATGATATGATGTATGTTTAGACGAATCTATGTATTTATGTTTGTAACTTGGGCAACCTACCCTTTTTGTTTTAATTCGTAATCAATATAGTAGCAACCCTAGTGAATCTGTCAAGTGTAGCTGTCAATTTTCCAAACGGCGGGAGTGGCCCTTCTGTATACTTACTATTTTGTGGTAAGAGTTAACGAATGTTACTTAACGTAACGATCGTTAGCTATGTCGAGACTGCAGGCCCTGTAAACAATTTTAAGTTAGTAAACATATATTTTAATGTAGTAAACATATTGTTAATAATTTACCTGTAACTGGATTTATCATCTTCATTGAAAAATGATAGCCGTCTTCACCTTGCCAAAATAAGATAGGATATTGTAAGGCATCATATGATCGATGTTTCAGATACACGCTGAAGCTGATTGTTCCGCCGATGTAAAACAATGTCTCGGTTTTCTAAAGAACAATGGCAGGTGCCCATACATTTTTTTAGCTGAGATTAAATTCCTACGTCTTGAAATGAAAAATATCTGGTTTAACTCAGGGTGATGTTCTGAATTAGTTTGTGCAAGAATTTTTGTTCGAAAATGTCGAGAATAATAGATATTCAGTCATAAACTTTTGTAGGTTATGTCTGGGTAACTTTTAATAATGTGTTTAATAGGTAATATTATTCAATTTCGTGGAAGTAAAAGGGGAATATCGCATTAGCATTTCCCTTACCTAGTAATTTCAGCATGAAATGTATAATATACTCTTTGGAAAGAGTATATTTATTTAAACTAAGCGACTTTGACGTTTATCAAAAGGTCGTCGAACTCGTCAACCACCAAGCTATATTTTTTAAACTTGGATACTAGTCTTTTTGCCAATAATTAATTAAAAGTAATTCATTTATTTCTACTGCACTACAATATTCTTACCTACCTGCGAGGAACATCTATACTTAGACATCAACTATATTGTTAACTCATTTACTGCAATAAATACATTAATTATATTATTAATTAATATAGTTACTACTTGTCACTTAGCAGATAAAATATATAATGGCAACACTAAGCTAAAGAAATTAACTAAAAAATCAAATAACCTTTTATTTATTATGATTTTTTTTATCCGTTTTGAACCAGCCCAATAATATATTTAAAAATTGTAGACAATTAATAGAACGTCTTTTGTATATAACTCACTTTCAGACGCTCAAATTTAAGTCAGCTAAAATCTCGCCATTGTTCTTTTCACCCACGACAACAATAGCCACTTCATCAATTGTTGGCGCATTAAAACGTCCAGCATGTTGTCCTGCAGGCGCCTTATCGGCTCTGATGACAATTTTGTGATTCTCTGATGGCATGCGGTCTAATGCAGTTGTGAATAATGCAACTAATTCATTGTGTTGATGCAAAAATGTTTGAAGTTGTTCCACAATGGATCTTTTCACTGAGTTGTTGTGTGCACAACGCTGATCGACTTCCCTTGCTGAATTGCCCATAAAATATATTTGCAAAAATTTATAGTCTTCATCAGGCATTGGCAATAAGGAACCTGTTCGATGAAATATTTGACCCTGAATCTGCAAGAATATAAATATGTATATAGGTAATTGTATAGCAAATTGTACCACCATGTGGCTCGCAAAATATTGCCACAATACTTTACATCATTTTTTCAAATTAAAACTACTTTAAACCTCGACATTGAACAGCCTTCCATGGCAGCTTTAGGTAGTAGTAGTGGCTTTACCAAGTATTGGAACACCTTGCTCATGCCACTATGAAATACAACATGTTATAAAATGTAGCTTATTAAGTCATTGGATTATAGACTATTATTATGTATTTGACTTATTGTTTACAAAATAAACACATCACTGGCTCAACATATTTTGCACCAGCTCCTCCCTCCTCGCGTCGTGTTCCTCATTACTGAGGGTCGTGATTCCCCCGACAAGAGATCAACTTTTCATTGACGATAATTCTCCATCTGTCTGTCCTTGGCGACGTGGAGTGCATCGTGCAGCTTTGTACGTATTTGGTCAGACCATCTGATCGGGCTACGGCCCCTCGGCCTCTTGCCTTCGACCTTGCCTGTGATCATCAGCTGTTCGAAGTTGTGACCATCCTTACGGGCAATGTGACCAAAGAACTCCAGGATTCTTCGCAGGCAGGTGGTGGAGAGCCTGGCCTTGACGTTCAGTTGTCGAAGGATAGACTCGTTTGTGCGGAACGCAGTCCATGGAATTTGAAGCATCCTTCGCCAACACCACATCTCGAAAGCGTCAATGCGATCACGATCAGCCTTCCTTAGCGTCCACGTTTCCGAGCCGTAACTAAAGATGGAGAACACAAGAGTGTTCACCAGCTTCATCTTTGTCTTGCGAGATATGTTACGGTCTCTCCAGATTCGCTGCAGTTGGGACATTGCGCTTTTGGCCATACCGATTCGTCTCCTGATTTCCTTCTCGCAAGACCCTGTGTTGCTGATGGTAGCGCCCAGGTAAATAAACTCATCTACCTTTTCGAGGGACAGGGCACCTGTGATATGGAGTGAGTTGGTGCGGTCTACCACCATCACTTTGGTTTTGGAATGGTTGAGTTTAAGACCCAATTCCATGCTGATCCTTTCAATCCTCTCCAGCAGCCTTACCATTTCTGCTTCGTTCGCCGCTAATAGCGTTGTGTCGTCTGCGTAACGGAGGTTTGTGATCCTACTGCCACCAACAGTGACACCTCCCTCCCAGTTCTCAAAAGTACGCCGGATGATGTACTCTCCATACACGTTAAATAGAATGAGGGATAGGATGCAACCCCGGCGTACACCTTTTTCAAACCTAAAAGGCTCCGATGACGTTCTTTCAATCTTCACAACGCCCTGGTTGTTTTGGTAGAGCGATTGGATCAGCAAAACCAGGTGCTTAGGTACTCCGAGTTCTTCTAATACTTTCCACAGATCCGACCAGATGACACAGTCGAAAGCTTTACTATAATCAATAAAACACAAGATGACAGGAGTGTTGAATTCGTAGGACTTTTCGATCAGTTGGCGAATATTTAAGATTTGTTCGCGAGTCCCCTTGCCCTTAACGAAACCGGCCTGCTCCTGTGGTATTTACCAGTCCAAGAAGTAGCGAATTCTGTTATTAATTATGTGTAAGAGGATCTTATTGGCGTGTGATATGAGAGCCAGAGTTCTGTAGTTGTCACACCTGGAGGTTGATCCTTTTTTGTGCAGCGGCAAGATAATTGATTGTGCCCAGTCTCCGGGCCATTCGCCCGTACGCCAGATACTGTCACATATTTTATGTATTGCGCTTGCTCCTGACGCCCCCATTGCCATTATGATCTCAGATGTTAATTGGTCCGGCCCAGGTGCTTTCCTGTCTTTGAGCGCAGCAATCGCCGCTGTGACTTCAGATATTGCTAGTATCGGAGGTTCCAGATTTAAATTATCCCATGATATTGCCTCACGCGGTAGTATGAGACTGGGGATTCCTGTAGAGATCCTCGCAATATTTCCGACACCTTTCCGCTACTGCGTCCAAATCCTGAAGTCGAACTCCATCTTCATCTTCAACCACCCAAGTTTTGGGTTTGAATTGTTTCGAGAGGAGTTTGACTTTCTTGAAGAGATCTGAACTCTGCACTTTCAGTGCGTGGTCTTCAATTTCCTGGCAGATGTTTTCAACATAGTTGTTTTGTGCAGCTGCACCAGCTACATGGTTGTAAAACTAAAAAAATTGTTTGCCATTATTCTTACTTACTTTGAAAGTAGGCATAAAATTGTCTCGAATAACTTTTGTTGCCCCAAATGATGTCATTTGAAAGCAATTATTGTACTGCTGGATATGAGTAAAAAAATGATAAGAATCTTGGCCAATTCCAGAAACCAATGAATGTAGTGGCTCTGGTGGCGGTACCAAAGGCGTCAATTTTACTTGGCCGCTGGCGCAACACAATCCAGGGGCTTCATTTTTGAATTTCAATGCCTTGCAATGTGGACACACAATATTCATTAGTCCAATAGCAACAATTTGCTCTGAACTGTAATCAATTGCCACATTATAACTGAATGCAGCTCTGTGGTGTGGGGATTAAACACAACATTTCTATCTTGAAATCGATTCCGTTCAAGTTCATTTCGCGCTTCGCGTTGCTCATCAGTTTGATTTGCTCTTATATTTCTTTGACTTGCCGTATTTCGAGTTCTGCGGCCTAAGCTTGTACGTCTGGTTGGTGGCATTGTTAAAAACGAAAATCCAACTGAAAATAAAAAGCTCTCATACATTTTCTGTATAACCATGTATATTTATTTATTTATTTATTATACCAAATTATAGTATTGTGTTGTCACCAAAAGTTACTAAAAATCAATATGAAGCTGTGAACTTACCGTGATTAACAAGCACTTATTAGCAAACAAAAATCTTCTTAGTCTTTAAAACAAAGCCAAAAAGCCAAAGCAAAATGGCTGTGACTTACGGACAGATGGACAGTGAGAAATTATTGGGTTCCATTTATGTCGTTTAGAGTGACAGAACTCTAAAATATCTAGGAATCCCTTAAATGCGTAAATTTCAATAAACCCAGTTACCTTGTGATATTTTAGCAAACATGCCAGCAGCAACTGTGTGGCACTCAGCACTTGAACAGCTAGTTTTACCCTCATCTTTTGTTTCGTATTGGGATTCAGATGTTCTTGTTTGAGACAGGGTGCAAACACAAAGTTTGGATTTGAGTTGTCCAGTTCATAGAAATCGACAATGTGACTCGACTCCATTTGGCTACACCTGAAACAATTTATATATGACCAGTTTAAATACATTGAATAGGTTTCTTCTTGAATCAAGAACTGTCAGTCTATACCATATTATAAAGAGGAATGATTTTTTTTGTTTGTTTGTACCGAATAGGCTCCGAAACTACTGGACCGATTTAAAAAATTCTTTCACCTATGGAAATCTACATTATTCTCGTGTAACATAGGCTATAATTTTGACGGGAACGAAGCCGCGGGGGTCAGCTAGTTAACTATAAAATGTAATGTTTACCTGTTCCCTGGTTTCCATCAGCCGATGTTATATTTGTTGAGCATTTTATGTCATACTTTAAAAATAAATTCCTGAAGCACTTTATTAAATGAGGTGTATCAAAAAGTGCAATAATATTTTTATTATTTATATTAAAACTTGGACAGGTAGCAGTTGCCCCTAAAATGCTTAGTGCCCTTCTATTAACTCCATCCATGTCACACACACTGGCCGCTATATTAATGCCATGTTCATGACATTGTTCAAGAACCTGTAAAAAAAAAAAGCTTTATTGGGTAAGTTTATGCAAGGCAACTGCACTATAGAGTAAATTATTAACATTTTACGTTCATTCAGTGAGTGTAATTACCTCTTTTATTAGGACTGCTAATCTATCAGCAGTGACTGAAGAACCTGATAAATAATAGGCAATGGGTTGTTTTATTTTCTTTCGAAACCCAGCAACCATGAATACTAGTGCATATGACCCTAGTTGTTCTGTTCTACCCTGCACACCATGGTCTTGAAAGCCTTCAATGCTATCTTCTTTCACATTATATTGCAAATGTTTTTTTAATGCTATTTCATCAAACATTAAAACATATTCACTATTTACTGCTTCTTGGGCTGAAGAAAACTTCCCAACAATTCCAAAGAGCTCTTTGTTGATGCCAACATTCAGTTTACATTTTTGTAATAGCACTTTTAATGTTGTTTGAGCCGGAAGGCAAAACATTCGCCTCAGTAACCTGTAGCAAGTGAGAGACCTTTTATATAGCCTTAATGCAGTAATTTTATCTTCAGCAGTCCATCTATGCCCCTTTGCACTCTTCTTAAAATTTCTAATTTGTGCTTGCAATAATAAAGCAAAATTCGGGTTTATTTTATTAGTGAGTTTCGTCACAGCATCACTGGTGCTTATTTTTTGCAAATATTTCTTGTTTTTCATCTGCTTCATTTGCTTCTTTAAGAGGCAAACTTTTCGCAAATATTTCTTGCATTTCATAAAATTTTTGTTTTCATCGGGAATTTTGTAAGTCATTTCAGATTGACCAGGGAGATTAACTTCGGAGGGGTAATATTTATTAGATATATCCACAAGAGGCTGTGATGGACCAGCTACAGGTTCTCTAATAATAACATCTTTTAAAAATGGCAAGACTATATCCTGTAAAGAAAGTATAGCATTAGTTATATATGAAATTCTAATGTATTAGTAGCGATTTTTATTTGGAGTTGGCAAAAATGTCTATCAGCTCTCAGCCATCATCTCAGTGTTCACTTCTACCATAGCTATCATCTTTCACACAATCCATCACTATTACTGGTACATTATCAATACCATTATATCTATAAATTCGCAACCGTGGCACACCCCACAGGACCCCTTTTTGGGATAAAAGAAAAGCTTATGTTACGCGGGAAGAATGTAGCTTTCTAGAGGTGAAAATTTTCAAAATCTGTTAATTTGCTTTTGATTTTATCCATTACAAACTTTGTTAAGCTTAAGTAGATAGGTTAGGTTAGGTTAAAACGGGCTGGTTTCCGCAACTCCACGACCAAGCGCGTATTTTGCGTACGGAGCTTAAGTAGATGTTATATATATATTATATACAATGCACATGAGAAGCTCCGCTTCTGTCTGGTAACCCACGACACTTCACTTTGAATTTCGTTCTCATTGGGTTTAGCTTACCTCCACATCTGGTGAAGCAAAACGTCGCAATTTCTTGGTTGGGAAATCAACAAATGCTGTTTCACTAAAATGCCGATGACATAGCATTCTGTGTTCAGTGTGCAGTTTCGACTGAAAGTCCTTGCTGGACCAGGATTTGTCCGAACAGCAATATTTTGCCCACAATTCACAACTGAAATGAAGAGAAGATTTAAGTAAATTAAGTACCAACAAAATTAAATTAACTAAAATTATATTATGGATCACTAGTCCAATCACATATCTCGATGAGGGGCATAATTAACCAGATAAACATATCAGTTCAGTTAAAGAAAGTCTATGATGGAGAATGCATGCATCTATTTCCAGTTTTAGGCTATAGAATAAAGCTCGCAGTACGTGCTAAGCCTGAGAGGTGGATTTCCAGTATTAGAGGCGGCACTTACCGGAGAATATTTGTAAAACCAGGTTTTGGAAACCTAAATAATGTGGTTTCGGGGTCTTAAAACATTTTCTTTTATTTTCTTTCATGTTTGAAAACACAAACTAAACTAGTCAGTCAATATATCTTACACAACACAACTGTTTCAGCACACAACAGACGGAGGAACTTAGGCTCTACTCAACATCGATAATGGTAAGGATAACACAGAGAAGTTAGGACAAGTTAATTCACAAAAAAAACAGAAATTCAAAATTTCAAATTTCATGCACATAAGCCGGCAATCAAATTTCTTGTGAAGTGAGGTTGCCAAGTACATTGAACAAAAGCCTACTCAAATAATTTTGAAAAATTAATAAATTAAGTAGCCTCTGCATGATGCGTTTCATTAAATTAAATGAATCTCTTATTTATCGGCTTGATTGCTCACCCTTTTTACCCGACTGCCGAAGGAGGGTAATGTGTTTATCAGTCTATGTATGTATGTAAGTATGTATGTATGTATGTTTGTTCCTATATGGCGTTCCAGAGACCAAACGCGTTGGCCGATTTTGATGATTCATACGTCAATCGATGCGTCTTAACCCTGCGAGTGTCATAGGCTACATTAAAATTGGACAATAGAAAAATGACGGATTTTGGGTGCCATATTTTGAGGGCCCAATTTTTTTTTTCTTCCAAACCTATCGTGTGGGGTATCAAAATAAAGGGTTTTAAGAGGTGATTTCAAAAATATATAACACTTATATGTTTAAATGTATCAAAAAAATCCTAACTAAAAAGTTATAAATAAAAAAACTTAATTCATAGAATCAAAAAACCCGACTGCTTCAAAAGCGAACTAAAAAGTCGTAAACAAGGAAAAAAATCATGCTGTGCAGGCGGAGGATACACCAGATTTTGGTCAGCCAGCCCGCGAATGTATCCTCCGACTGCACAGCATGATTTTTTCCTTGTTTACGACTTTTTAGTTCGCTTTTGAAGCAGTCGGGTTTTTTTGATTTTTTGAATTAAGTTTTTTGTTTATTTATATTTATAACATTATGCTATACGAGCGTATATCTATTATATTCTGCATGAGTTATAGTAAATTTATTCAATTTCAATAATATTAACATTCAATTAATTAGCGGAAACATTATAGCTGCTAATTTGTTGATTACATATTTAAACAAAATTGTTGTCAAAACTACCAGATGGTAGCTTTTTAACATTTAAGAAGTTTTCAGTTTTACATATGTTGCCAACATAAAAAACGTCACTATTAGAGACAGAAATCTTTAGGTCTCACATAATAGAGGAGAAGTTGCTAACACAGATCTAGCCCCGTAGGTATGCCAAGATTTACCCAATGAGTCGACCCCCCCCTGGGATACATACAAGCCGCAAATGGAACACAAGGCTTCATAATCATTTCTTCCTCTTTTAATGACTGACCACTCTTTAGTATAATCGTCAGAACATGAAAACTTTCGTTTTGGCATGACTTTTTAGTAAAATACTGGCAATAAACTAAACTTCAAAGTACAGGACAGTGCGCACGTGCGCAGCGCAATGTAGGTTTGAACGTCGTTCTCTAAAGCAACCACAGCTAACTATATATAAGTCAGAGACAGATAGGACAGTGGTATGGCTAACGATTAGTTCCAAAAATATGCGCCTAAGCGCTAGTGTGTTTCATCGCCTAGTGATGCCCACAGCGTACTACAAAAGTATCCGTCGTAAAATATCGATAGCATAGTGATGTGCCACTAAAAAATCTGCTAGGGGGTTCTTTAAATTTATTTGCAAGGTTCAGAAATTTTCAAATAAAACGACTTTTAGAGTTTACTTTTTATTTATTTTTCCTCTTAACCTATGGGCTTTATATTTCTCAAAGGCAATTTGTTGAGGTGCACACATCTGTTTCACAAGTTTTTCTTGAATACCTCCTTTAAAAATCTTATTTATTATGTTGCACCAATTTTGTACATGGGGGGTGCGTATCATAAGATTAAGCAACCATTCTCGGACTTCGTTTTTATGATGTGCACACCCCAACCAATTTACCTCATATTTTTTCTTAATTTCGCTTTTTAAATGTATTTTACGTGTTTCTTGTACGAATATTTATTTAAATAATCATGTATAAGGCCCGAGATATCCCTGTAGAGCACTAAAAACCTCTTTGTAGGGTAGGTTAAATTACTGTGTTTTAGAACGGTGTATTCTCGTTGTTCGATCCATTTATAAAATACGTCTCTTTTTCTTTGGGTGTAAGTCTCAGAGCACTGTTCACAATTAATTTTTTTTTGTCACTCTCCTGCACATATACCCGGCCGTATATGCAGAAGAATGCACGCGCAACCTTTCATTGCCTGGATTTAGCGATTGGTCGCTGCTAATGTTTTGGGTCACTGTTATGGGTCCACTACACATAGAATTTTCTTTATCCTCATCAAATGTTGATGAGGAACTCACATCACCCTTGGATGAAGACATGGATTTTAAAAAATCAACAACTGTCTCCCCTTTATCTTCCTCACAGTTCGCGTATATTGAATGTAGACCCATAACATTGGACATTGGCAGCGATTTGAATGCGTTTATGAACGTATTGGCATCAGGATTGACGTTCCTATAGTTTATGGTTCTGATTCTACCAAAAAAAATCTCTAGAGGATCCTGATTGATATTTCTAGGATAAAAATACTGTATTTCATATTTGTCGAACAACAGTTAAGACAACCTTTCAAAACTTTCTATAGTTGTAACCCATCCATCAAGAGAAGGAACTCGAACCTTATAGGTTTTCTTATTTTTTTGTGCTTTCTTGCTACTAGTATCAATACATTCAATATTTTTCAATATCCGTTTGGCTTCAGACCAAAATTTGTAAATTTGGTGCGAGTTCGGCAGGCTTATTACGTATGAAACTGCAATTAACAATATTTGCGCAGAGATTGTACAATCATCGCGCGAATATCGCTTTACGTCAAAAAATTGGAAGGCATATTTTTGCGAAATAATTGCTCTTCAATCGCGAATCCGCATTATATATGAGCTATAGCCACACCATAATAATTTTACGACAGCACTGCTAACAATAAAAATCTATTAACTGAAATGTGCATTTATCGCAAGGTGATCGCGTTAATTTCGTATTACGTATGGTTTTTGACAGCAGAGCGACAGCGATCGGCGAGCAAATGTGGCTGTCAAATTGCGATTACTTTTTCCCTTGTTGTTGGTCGATTGCCAATCGCTCGCTGATGGCTGAGTAGGTACAGAAGTTTTTGAGTTTTTGGCGGCTTTTTTCGTATGTTATTTTGTGGCTACTTTAATTATCCGCAAATTAGAATAATAATATAAGAATAAATATTGAAATAACAAATTCCTAGTGAATATTGTAAATGTAAATGACAAATTGGTGTTGTTTTGAGTCTCTAATGTCTACGCAACTGGACTATTTGTTGAATCATTGAAACAGAAGTGATCACGGTAAAGTGGAGCATTTTTTTATATACAGTATAAAAAAATCTGTGTTGGCTACCTCAGCGAAGCTTATAAGTTTACTACTAAATGCTTACAAACACATGAGAATGTGATAAGTCCGCAATAAGTATCTTCTATTATATATTTTTTTTATATGGCAAACACCGATGTCGACTAATCTGCCAATGTCTAAATTAAATTTGAATAATCTTTTTTATGTTTCATAGCTCAAATACGAGATAATGTAGTCTACTAAGTGATGTTCTAATGCGTTATCGATTCAATTTTTAAAACAATCGACAATTCGAAGAAATATTAATTGATTTTACACATTGACATACATGTAAATGTACGTATTTTTCTGTTTCTTCTTCTTGTTTGTATATTATGTGTGTGTGCATAAATGGTTAAATAAATAATAAATAAATAAAATGCAAATATCAAATTTTCACTGCCTTATGTACTTAACACAAATTCTTTACATCTGCGAATATTAATTTATCGGAATATTGGAGCTAAATAGTAATCAAATTGACTATTGTAAAAACAGTGTAAAAAACAGGCCTCCACGAAGTGTTGCTCTTTCATAAGCTGGTTAATTCATCAAACGATAAATTTTATAAATCATCGGACAGATAAATAGCTTCTGTTAAAAGTGACTGTCAAAAAAAAAAGACTTGGCTTAAAGGCCTCAGTAGCCAGGTCACTAAATTGATCGCGCAATAATTGTACAATTATTGCTGTTCCTTACGTAATAAGCCCGCGGCTTTACTGGTCCACGCAGTTTACCCTGCACAGTGCTCCCTCGAGATCCATTTACACTGTCAAACAGCTCATCCATGAAGTCCACAGCTTCGCTTGTTGTAGCCATTGTCTCACTAACATTTTTACCCGTGGCTGTAGTTTCTGAAATATAACATAATTATAAGTATCTATAGTACACAAACTATCAACAACAAAGTGTTTCTACCCTATCATACTATAAGATATTGCAACAAATATTATCCTTAGTACATTATTTAAAGATTAGATTGTACCTCAATTATTAAGAACCTTATTTTTTTCCCTAAAATATGAATCAATCTGCCTAGCCTTTTCCTATATTGGGGTCGGCTTCCAGTCTAACTGGCTTCAGCTGTTTACATGGAGCGACTATCTATCTGACCTCTACAACCCAGTAACTGGGTAACACGGTACCGTACCCCTTGGCAAGACTGGAGTCAGATCTCAAGATTCTGACTACCCGTAACGACTGACATGACAGCCGGGACCAACGGCTTAACGTGCTTTCCGAGACACGGAAGAAACTCGGTATGTTGAAAATGGTCACCCCCATCCACGGACCGACCTCGTCAAGCGTTGCTTAACATTGAGAATCGACCCGTGCGGCTGTTATTATTTAGCATGAGCTATAAAATATGAATAAATAGTGTAAATTCATTCCTCAATAGATAAACAAAAATGAAATGAGTGAGTGATTAAGAAGATGGTTATTTAAGTAGCATTATTAGATTACATTGACAAAATACTTACTGAATAATGCAGTGTATTTAAGCAATCCACTGGTGGTTGACACCTGACGCGCTGCGGATAGGTTCTGTGCTACCTCGACCGCTCGACATTGATACGGAACCACCGTCAGCCTCTGAAGTGACTGAAGCGATCCTCTCTTTGAAGGCTGGCAAAGCACCTGGACTCGACCTGATTACGGCGGAAATGTTACAAGCCGACTTAGCCTCCGCTGTCGACGTGCTGACGCCTTTAATTGAAAGGATATGGACCGCTGAAGAACTCCCGGACGACTGGAACAAGGGACTTTTAATTACCGTGCCCAAGAAAGGTGATCTCAGTAGTTGCGATAACTGGAGGGGCATTACGTTGCTGTCGACTCCCTCTAAGGTCTTCTGTAAAATAATCCTTGATAGGCTGTCGAGGGCCGTTGAGCCTCTTCTGCGCGGGGAGCAGGCGGGTTTTACGTTCGAGTCGCTCATGCACGGACCAGATCAACACTCTTCGTATCATTCTTGAGCAGGCATCAGAATGGCAAAGGGAAATTTATCTTACTTTTGTCGACTTCGAAAAGGCCTTTGATACGTTGAAGTGGTCCAGCATCTGGTCCCGCCTTTTGGACATTGGAGTGCCGCCAAAAATAGTCCGCCTATTGGAGAGCATTTATAGAAAATATTCCTGCAAGGTGACTCACGAAGGCCTTATTTCGGAGGACATCGCAGTGCACGCTGGTGTCCGTCAGGGATGTCTTCTTTCGCCCCTCCTTTTTATAATCGTTCTCGACGGAATCATGTTGCACACTCACGATAGCAGGCGTCGCAAGATAGAGTGGGGATTGACCAACGTCTTGGAAGACCTGGACTATGCCGATGATCTATGCCTGCTGAGTCATACACACGCTGACATGCAAGCGAAACTGAACGACCTGCGCCAGGAGGCGGCGAAAACTGGGCTCAAAATTAACATCCGAAAGACTCAAGAGATGCGTACAGGTGTGAAGAATTCTACACCGATGTTAATTGGCACAGAGGTTGTGGAACGCGTCCACAAATTCACGTACCTCGGGAGCGTCGTGTCAGAGACTGGAGGAACTGAAGAGGATATCGCTTCTCGGATTGCCAAATCGCGAGCTACCTTCGCGCAGCTGAGACCTGTGTGGCAATCGCGGAAACTGATCCGAAGGGTTAAACTCAAAGTCTTCGGGTCCAATGTCAAATCCGTGCTGCTCTACGGGTGCGAGACGTGGAAGGTAACAAAGGACATCTCGCGCCAAATCCAGGTCTTCGTCAACCGATGTCTTCGTCACATCCTCGGAATTTACTGGCCCGAGATCATCTCTAATGTAGAGCTGTTGGAGAGATGCAACGAGACCCCGATCGACCGACAGATCAAGCGGCGTAAATGGAGTTGGATTGGTCACACGCTCCGGAGGGATTCCAATCACATTCCTAAACAGGCCTTAGATTGGAATCCTCAAGGAAAAAGGAAGCGAGGCCGTCCCCGTCAATCTTGGCGACGTACCGTATTAGCTGAAGCGACAAGCATTGGAATGGCGTGGAGCGAGGTGAAGCGCGAAGCTCAAGACCGGTCTCGATGGAGAACTACTGTGGAAGCCCTCTGCCCCAGCTAGGGGACATAGGATCTTAAGTAAGTCAAGTCACTGGTGGTTGCGCTCAGAGTTTGGGCAGCTACACTAACTTTCATTTTCTCTGCATAAACATAGTGCTCTGTTAATTTTTTATGCATTCTTGTATGACCTAGTTGGCATTCAGAGTCAAATACTGTTTGAATATCTTTCCATGACGCTACTTTGCCTTTGTAAATCATGTCTTTGGTAAGTAGGTTATTTCGAAAGCCTTTAAGTAAGTGTGGAGGATCATAGACCACACTTAACTCTGTGTTTGATATGTCAATAGTTCCAACTGCAAACAAAAAATAAAATTAGTTCAAGTTAATTTGATTGATTAATGAATTGTGGGTTAAGAGCTACAAATTTAATTGAAATTTGGCAGAAAGAGCATAACCTGGACATAATATGCAAAAGTATATATTTATATAAGTAATGATGATGAATACGTTTTGTCCCAGATAATTTCCAACTGCAGAAATACTATAACTTGGACATAAAACGCAAAAGTATATATTCAAATAAGTAATGATGATGAATACGTTTTATCCCATAATTTCCAACTGCTACTTATACAATGTGAATACAAAGGCTATTAGTTAAGGATATTATTCTACTCACCATTATATTCCTTATTCAAAGTTCTTTTACGTTCAGTGTCCCTTTTCATGGTATTTATTGCTGTTCTAAATGTAGAGCCCTGGTCACATACAATTGCAATTGGTACCAAATCTGACTCTAGTACTTTTGTGACCACTTCCTTCGAGATCCTTACTACAGTAGCTGCTGCAGTTGTTCCCTCACAAAAATAGAAGGCAATTGGCTGTCTCCAGTTTGAGCACACTCCTTTTAACATAAAAACTAGAGCATGGTCGGCGAACCTTAAATCTCTTGCATATCCGAAGTCTTTAAAGCCTCTTATCTCATCTTGGGACTCCACATATGTGAGATGAGGTGTTAACGCAACTTCACCAAATAAAATAGAGCATAGTTTCTTCTTAGAGTCCCGTTTTTTTGCTTTATGCTTTAATACTTTTTAAAAATATTGTCATGAAGTCCAACATTAAATATTATATCTTCAGCAAGACGATTTTTTTTTGCAACAACCTATACCCTTTCGGGCTTTCCTTCATGAGGGTCAACGCCAAATGCTTTTCACTGGTAGTGTATCTCATTGCTTTCTTCTTTCTGTTTGCCTTTTTTAGCTGTATGAGTAGAAAGTCTTGGGCTGGTTGTGACATTTGATCAAACTTTTTATTTAACAGTCGGGTACAATTTAGACCCTTAGCAGCATCTAATCTTTGCATATTTGTCTTCGGAGTCTTGTCTTCCTCAACCGCAATCGTTTTAATTTTTTTTATAAAGCACCTGCAGTTTTCACCGAATCTACGAGCTGCAAAATAATAATTTCATTAATCAACTAAATAATGCACCAAATAACTGTATTAATATAAACTTTGACAAAATACTTTTATAGATTTTATTCAGGCAGCGAAACAAGTATAAAGAATTTTATCATGTCTTTAGGTGTAGAATGTTTTACATTGTATTTTAAGGACTTTACTTTTCTTTAACTAAGACTACTTAGCTATTACTGTGAATTTTTGTAAAAAACTCATTTAAGTTTATAAAATACTTGCTGGCCCCTGCGGCTTCGCTCCCGTCAATATTATAGCCTATGTTACTCGGGAATAATGTAGCTTTCCATAGGTGAAATAATTTTTAAAATCGATCCAGTAGTTTCGGTGCCTATTCGGTACAAACAAACAAAAAAATCTTTCCTCTTTATAATATTGGTATAGAATCTTTACCATTTTTGATTATCTATACTATAGATAATCAAAAATATACCTCCGCTCCTAGGAAGATTTTTTTTCAGTGCTTTCTGTTTTATTTGGATTTTCTCCACACTGCGAATCAAATCTGTAAAGAGAAGAAACATTCAATTTTTAGCTAGAGCAATTCAGGAATATCAGGTAGGTGCTCAGGTATTACTGACTTTAAATGAAGGTGGTTATCTATTATATATGTATTGTATGTTATATTGTTGGAATTGCACAATATTCACATGAACGCTATGTGGGCTTGTAAACAGATGTGCCAAATGTTATAAGTGTTGTAATAATAAAAAAATAAAAAAATATTTTTATTGGGTTGAGTGTACCAGAATGGTAACTAAATGTGTTAGTTGGTATGTTTATGTGTGATCTCCCAAATAATAAAAAAATGGTTAAATATGAAACATATAATAAAATTCGGGCGCCAGGAAGTCACACAGTCCGGAGTAGCAAGATTGGAAGAGTTTGGACAATTAATCTGCCGGTGGGAGGCTATATTAAAAGAAATAAAACGATAAAACACTTTTGTCCTTTCTTTTAATAATCTCAGCCCGTAGCCTCAAAACATGACTTTGTATTATCTTAAAA
The DNA here is from genome assembly GCA_949775005.1 of Orthosia gothica. NCBI lineage: Eukaryota > Metazoa > Arthropoda > Insecta > Lepidoptera > Noctuidae > Orthosia > Orthosia gothica. The sequence goes on from OX459035.1 coordinate 45,600,605, forward strand.
TTCTATACTCTTTAGATAATATTACGGATATTACAGGTGTTAATAGGTATTATTGTTATTATTGCATCTTTTAAATGGAACAAAAGAGAATAATATTAAAGGAATTCTCCTACCGGAATAATCGGCCTAACCATGTTACTTGTAGGTTATTCGTTCCACGTAAATAAAATCTTTCATGCCGCGTATGATGTGAGGTTTGAATTATCCCGAAATAAACTCAGGAAAAAGAATGAAGCAGAAAAATGAAGAATAAAGGTGAAGAAAAAAAAAGGCACCTCGGTAAAGGCTGTAACAATAAAACAAAAATAAGTTAGATTGTACGTTCGAATTCAAACACGTGGGACACGTAGAACTTTGTTAGGAATGGAAACTTACCGCCTTTTCTTCTCAAAAATAGGTTAGTGCGCTGACACAGCGTTTAAAAACAGCTGCGTGCGATAAATCACTATAATATCTGAAAAGATTAACAGCTCGTAAGAAACCTATTCAACGACCACGCCCGAGAACGTGTGTGAGAAAAAATACGACAAATCTCTTACCAATGAAATCTCTGGCATTATACCACGTCCATGAAGTCTTTAAACAATGTAGACGCCACTAAATGGCTTAAATTACGGCGATTATAGCCGATTACTAGGAAATACTATAAATTATAAAAAATGTATGTGGCCATGTGAATGCCGGGTCGAGAGTCACGTCAAGATGTTGACAGATGACATTCAAAGACCGTACCACAGACAAAAGGCATAGATAAATTCGACCATTATCGACAAAAAAATCCTTACCATGTAACGAGACGAAAAAGTATCGTTACAGTGTATGTATTTTTATTTTAGGATGGATTATGCATTCAACTTAAGGAACAGTGCAGTAAGTTTCATCAAAATCGGTTCAGCATTTTCAAGATATGATACACACATGATGATGATTTTAGGAACTGGTGAACTTCAATAACACACAACACTGGATTGAAACTCAAGAGTGTTTATTTGACTTAGTTACAGGCACTTTGAGTTTTCAAATGAACTTGAAGTCAAGAACCACATCGTGTGGCTTGCTAGATCGCAAAGCCCTCGTCGATCGCTGGAGGAGATCTAGCAAGAAACTCCAGGATACTCTTTTAAATGTTTTTATAGATTACACAATCACTTTATGACAATTAACGTTACATGTTTATTAGGTTTTCAAACATCTATTCAATTACATTTATTAATCAGTTCTTATTTTTCACACACAGTCCGCGCGATGCGCGTTCTAAGTGGGCGGGACTTCCATATTGTTTTTGTTTAGACACTAATTACTTGGATAGTTGAGTAAAGCTAGCAAACAATATATTATTATATTATTTTAACATTAAACAACCCCAATACTCACAAATACAAAGTTGTAGTTTATTATTGAAATAGTCATCTAATAACAAAACTATTCAAGTTTCCGGTGATCTGACAATCTTACTAATTATAAAGTTTCTCATTATTACATAGCTGTGTATAATAGTCTTATGACTTCTTAGTATTTAATCATTTACTCAAATTTGTTTAGTTCTCGTATTAAATTATTAAATCTGGTTATTGGTCATAGAAATTATAACATCCGCCATTGTTTGACAACTTAAGAAGAATAACATAATCAAACACATTTACTTCGTCAAATGTGCAATAGTTAAAATGAGAACAAATCCAAAAGTCCTACAATAAGTGTTCCTGTTTTATTTAAACATCTCGTATTAATTAAACATTGAAATTAGCATAACAATAATCATTCGAACAGATTAATAACTGATTCCACAGTGAGCCAATAGATGGCGCTGAACTCAAAACCCAACTTAAATAGACATTGACACTTAAAATGATTAATTAGGATAATAAATTAGCAAATTCACGCCTACGCGGCGACATATATATACCTGTTGATTCTGCTTCCAACATTGATTGTTGATTGAGTGGTTTGGGTCAATTTCCACGAGTTCTGACATTTGCAAGCCAGATGAAAAAGTGTGTCCTGAAACATAAAATTCAGGTTTGAGTAAAGAAACCAATTTTGTTTCACTTGTGTCTAGTTACACGTCAAAAAATTTACTTAATGTCAAATAGTATTGAGACAGATTGTAAACAAAGAAGAGACAGAGAGTAGTAAGTACTTTATTTTTGTATAAAAAAGTACTAGTGTCTAGTAATAAAATCAAAGTAGGTAATCTATTGTGAACCGTACTAAAGCATTATGAATTATAAATCAAATTCAATACTATTATATATTCAATTATCTCAATTAAAATTTACATAGTATAAAATACTTAATTAACAATAACTACCTATATATACACTCAAATAAAAATAAAATAAATCTACGAACGCGTATAAAGGGGTCAGAGGGCGTCATAAAATTCGTCCACATCGCTGTCAACGTGAAAAGTGTCCAGAATGCTGATTCTCTGGCCAAGGAAAAGCCCAGCCCTCTGGTCACGTGAAGTCTACTAAACGTTTGCTTACATCTCGAAATACTCGAAGAGCACTCGGTGCACCCCATAGACCTAATGTTTCAACCCAAAACAGCTCAAATATATAACTTCCAATAAGGTTTTTGTATTTGCGACTTTTGAGGTTTTCTGCACCAGCAGCAGCTGCCCCAACACAGCCCGCCATGCTGAGAAGATAGGATGGCGCAAGGGTGTCGGGTGACAAGGGTGTCGCATCCCACTCCAAAGCATTATGGTCATCCCGTCTGGTCTCTTCCCATTGTCGCGTGCCAAGCCATTGGTTTCTAAAACAATTGGCACCCAATTGGTGACAAGAGCTCGACGTATGATGTAATTAATGCTGGCGTGCCGTGCTAACCGACCAGCGCTTCTACTGCAGGATAGGCCATGGTGTCTTATTGTGTTAAAGTCAATAAGTATATAAATAATTCATACCTTGGGATTCGAAGGAGTCAATCGGTTTGTAATGTCAACACTTGCTTGTTCATGGTATTTCACTTGATTCAAAGACTGTAGGACCGGAATCTGCAATTAAACTTTTTTTTTTTTTAATAATGTTTTTTCACACATTTGAACTGATTATTTTCAATTGAGGTTCTACACGAATCGATAAATATTTACGTATAGCAACTGCCTATCTGACCCCTAGAACCCAGTAACTGTGTAACATGGTACTCCTTGACAAAACAGGTATCAGATTTTCTGGTTTCTGACAACCATAACAACTGTCGTAGATATTCAAATGACAGCAGAGATTAACAGCTGAACATGCTTTCCGAGGCATGGAGCCATTTCGCTATGTAAAGATGGTCACCCATCTTCGGATCGGCCTCAGCATGCGTTGCTCAACATTAAAAATCTACCCGTGCGGCTATTATGATTAACCCACGAGCATATAAAATAATTATAACAAACAAAATACTTAAAAGTTGTTAAAATTAGTACCTGTATTGAAAAATTAAGATTCAGGTGGATTTGTGGCTGGTCTTGAATATAAATGATCAACTGGATGCTCTAAAATCAGAAAAGGGGTGTATGAGACAATAGGACATAAGTTTCACCAAAGTATGACTAAGACCGGAAAATGAGTACCTCGGGAAACAACTAGATCTTCAGCTATTGCCTCTATGTCTTCCTGTTTACTGTAGTTATGATCTGATGATGAATAATCACCTGAAAATAAACAAAATAAATTAAATGCTTGTATAAAAAACTAATAATAATGTATAAGAGATGTAAATGGGAAACGTGTCCGGAATGCTGGAAAAGTTGCCAATGCCAATTCTTTGGCCTAAGAAAAGGTCAGCCCTCTTGTCACGCGATGAGTCCACATAATGCTTCCTGCTATACCAAGACTCCATGAGCACTCAGACCCTATGGGCCTAAACCAACTATACCTATTTACTTTTATACCTACAATAATAATAGCTGAGCTTCGAGAAGTATTTTAATACACTGATTTGAATGAAAAATTAAACCAGCTCAGCAACGATTTACAAGTAATTTAATATGCAGAGCTAATGCACTTACCGGATAAAGGCTTGCCATGCTCAATTTCTTCAGTAGTAAATAGACATGGATAACCATCTTTGACACGATTACCCTTGTAATCCAGTTAGTATTTGTCGAAGTGTTTTTGGCACACACGTTTATTCAATAACTGATCCTTTGATAGACCAAGAAGTCCGGAATTCACAGGCACCAAAAACGACAGCCACAAAGCCCTAAGTTTATCGTCCTTTGGTAAATTATAAAGGCGATGAGTTATGTTGGTTGAAGTACAACCTACAACACAGCACTTGATAGGAGCCATGGCCGCGGACCAAAGCACTCGAGCACTAGAGTTCAGAACGGCGCAAAGAACTTTGAATTATTTAACTCAACTCAAGCAATAAAGCGAGGAGAAAATAATATAGTTTCGACACGATTGACGGTAGGTAGGTACTCAACGATCAAAATGGCTGCCACAGATAACTATATACTAATCAGAGATGGCTGCCATTAACATGAAGTCAGCAACATACCACAGTACCATGAAGTTACTGATGAGTTACTGCGACAGTAGCGCCCAACAACATTTTTGGAACTAAGCTGTCGCGGGCCTGAAAGCAACTAAACAAAACACTGCAACGATGTAAACAAGACGCGTGGACAAGGTGCGCGGGAGCGGAGGCGCGCTGCGCGCGACGCTGACTCAGGTGAACGCGCACCTATCCGCGCCGCAGGAGCCGCACGCGCCGCAGTCATCGCATTTTATAAATCTTTATATAAAATCGTATGCAGCCTCGCGCACCTATCCGCGCCGCACGAGCCGCATTTCAGCAAAATGCTGTAGGTATACGGATTCCACCAGCGAGTGCGGATGACGTCATCAGATTCAGCGGGCGACGCGGGCGGCGCGGAAACATTATCCGTATCCGTATGAAAATATAGTTCAAGATGTACAGAAGTAGATGCAATGCGTGCGGCTAGCGCGGATAGCGCGGGGCCTTGACAAAATGCGATGACTGCGGCGCGTGCGGCGAGTGCGGCGCGGACAGGTGCGCGTTCACCTTTAAGCCATGTATTCACTAGGGGACAATGTCGGTCGACATGTCGAGAGCAGTCGCCGGACATTTACGTACGACTGTCCGGAGACAAAGTCGAGTGACATTTTGCTCGTACACACACCACAGTTGTTATTGAGATGTCGCCCGAGGAGCTAGTGCTGTTCAGTGCCGCTTACATTTTAATTCGGGAGAACATTGCAAAACGTAAAAAAAAAGATGGTGGTTTCGGGAATATTTGCTAGAGAGGGAAAGGTCATCAAGTTTAACAGTCTTCGAATGTGCAATGGATCTTTCGAAATTTTTACAAGAATGTCTACAACTGATTTCGAAATACTTCTAAGTATGGTTGGGCCATCTATAGCCAAGCAAGATACGAAATTTCGGAAAGCTATTGATCCTCTTACCAGACTCGCTATAACACTGAGATACTTGGCAACTGGAGATAGTTATTGTTCATTATCCTATACTTTTAAAGTGTCGAAACAAGTTATATGTCAAACTACCAGAAGTTTGCAAGGAATTGATAAAAGCGTTAAATTGTTTTGTAAAAGTGAGTCTGTATTTCTTATTTCAACTATAACAACTATATTATACTAAACTATGATTCCCACCGTAAGACTTGACTTCATTAACAGTTTGCTTTAAAGGACATGGACATAAAGTACATTCTATTTACAAATACATAATAAATAACATTGTATAAAAAAAATGAAAAATGAATTATTACACAGTTTTTTACCTCTCTGAACATGACGTTTTTATTTCAAAATAAAAAGTAATGCAAGACGAATCAAAGTACTATGTGTCACTTTCTGCCATAATAGACCATAGAGAAAGATAAACAATATATTATTGGACGTTCCTCACCACGCATGTAAGTTATTAGACGTGAAGATCTTATTAAGAACATTTTATTCACACGAAACTGTCTCTATTGTTTATTTATTTATTTAATACTTTATGCACACAAACGTACAGAGGCGGACTTAATGCCTTAGGCATTTTCTACCAGTCAACCTTTGGGTGATGCAGAGACAACTAGTGGTAGGTGCAATATTGACAATTAAACGAATCAGGTTCATGCAAAAAATATATACAACTATAAATACAATATAATTAAGAAAATTATACTCAAAAGAATAAACTAAATCGGCACTGAATCTACACTAAATAATACACTGTATTACTAGATGTATATCTTTAATGCACCTTATTTAAACTTACAAAAATCGAACATATCGCAGAGGGTCGTGAACACTCGGAGAATCTTAACACCGTGATTCACCGTGATGACGTATTTGCACAACGCCATCTAGGCATTAATTTAGGTACTAATTAAATATACGCCATCTATGCCAAAACATGTGAATTACGTTGAAGTTAATATACGTAAATAAAGGTTTAGAACTTGAACATGCCGCCCACCAAGGACATTATTGCAGAATGTCCTTATCAATAGAAATGTAAACTCGAATACTATTATTGATCTTTGACTATTTTTTATTTATTGGATTTAATAGTGTCTTTGGTAAGTGGCAGCCCGTTAGAAATTACAATACAAACAGTTCTTAACATCTAATTGTAATTTTTACAGTGAACTTAAACCTTAATAATGTTACAACAAGTACCATTCTTCAAATACTTAATCTAAGAACAAATATAAACTCAATTAACGTATAACAAGCACTTGCGATGACAATAATCAAACTAGAATTCCAAGAATTAATTTGTAAAGTTTTATTCATTTACCGGTAGGATACATAGTTTTGAAGTCGGTCGCTTCAAGAGACCTTTACTAGTGCGCAATGTTACCACCCTAGTTATACCATCCGAACCAGGATGTTTTTCTACTATTCGGCCAAGCAACCAACAAGCAGGAGGTAAGTCTGACTCTTTAATTAGTACTATATCCTCGATTTTAGGCTCTGGAGCTTGAACAGACCATTTGTATCTATGAACTAAACCACTCATACTATGTGGACCAACGCTGCCAGAAGGTTTGTAACATTTTTTGTATGTGTTGCCACCGAGACAACGAACCAACGGCAACGTTGGAATTTGTATAATCAGGACTAGGAACATTAATTAATGCTTCCCCAACTAAGAAGTGACCAGGGGTCAATGGCATAGGTTCATGAATGTCTTCTCCACTAATGACGGTCATCGGTCTTGAATTTAGACAAGCCTCTATTTGACTTAATAGAGTACTCATCTCCTCGTACGTCAGAGTAGTGTTTCCGATTACGCGCTTCAAATGAAACTTCGTGGATTTCACTGCTGCCTCCCATAGTCCACCGAAATTAGGAGCTCGGGGAGGTATGAAATTCCACGTAGTTCCATGTGCCTCTATATACGTTGCACTATCTTGCTGGACAGCAAGTATCTCTCTGAGCTCTCTTGCAGCTCCGACAAAATTGGTTCCATTATCGCTCCATAATTGTGCGCAATGGCCACGTCTAGCTACGAATCGACGGAATGCTGCTATGAAACCTGATGTACTCATATCGCTTACTACTTCCAGATGTATGGCCCTAGTAGCCATACATACGAACACACAAATATACCCCTTATGTGAACGATGACCTCGACCCTTGGCCGTACGAATTTGAACTGGACCTGCATAATCCACCCCGCTATGTAGAAATGCTCTAGTTGGAGTACAACGTGCCGCGGGAAGTGATCCCATCAGCTGATTGTAGGTTTCAGCCTTGGTCTTTACACACACTACACACCTACGTACGTGATCTTTTACTGCACTCTTCAATCTAATAATCCAATACGCTGATCTAATAAAGTTGGTCATCATCTGAGGACCACCATGCAATGTACGGTCATGTGCATCAGCAACTAACAATTTTGTAAGATGCGTATTATGTGGAAGTATTATAGGATGCTTTTGTTGATCGGACAGAAAGGCTTGTTGTAATCTGCCACCAACACGGATTATATCATCCTTGTCTAGAAACGGACACAGTGATTTAAGTTTACTTGCTTTATTTGTTAATGGTCTTCCTTGTTTTAACAGATCATATTCGATTTTGAACTCTATTCTTTGACACAGTCTTATACAACATTTTAACGCCTCATCTAACTCTGACTTACTTAAATACTTAGACCTCTCATTTCTAATCTTACATTTGATCTGAACGAAAATTCTACACAACGCTACAACTCTTAATAATTTCCTTAATGAACTAAACTTGACCCATGGAGAATCTTCGTTGCTTAGAACTAAATGACATTTGATATTTTCTTCTAAGTGTATATCTAAATTTACTGGTCTATTATATGTAATATTTGTGCTGTATAAAAATTTTGGCCCCTTAAACCATTGCTCCCTTTCGGATAGCAATGTGGGTAATACACCTCTTGATGCATGATCTGCCGGATTGTCCTTTGATGACACGTGCGACCATTGATCTGCTTCAAGTGTTGTTAAGATTTCTGACACTCGGTTCCCTACAAAGGTCTTCCATCGACTGGGGTGACTATTTAACCATGCGAGGACTACCGTTGAATCTGTCCAAGCATGGACCTTATCCCTTTCAATATTCATTGCTTTAGCCACATCCGATAACAAACGGGTCAAAAGCACTGCTGCACAAAGTTCCAGTCGCGGAATGCTTACTGTTTTTATTGGTGCGACCTTTGTCTTGGCGACTAAAAGTGTAATATAAATTTTGCCTGAACTATCTACATGACGAGTATAGACCACCGCAGCATAAGCTGCCTTTGACGCGTCGCTAAACCCGTGCAATTCGACTTGAGCTTTGTTTGATACTCCTAACCACCTAGGAACTCGCACTTTATGAAGCTGTATTAAATCGTTACGGTAAGTATCCCACTCATGTTTTATCGTTTCAGGTGCCTCATCGTCCCAACCTATTCCTGATAACCACAGTTTCTGGATAAGTATTTTTGCCAGTATTATACTGGGCGCTATCCAGCCTAAGGGGTCAAACAGACGCGCAATATCAGAGATAATATTGCGTTTAGTTACCCTTTCAGATCTTGATGGAAGCTGCACTGTATACTTGAACTCATCTGTACTCCGACACCAGGTAAGTCCTAATATTTTAGTATGATCTACCATTAGCTCTTTCTCTTCCTTACTCTCACATGACTCTATTTCCCTAAGTAATTCCTGGTTGTTGCTATTCCATTTCTGTAGCTGAAATCCTGCTTTACTTACTAACTCCTTCATTTCTAGGTACAATTGCTTTCCCTCTTCTACCGTAGAACATCCTGTCATTAGATCATCCATATAATAACTAGTGGGAACTCTTTCAGCTGCATTTGGAAACTCTTTGTGGTGGTCTAACGCGACCTGATGCAAAACCTTTACTGCCAGGTACGGAGCGGAAGCAACGCCAAAGGTCACGGTAAGTAGCTCGTAATCCTGTACTTCTTCCTCTAGACTCTGACGCCACAATATGCGTTGATATGCCACATCTTCTTCAGCAACTCTCACCTGTAAGTGCTATACGATGAAGTCTCCAACGAAGTATAATGTGTCTCAAATCAGACTGTAAAGTAGGGCCCACCATCAACGTATCATTAAGTGATACACCTTTGCTGTTTTTACAGGAAGCATCGAACACCACGCGGACCTTGGTAGTGGACTTGTCTTCTCTAATTACGGCATGATGTGGTAAGTAAAACGCTTCATTTAATTTACAGTCTGGTTTCTGTACTCTCCTCATGTGGTTTAATTGTAGATATTCCTCTATGACCCTTGTATATTCTCCTTTTAAATCTGGATCTCTCCCAAACTTCCTTTCTAATGCTGTGAATCGTCGCATTGCTATTTCTCTTATGTTACCACCCACACAAGACGGTTTTGACTCTTGGAATGGCAGCCGCACTATGTAACGACCATCAGTAGACCTTATCGTTGTAGATGTAAACAGCTTTTCACATCTCTGCTCTTGTTCTGTAAATAACCTTTCACTGTGGGGCAGTTGATCTTCAATCTCCCAGAACTGTTTCAAGAGTTCATTTTGTTCTACGTGGGCGTGCAAAGAAGTAATTTTGGGTAATAAAGGTGATTCGTTATCCGCTTGAGTTGCACCAGATAGAATCCAACCTAATCTTGTACACTGTGCAACTACCGACCCTGTGGGCGCTCTCTTTAGACCTTGTTTGATTATTTTGCTATAAATATCTGCGCCTAACAAAATGTCAATCTTATTGGGCTCACTGTACTGAGGATCTGCTAACGATATCTGCCTTAACTCAGACCACACAAGAGGCGGTACTTGTTTCTCAGGAAGATACGTAGTTATGTTTTTCAAAACATATGCTTCTACTTCAAACTTGAATTGAGGATCTGTCACCGATCGCAAAACTAATGTGTCCATGTGATTGGCTATTGTAGTCTTATTACTACCGAGCCCTGACACAACACCCCTAACCGGAACTCTTTTTAACCGTAAAAATTGTACCGTAGCTTCAGTGATAAACGAAGCCTGGGACCCCTGATCTAACAACGCTCGAACTACCTGATAATTTCGCGAAGCTGTTTGTGCCTGAACCAATGCTGTAGCTAATAATACGTGGGACACTCAGAAAGTTTTGCGAAACTAAAAAAAATTGTTCTATACGTACATATATTTTTATTAAATCTTTTCAAAGTACTTTCCACCAGCCTCTATACAAAGATTCATGCGCCTAAACCAGTTTTCAAAACACTTTTTCCAGTCCGCCGCAGACACCTCGTTTACAGCCTGCTCGAACGCAGCCAGCGCATCTTCCGGCGACGAAAATTGTATCCCTTTGAGCTGATTTTTTATTTTTGGGAATAAAAAGAAGTCACACGGTGCTAGATCAGGGCTGTAAGGAGGGTGACCCAGGAGTTTGACTGGCGTGCTGTCCAGGAAGTCCCTCGTTTTGAGTGCGGTGTGCGCAGGTGCATTGTCGTGGTGGAGCAGTAGCCCGCGGAGCCCTGTGTTTGGTCGCTTGTTGCTTATAACAGAGAAAACTTCTGGCAAACATTTGGTAGTATACCATTCGGCATTAATGCTTCTTTGATCCCGTAAGGAAATTGATACCAAGTGGCCAGTCAAATTAAAAAAGCTAGCGATCAAAATCTTACCCCCGCTTCTAGATCGCTTCACTTTGGTAGGCGTTGGCTCATTTTGAAACACCCAAACAGTCGACTGGCGCTTGGTTTCTGGGTCGTATTGATAAATCCAGGACTCATCACCTGTAACGATGTCGTAAACACGCCGAGACGAGCCTGCTTCAAATTTGTTAAGCATATCACGGCACCATTCCACCCGGGCCTGCTTCTGAGCATCGGTGAGGTTGTGCGGCACCCAGCGTGATACTATCCTCCTCACGCGAAGATGGCTGTGTAGAATCTCGTGAACGCTTCCCGATCCAATCTTCAATATGTGTTGAATCTCCTGATATGTAATTCGCCTATTGTCTTGGATTAAATTTTTCACTGCTAGCACGTTTTCTTCGGTAACAGCCGTCAAAGGGCGACCGCTTCTTTCGTCATCCCCCAAAGTTGGTCGACCGCGCTTGAATTCGTTATACCAACGATACACGGTTGCCTTGGAAAGGCCTTCATCCATGAATGCCATTTGAAGTCTATCGTACGATTCATCCGGTTTTAGGCGACACTTGAAATCGTATAAAATCATAGCTCTAAAATGTTCCCGGCGCAGATCCATATTTCAGTGAGACACAATACTTTGAATTAACTCGCAAAAAATGTGGAGGGAAATTTTGAAATTGGAACTTACTTATTTTTACTTATAAATAATCATATTTTCGAAAAACATTATAACTGGCCAGTCTCCCATATATAAAAACTTTTTTTCGCAATACTTTCTGAGGGGCCTGGTACTTGTCTAGTGCTAATTGTTTCCCTAGTAGAAACACAGGTTACTATTGGTGTTGGGTCAACTGAGGTACCACTGTCAGCTGACTCAGAACTCGGTCTATTAGAGCTATGAGTATCTATGTGCAACAGCGTATGGTGTTTCTTGTTACAGATTCTACAATTCGTTGATTTTTTGCATTGATAAACTAAATGATTACCGCCTAGACAATTAAAGCAAATCTTTTTACCTTGCACAAACTGTCTCCTTTGAGAGACATCCATCTTTATAAAAGACTCACAAAAACATAGTTTATGACCTTTACCACAATTTTCACAACCTATTTTTTCCTGTCCTGCAGGGGGGGCATTCCTACTATCTGTGACAAGCATGACCTTCTGATCTGATCTTTCTATCCATGAACGACTACGCCACTGTGACGTTGCTTTCTGCGGTTCGACAAACTCCAAGAGCCCTAAATCTACTTTCAAGAAACGTCTTGAACTGGCCTAAAGTTGGTAGGTCATTTGTCTCTTCGGAGGCAACCTTCAACTCCCACTGCTTGCGGGTTTCCTGGTCTAATTTAGCTGAGACAATGTGAATTACAATTATGTCCCAGGTGGTAACATCAATCCCCATATTACCTAACGCACTCATACAATCAGTGGTTGTATCTAAGAGATGTTTTAACGTTACAGCTGACTCTGTGTTCACTCTTTTCTGCTCAAACAATCGTTGCAATATACAATTCGCTAAGTGTCGTTTATTATTATATCTACGTTCTAACTGTTGCCAACCTAATGAATAGTTAGCCGCAGTTATGGGTATTTGTCTGAGCAGCTGTTCCGCTTCACCCGTTAAACATCCCTTAAGATAATGCAATCTCTGTACATCATCTAAGGTCTTATTGAAATGAACAAGCGATATAAACAAGTCACGGAAACTAGTCCACTCTTCATACTTTCCAGAAAACGATGGAATATTGATTTTAGGTAATCTGACATTATAAATTTTACTCTCATTGGTATCTATTGTTTGTTCTCGTGGTTCTGTTGTTACAGACTGTACTAATTGTAATTGAGTATCCTTTAATTCCGATTTGTATGCAATATAGATCTCTTCGGTTTCATCATAAAAATTGGACGTAAAATATGCATTTTTATCGTCTGAGGATTTTTCAATTATTTTCCTATGATTATCACTAAAATTTGTCCATTGTACTTCTAACGATTCTAATCGGGTTTCAATATATCCCCGAGTTATTCTCTCCTTAGGGGATTTTTTGAAATTAGATTTCCCTTTCTCTATTGTGTTTTTAATATCAAGTTGCAACCTTATTAATGACTCCATGATAACGAAACAGTATAGGTGAGTGTCTTAGAGTTCTATTACAAATCTTAAACTAATTAAAAGCTACTCACAATTTTCCACTGCACTCACGTACTCTGTTCTGCCTATAGCGACGCGCTGCACTGGCGCTGATGGACGCGCCGCACTGGCGCTGGTGAGCGCGCGCACTGGCACTCTGAGCGCGCACACTGGCACTCGTGAGCGCGCGCACTGGCACTGCTGAGCGCGCGCACTGGCACTGATGAGCGCGCGCACTGGCACTGATGGACTCGCCGCTCTGACACTCGTGAGCGCGCGCACTGGCACTCGTGAGCGTGCGCACTGGCACTGCTGAGCGCGCCGCACTGGCACTGATAGACGCGCCGCACTGGCGCTGCTGAGCGCGCGCACTGGCACTCGTGAGCGTGCGCACTGGCACTGCTGAGCGCGCCGTACTGGCACTGATAGACGCGCCGCACTGGCGCTGCTGAGCGCGCGCACTGGCACTGATGAGCGCGTGCACTGGCACTGATGGACGCGCCGCACCTGGCACTGATGAGCGCGCGCACTGGCACTGATGAGCGCGCGCACTGGCACTGATGAGCGCGAACAAAAATCGAACATATCGCAGAGGGTCGTGAACACTCGGAGAATCTTAACACCGTGATTCACCGTGATGACGTATTTGCACAACGCCATCTAGGCATTAATTTAGGTACTAATTAAATATACGCCATCTATGCCAAAACATGTGAATTACGTTGAAGTTAATATACGTAAATAAAGGTTTAGAACTTGAACACATATAGATATACATAAACATTAGTAATATTAGATTAATAATTGAAAAATATTAGCGTTGTGACGATACTACTGCCAACTTCTTGCGAATGTGCTTGCGAACTTTAACTTTGAAGGTTAACCGGTTGGTTGCCATCCTGATTTCCTGGGGGAGCGCATTCCACAGAGAAATAGACTGAACGAAGAAAGAACAGCGAATAAAATCAGTGCGGTGAGTGGGACATTGAAGAAGGCGGTTATGGGATGACCGTAGATTTTTATTGTGGTTGGCGCAAATGTAGTTAAAGCCCAGCAAACATTTTTGTCAAATAATCAAACATTTATATGACCTTGAGTCTTATTAAAGTTATTTTACAGTAATTTTTTTAACTCTATCGCATTATGTGTCCGAATAGTCATATACATTTTGTGTCGTATAATAATGTCATATAGACGTTATTTCGACATTTTTTTACATTCGTCTTATAATAGCGTCTACGACGACATCTATAAAACTTCTTATACGACACTTTTCGTCGTGTAAACGTTTTCATAGTATAAACGTCATAATACTGTCAATTTTGTCATATAATTACTTTCTAAACGTCTGCTAAACGGTTAATAATTGTTTACACGTAGTATTTGTAACCATTATATATAAGTCGAATAACTATTACGAGTGCAACCTGTATACATCCTAAAGTATCACAAACATGACAATACGACCGCTATTTAATTAATACTCATATTAAAGGTTTATAATAACCTTGTATACCACTTCCACCATTTTGAAATCGAATTTATCATAATATTTATTTACTGTTCGGTACAACATGGATCGAAAAAAGTGGAAAAGTATTTAAAAAAGTGGTGCATTCAAAAGAAAAGTTAAAAACAATTATCATTCGCTTCAAGCACGTACTTTAATACAAATTGATAGAGCTCAAGCTGAGAGTGAGGAAAATGAGAAGGGTTCTGTATCACATTTAAATGCAAAATACAATCAATTTAACCAAAATGCTGCAAGTGTACCCTGCAGTTCATTTGCCGAAGTTCAGGACTCTTGTCCATTTTCCGAAGTTGAAGACAGATATTCAACGTCTGAAAATGAAGATAGTGTTCATAAAGAAGACACTTCAACCAAAAATGATGACTTCAGAGACCAATATAAAAAATGGGCTATTGATTTTAATATTCCACAAGTTGCGTTAAAGCAATTAAATGTAATTCTGAACAAAAGACTGTCCTGCATAGTCCCTTTAGACCCAAGGACGCTTTTAAAAAGTAAAAAAGATATACAAATAATTCTTATCGATGATGGTCATTACTGGCATAATGGTCTCATTGAATCTTTAAAGACAATTTTACAAAACCTAAATGATAAACCGAAATGCGTTTCGCTTAATGTGAATATTGACGGACTACCACTCTTCAATAGCTCTAAGCATCAAGTGTGGCCTATATTATGTAACATCCACGAAAAACCAAATGTGCCCCCTTTTGTTGTGGGTATTTATGAAGGTACGAGTAAACCATCAAATGTATCCGCATATTTCCTTCCTTTTGTAAACGAATTACAAGAATTAATGTCTAATAATTTGAGAATTGCATCTCAAGACGGGGTTGATATATTGATCGAAGTTAAAGTCAGAGCCTTCATATGCGACTCACCAGCGAGAGCCTTGGTTAAAGGTGGGTATCCTAGTCCCAACTACGTAATTTAAAATGTTCTGTTAGGTGATATTCCTAATAACTTTTTAAGTAATGTTTTATTCGAAATTGAAACAGTCAAACCGATCAAAATCGGCCAGGAACTTAGGTGCAATATTGTACCGGCTCAGACGGTCGAGTGGTAGCAAGCGCTGTCTATTACATAAAAACGATTCTGAGCTGGATAACCAACTGAATGTAGTGAGAGGTTTTCTTTTAGTAGTAGTAATTTAAATAAAATTCAATTATACTTAAACTATTGTTTAGTGACTGTAATTATATTTTACAGGAGTATGCAACTTTAACGCTAAACATGGTTGCTTGAAATGTACAGTGGTCGGCGAGTATAGTCATAAATCGCACACAGTCTTCTTTCCAAAGACTGATTGCCCACGAAGAAATGACGCGGACTTCCGTTCTAAGAAGTATGGATATCACCATAAGTACGATTCTCCTTTGCTAGCATTGCCAATAGATATGATTGAACAATTTCCTGTAGGAGATTCTCTACATATTATTGATTTGGGTATTATGAAACGGTTATTATTTGGTTGGAGGGATGGAAATTTAGGAAATCTGATTACAAAATGGCCTGCAAGGGAAATAGAAAAAGTCTCTCAATTTTTACTATGCTGTCAGATGCCAAAGAAAATACACAGGAGTGTTAGAAGCCTTAAAGACTTGTCACATTGGAAAGGTTCTGAGTTCCGTACTTTTCTGCTCTATTTAAGTTTTGTGATATTAAAGGATGTCTTAGATAATGCAGCATATCATCATTTTCTGCTCTTTTTCTCAGCTGTAACTATTTGTACGAGCGAGACACACTTTCAACTTCTACCAGTCGCAGAAACAATGTTAAAGCACTTTGTTGACAATTATGGAAAGTTTTATGGCCAAGAGTACATCACAAGCAATGTTCACAATTTAATACACGTAGTAGAAGAAGTAAAGACATTTGGAACCTTACAGTGCTTTAATGCTTATCCCTTTGAAAATAAATTGAGTTCAATAAAGAAAATGATCAGAAAAGGAAACCAGCCACTTCAGCAAATTGCTAATAGATTAATAGAGAGACAATATAATATTGATATAGAGAACTTAAGAAACGATGCTAGTCATAACTACCCTACGATAAAAAGTTACAAATATGGAAGTAAACTTAAGACAGTTCTTCAACTAGAATCCTTTATTCTCTCAACTGATAATGGAGATAAGTGGTTTTTGACTAACAACAACCACCTTGTAGAATTGCGTTCTGCTACTTGCAATGAGGGACGTATGCAGATAATTGGCAATCGAATTGAAAACTTAAGGAGTGATGTTTTTGAAACGCCTATGAAATCTTCACATCTTAATATATTTATGATATATGAGAACGAAATTTCGAAAACTGAAGCCATATATAATATTACTGATATAAAGTGTAAGTTGGTTAGTGTTTCATACAACTCAAATATATATTTTGCTCCGCTTATTCATACACTTAAGAAATAGGTAATAAAAAAGGCAGTAAAATTGTTTCATTTTTTTTAATTATCCCCAGGAACGTAATTAACATTTCAAGTTAGTCAAAATGAGTCACTTATTGAAAATCAAAATTAAGCAAAGCTTTGAAATATTGCTAGTTTTGGAAAAACTGAAGTCGCTTTCTGATCCAAAAAATTGTGAATTAACAAAATCAAACCTTCATTTGGTTTGCCATATTGAAACATCTTATGTAGCTAATAATCTCACAATAGAACATACAAAATTACTACACAACAGGCAACTTATGTATATATATTTCTTGAAAACCAAAAATAAGACTTTGGTAAATGTTTTAATCGCGTTTAAACCCCGTAATGTGCGTTAATCGATACAAACCTATTTTAAACTTTCGATATTAAGAACTTTTATCTTCTTAATAGAACATACAAAATCGCAACATATAAAAAAATCAAGTTTAAGTTCAAGTACTAGAAGTTAACAAAATCCTTTTATCACTTTTTAATTATATAATTATTTCGGACGTGAAAAGATTACAAAATTACCATTAAAAATTATAGCGTACGTTATTATATTTATTTTTATAATTATAATGTACGTTAATCGATACAAACCTTCTATTTTAAACTTGCGATATTAGGAACTTCAATATTATTTTAATTATCTAATATTCTCATTAACAACTACAAAAAATAAAATGTCATAAATAAATCATACAAAATCGCAACATAACAAAAAGTAAAATTCAAATTTGTAATCTTTTTACTTGCTAAATAATTATATAATTAAGAAGTGGAAGGATTCTGTTAACTAGAATTTATTATCTAATTATTTCGCAAGTGAAAAGATTACAAAATTAACATTAAAATTATAGAAAAACAGGAAACAACTTTAAATTATCGAACAACCGAACGCAAATAATCACGTAATAATCAAATAGTTCTAAAAATTAACAAGTAGTCACTAGAACGCAAATAATCAAATAGTCACTGTCATTTAAATATTCGAAAGAATGAGAGGGTGGGTGCTTTATCTATCGTGACCGTCCGTATACGCGATCATCATAGGAACTGCATCCCAATCTAGCTGGTCAAATCAAGTGGTGCGACATTTTCTTTCTTATGTGGTGTGTTTTCTTTCTCTAAATTCTGGATATCACGTTGCTCTTCAACTGACTGGTGATTATTTTCTAGCAACACTTTTGCTTTTTTTGATCTGTTCTTTTGAGCAGAAGCCCTCAGCAGTTTGGATTCATTTCTTTTAATAGCGTGCCTCATAACGTTTTTTAAAAATAATTCGCACTCTGGTATTGTGAAGTTATCGTCAGATTGGTGTATTATTTTTAAAAATAATGTTATAGTTTTATTATAAGACTTAAAACATATTTTTGGTTCTCCTCTGGTACCTCCAGCCCAAGAACATTGGGTCATAAATTGCCGAGTGAACATGGCATCAACTAATGCATAAGCGTTATTATATGCGCGACCTTTGCCTTTCGTACAAGTTACAGAAAGTAGTTTTATAATATCTTCTTCAGCTTGCGGATTATTTAAACGTTCCTCGAAACTAGTCAGTTCCTGTAGGTTGCTTATAATTTTGAAATTATAGTCATTATTGTCCTGTCGATTAATGACAGTTACTGGTACCGAAATACGTGTCACCAATTCTTCTAATTTGGTGTTCAATAACGCAAGTTTTTGTAAAATGTTTTGCTGACTATCAAATAGCACTTGTATATTTACTTCATTCGCTGATGCCACGCTTATTAAATGGTCGAGCTTTTGCGCTATACTATCTAGTTTTTCTGCACTAATTTCTGGGATTCCTGTGGTCTAAGTGGCTTGATCATATGGTATTTCTATAACCCCAACGTCTTCAGATGAATGTGGTGTAATATCAAGACTGGCATTTTGATCAATTAACTCAACGCCACTGGTTTTTTCCTAAAAGAAACAAAATATAAATCACAAGCGTCCGTGACGAATCAAAATTTCATAGGACATAGACATATATATATACATATATAGGACATTTCATAGACATAGGATAGTTTATTTCGTCTTAATTAGTTCAGCGATTTAAGCACGAAGGAGTAACAAACAAACAAGCTCACTTTCATATTTACGTTAAGTTAGGATATTAAATGCTCTAAGAGCTGAATCCGTCGCGGTCGAGATCCTAATGACGAAAATATAAATATGTAAATTTAATAAACTTACCGATAGACAGTTAGTTACCAGGTCGTTCAAATTTATTTGTGTGGTCGATTTTTTAGGCCTTTGGGTTTTTACAATGATATCCTGGTCCGTATCCGTGTCGGACATATCCGACATAAGAGCGATTTGTTGTTCGGAACTTTCATAATTGGGCATATTTTTTCGCTTCAGGATACATGGCATCGATTTCCAATTTAATTCTGGTATAGAATCCTGAGCCTTTATCAAAATAGCCGCATTCTTTCTTGGCCAATATAATGTTCCACGTTGTTCCCATTGAGCTGGCACAGTTGTTAGTAAAGAATGACCATTTTCTGTGGTCTCCACTATTTTAAAAGGCATTTTGCTAAAAAATAAGTAAACAAGTTATTATGGACAACAAAGACTTACTAAGTAACAATAGGTTATAAAATTATCTTAATAAATATAAAACATTAGCACTTTAATAAATGTAACTATTAAATTTTGTTGCTACTTGATTATTTGGGTTTCTTAAAATCTAAGAGCCACGCGCCCACTTGCTATCACCGACCTAATACAACTGCGTAAGAGTGCGTACACTGACACTGACTAAGCAAAAGCGTGCGCGAGCGAGAAGCAAAGGTAGATTCTGCGTAGTATTAGAGGAGATATTCCTGCAATCGAGATATCGCGGCATCGGCCGGCCTAAAGAGCGAGCGAGAGCGACATAATTATTGGCTCCGTGTAAGTACAGTGCGCCATCTAGTGACTCCGGATAATAGTTAAAACTCTATTCGGATTCAATAGATAAATTACGCTGCTAAATTTTAATAATTATGTTATAATTTCACATTTTTTAACTTAATAAATGATAAATGCTTAGCTCAGTTTTATAGCTAATAGTGTGAGAGGCGTAAAAGTAATTATAACTGTAGAGTTTTTTTAACTCTTGTACAAATACTAGTTAAATATATTAAGCATTACCTACCTATTAAGTTGAAGCGTGTTTCCAAAATTACAATTTATTTAATGATTCAAATTTTAATAGGTATGTATGATTAACTGACTAATTACAATAATCGCATTCGTCTTCTGGAAAATGATTATAGATAGCAAAATATTTGCAATGGGGGCACCAAAATAAACCGTAACGTAATAAATTATTTACATTGTTGTCTGTTAAAACAAAATGTAACGGTCTATTTCCACGGACTATCTGGAAATCACATCCATAACAACGAGAACAAAAGATAAAATGAGTTAATGACCACGGCCATCTCAAATGTGCACGTATCATTTCGATGAAGTCCATCTTTGATAAAAACTTATCAACATCCGCATAATTATAGATCATTGTGGGGTTTACCTAAAACAAAAGAATTAAGTATTTAGACTTAACTAAGTTATATATCACGCAAATACTTCTGTTCTTAAAATAAAAATTCTTTGAACTAAGTTAACTAGAAGTTTATTAGTTTATTATTGATCCCTAAATAAACTTTCATGGCGTACAGATTTACAATGAACACGCAGTTTTTAGGTCGGGAAGTTATATAGTTGTCATATAACGCAGTCACTTAATAAATTATTAATAAAAATATGTGAAAACATTAAAATTTTAAAAGCGCATAAAAAATTGGTTACAAACTTACCTCACATTAATCAGTAAACTTGATTGCGCAATGGTTTACAACTGATGAAATGGTTTTATCACCTCAATTATCAGAAAAAATGCAATATTAACTCAGCTGTCAAAAACACTGCCAAATTAAAATAATCTTCTACAATATAATTCGTTCAATATAAGCATCATCTTTAAATGACAATAACACAACGATTACATTATATAAAAGTCATATTGTGTGGCATTACTCGACACCAAGTCGAATACACGCCGCGACAGCTATCATTACATGACGTGTAGTCAAATCGCCGACGTGTATATGACTACTATGCGACTAAGTAGGTATTTATATGACTGTTATACAAAACTCTTAGCGCCTTAAGTTGAATAAAATGGGCCCTAATGCCGTCGAGTAAACGTCTTTATGACATTTATACAATTATACTAACTAACATTAAGTTGCCACCAAAACGTATACTCAACGTCGTAAATGTTTATTGGGAGTGAGGGGCCAGATAACTAGGGGAATTAGAAGAGGCGAGAAATGAGAACAACGTAGTTAGTGCCCTTTGCTCTCTGCGCTGGCGTATAGGCAACCACTTTAGAAGCGATCGATGCGCAGAGACATGATCATATTTACGCAAATTGAAAACGAATCGAATGCAGTAATTTAGAAGACGGTCAAGTTTGTTGAGAAGATCTGCATTCAGGTCATAGTAGCACACGTCACCATAATCGATGATAGGAAATATTAGGGACTGCACAAGCATTGCCTTCGTGTTCGATGGTAATAAGTTTTTCATACGATACAGAGCCCGCAGCGTTCCAGTGACCTTCCGACTCACACTAGCGACTTGAGTACGCCAGTTAAGGGTATTATCGATGTGCAAGCCCAAGTCCTTTACATCAGTGCTGAAAGGAACAATTTTACTGTCAAACAATATAGGTGGCAAAGTTGTACCATCCACTTTAGCGACGCTTCGGTGACTCCCAATGATGATTGCCTGACATTTATTGGGGTTTACTGCCACGCCGAATCTATCGGACCAGGTTTTTATAGCAGATAAGTCCCTGTTTAATTTACTGATAACATCAGATATTTCGTCAACACTCCCCTGACAGTACAACTGCAGGTCATCTGCATACAGATGATACGCACACTGAAGTTCGAAAGTAATGAGATTTATGAAAATAGAAAAAAGAAGAGGAGAAAGAATGCCGCCTTGAGGAACGCCAGTTTCCAAGTTACACCAGTGAGATGACGAATCCCCAACGTGAACCGACTGCTGGCGCTCCTGAAGGTAAGAGGTGAACCATTCCAGTGCTTCGGGAGAGACCATCAAATAGGACAGAATGGCCAATAGGATGTCGTGACTAACGGTATTGAAGGCGTTCGAGAAATCGACCAACACTAGTACAGTGACTTTGATGTCTTCCAAACCTACCCTTACATCGCCAGTCACTTTAAGGAGGGCAGACACAGTGCTGTGCCCGGGCCTGAATCCAGATTGAAGAGGGCTAATGAGTGAATTACACTGCACGAAGTTTGAAAGTTGTTTGTGGACACAAGCCTCAAGCACTTTGGATAGGAAGGGTAGGATAGAAATTGGACGGAAGTGGGTGGGAACTGGACGGAAGTGGGTGGGTGGGAACGTATTTTTCCCTGGTAACATTGTTGGGCCGAATTTTAAACCTAAACTTCGCAGCTGCTTTCTTGCTTATTAAAACTTTAATTTCGTCAGTCAGCCATGGCGCTGGAAGATGTTTAACTTTCACGGCTCGAACAGGTGCATGTGTGTCGTAAAGCTGAATGAGGGTAGAAGACAAAATTTCAACTTGTTCGTCGACGGACGATGATGTACTCAGCGGCGTCCAGTCAATATTACTGGCATCCTCCTGAAGACGACCAATGTCCATGCCATCAAAATTGCGAAGCGGAAGAGTTTTAAACTTATGCTTAGGAGGTCGAATTTTATAAGAAGTGTAAATAAGATCATGATAGGAAAAGGCGTCAGCTGAACATTGACCATGTTTAGCGACGTGATCGAAGGATGAGACAACAATAAGATCAAGAAGCGAGGGAACAGAGTTAGGAAAACGGTGAGTGGCACCAAGATCAAGAATTGAAAGATTGGCAGATTCAACAACATGACGAAGAGAAGAAGAGCGGCAATCTTTTTTAAGGAGACAGGTATTAAAGTCGCCCATTATGATGCTATGACTGTAAGAAGGAATTAAAGCTTCCAAAATACGTTCGAAAGAAGAGAAGAAATTAATTCGAAGAGAAGGGCAGTAATACACCCCAAGCAGAATCTTAGAATGATGCAGTTCAACTTCCAGGAAAAGATGTTCACCGGCGTTCGGCGGGGGCGGCTGTGTGGACATGTTAACAATAGAAAAGGGAATGTAATTACGAAGATAAATGGCCACCCCGCCACCACCACCGACCGCGCGATCATTCCTGATAAGCTTAAAACCTGGAAGAGAGTAGGAGGAAGAGGGAAGACAAGGTTTCAACCAAGATTCAGAAACAAGAATCGCATGAATATTCTTACAGTCAAAGCTTGCCAGCATATCGGGGAAGTGGGCCGGAATACTCTGGGCATTTATGTGGACTACATTAAAGTTCCTGGAGACATCGGAAAAAAGTGAAACAAGAGTGTCGGCTAGACAAGGAACACTCTCGAAGCTTACGTCATCACTATCCAACGAATAAAACGTATCAGAATCACTGCTATAATCAGGGCTGAGCATAAATAAAAATAAAAATAAAATACCTACTTAAACAAAACAATAATAAACTAAGCGGTTAACAATTTTCCGTCGACCTGCCAGTTGTGTTTAACTAAGAGCGGAATAAATAATAAAACATTATAATTATATATTGTAGTCCAGGTATAAAACAACGTACCTACCTACGTACAAGTTCATTACAAAACAAATAATAAAAACATAAAATATATTTAGTTAAAATAGGACCGTGTAACGGAGAGAAATTAAACATAAGTTTGAGACGAACGCATGATCAACGCAAACTTAAGCTGTCAGATTGTGACAGTGACAAGTGACAATGACGTTGATTTGTTAGATACAAAAACAAACGGTACCGGGTATACAAAAAAACAAGAAAATAAACAGGAAAAGGTGTGAAGTGTTGAAAAATATAGTTAATTATACCTACATAGAGACAAACATAATAAACGAAAACTACCTGGACTATCAAAACGGAAAAAAACAACAAAGCACTTTACTTTCGGGCTACAGTACGCTTGGTTTTTGTGGCGGCGACCTTTTCGACTGCGACTGGTTGAGCGAAGCCCGGCCCCGGCTGCGCAGAGACCTGTTCCGACTGCTGCGCGATGCTATTGAGGTCGGCAGTGGAGGTCACTCGATGTCGAGACCCCTTGGCGTCAAGGACGATCACAGTGCCTTCTGAGGTCCAGCATTGAGTCACGCCAAATCTGTTCCGTGCCGCCATGAAGTTGTTGTGCCTGGTTTTTGTGAGGAACTCCGATATTGTGATTTCGGACCCCTTCAGCTTGGTCTTGCTAAACCAGACTTTATCCCGGAGGGCAACATCATGGAGTTTGAAGATGATCGGTCGGGGTTTGTTAGATGCGTTGCGCCCCATCCTGTGACACCTCTTGATGCCAGACACATCCAAGTCAAGCTTCAGACGCTGTGTGACAACTTGAGCCACCACCTGTGCAGTCTCTTCGTCTTGCTGCTCCGACACTCCGTGCAACAGCAGAATCTTACGCCGCCCACGCATCTCCATGTTGTCGAAGCTCTGCGCTAACATGGCAGCTTGCTGCTGGAGAGAACTGAGCGCCTGAACAATAAATGTCCGGAATGATAAGAACTCGGCTGCCAAACCTGAGGTGGTGATTGGTGTGGTGCACGGTGCCTTTTGCAACTCCTTTTCAAATTCTGACATTCTTAGACTGAACAGATTGCTCATATCTGAGATTGTGCGGTTGATTGCCTCCATAGTGAGGATGTGAAAATAAATGTTAAGTTTAGGAGTTGAAAACAATTGACTGGCAGGTAGAGATGATCAACTATCAATATGTACCATTAAAATATATGTTTTTAAACTAATACTATTTTTAATTAAATTTTCAAATGAAGAGATAAAATTTGGCTGTTTGAGTTTAGACTACCCACATATTTTTATTTGTCTTTTCTTATAATATTTAATAGCTAATTCTTTGATAGTATCATTGTCTGCATTTTCTGTCCTGGTGCCATTTAATAATAAATTCACATCACGACACCAGATATTAATAAAAAATCTAGAACAGAATTTAAATAAAAAGTCAATCAATTCTTCTCTGTGGTCTGGGCAAGTCAAAAAGTAAAATCAACTACCGTGTACAAAACTGTTTTTGTGTAACTTTTAATGAAAGGCAAATCACTCTTTTTTTAAAAAAAATAGAAGTAAGCACATCTTGTATGGCAGAAAATAATTTTAAAGTATTTAGGGAAGGGTAAGTGAGTGAGTTGAATGAAGAAAACTCTCTAATTCTTATATATTCATTTAGATCTGTCTCATCGTGATTAAATAAAATTTCTTGCAACTTTTAAAAACTTTTTGTTTTGCCTTTCTCAATACATAATCGGTTACGTAGCTAAGTTGGCTTATGATTCTTGGATTACTCCTTTTGTCATTAAAATCAATAATTTCACTATTAATGTCATCGAAATCTATTTCATTGATTTCGTTAACTACATCTAAATCTTTATTTAGTAATTCTTCACAGTTTGACCCTACTGAATGATTACTAGATAAATTAATCATCAATAAAATAGCAAATGCTGATTCAAAGCCCTATGGTGTTGAAGATACATTTCTGTAACCATGAGAACGTATACAACCAAAAAAATTCTCTAATGGATCTTGATTTAAGTGTCACATCCAGAATGATTTTACTTTATGCTGTTGGAATAATTTATCTCTCAGAACTTCAATACCTTCCAGCGTACGTAAGCAGTTAGTTACAGATGGCACACTACCTTCCCTTCCTTCTTTAGTGACGAATTTAGTCGATTTTAATATTCTTTTTGCCCTTGCCCATACTTTACTGTGTTCAGAATTTGGTGTGACTGCTCTTAAAAGTAATTTTCCGCTCCTTTTTTTTGAGTTGTCATGACTGCCGTTCATTGAGTCGAAAAGTTCGTCGAAAAACAGCAAGACATCGGCGGTATCTTTGCACTCCACTGGAAGTATATTTTTGTCTGATAAATTAGAAATAAAAAAATAAAAAAACAAATCAAAATTAAATAATACTAATGATCAGATAATCGGTGCTTTAAAATAACTTCAAAAGCAAGCTTATTGTAGCTTTAGCGTTGTTAGCTTACTTTCGAAGTTAGCACCGATTATTTATCTGAGTGAGATGAACTTGAAATATCTGCTTATTTGATAGATAATCTTCCATTATAAACATAAGAAATTATAGACTGTAGGCAAATACTACAGAATCAGGAATGTGTATCAGATTTTCTGATTATTTTTTTTTCTACTCACCAGCCCGGCGAGCATGGCCTACTGTGACATCGCTTAAGTCACACTTTTAATCACAGTTTGGCCGATAAACACATTTTGTCTTAAATGCTAGCACGGCGGCGTGAGATATTTTCTTGACTTGTGGCATAACTTCTTGACGATTATTTTTTTCCTTTTTGGAAATTTTCCAATTTTATTGCAGTTTCGGTTTAACCTTGGCCATAAAAACCATTTATGTTCTGAGAAGCATAGCCCTACGACGCACTGTTGCCGAATTATGGGCCTCCGTATCTTAATTTATTTTGCATAAAACGCTCTATATTTCCAAAATGATATCTCGAAAACGGTATGTCCTAGGCAAAAAATAACCAAAATTTTGCCCCCCCCCTTTGCTACCTCCATGTTATATCCCAACATGAATTATAAGTTTTTTTTTTACATTGCTTGGTTTTCGACTCGTTATGATTAAATATGTCATGTCTTACAATTTGTCTTAAATGCTAGCACGGGACAACCATGTGACATAGTTTACAGGCGCGACTTGCTTTTATTGTTGTTGACTTCATAGTGCGACATAATTTGAATAGACAACCAAATAAAATAATACGTAAAAAAGTATGCCGTTCATACAGCTAAACAACTTTTTAATTTTGTTGGGCATATTTTAACATATTAAGTGTTTGTTAGTTAGATATATTGGGCGCACGGTTGGCGCAGTGGTTGAGCGATTGACTGCTGCGCTGCGTGTCGCGGGTTCGATTCCCGCACGGAACAAATATTTGTATGTTCTACAGATAGTTGTTCCGGCTCTGGGTGTTGTGTATGTGAGTTTATATGTTTGTAAACGCACCCAAGATACAGGAAGAAATTCCTAGTGTGGGGAAACGTTTTAAAAAAAATAATATATATATGTCGGAAACACGAGGGCTTCCTTCCATATACCCTCGTACTTGTGGGCTTATCGTGGGTTATGCATGCACGAGGCAGGTAACTTATGCCGTTTTAGAGATATTCCATTGTCCAATTCTAGTAGCAAGTTGACGCGCCATGTTGACTTTTAGACGTAACTCCACCGGCACCAATAATGCCACTCATCACACTTAATCGCGATACGATCTCCAATTCTTTTTAAGTTTTTCACACCAGTCCAACCCGCGCTGCCGCGCGCCTTCGCGATTCCCTCCAAAATTGTCTGTCACTGTCACGTGTCACTTTGCTCTAGGATTCAAATCCTTCCCTAGCATTGGACACTGGAGAAAACTAAGTGTTACCAACCGAATAAAATCTAATTGAAATTTGAATCAGAAGCTAAATGTTGCCAATTAAACAAAACTGAATTAATAAGTTTACAAGCGATATTTGTTCGTTCCCAACTATTAATCATTTACCTTCCTCCGATACGGCCATCTTGACATTCAAACGGTCCCACGTTTGATGTAGAGCGATGAACAACATCGTTACTCAATTGTGATAAAAAAACAAAAACCAAGAGAACAAAAAAAAATAATTGAGTACCTAATAGGTCAAGTTCGGCCGCTCCTGACCAAATAAAAAAAAAATACGTTGTCGTGACATCTTCCACGTGAAACCTTCAATCAACACCTTATATTACCAGCCTACAACAAAAATCAAGTACTTCTTTACTCATGAAAACATAATTCTCATAGCTTTCACACTGTTCATTTGTTTTCTCCATGTAAATCTAGGTCTCCACACCGTACAGCGTACACAACCATCGTCGTACTCTCGAAACAGACACCTCACCGTTTAGAAAACCATATTAACA
This sequence comes from Orthosia gothica, assembly GCA_949775005.1. Taxonomy (NCBI): domain Eukaryota; kingdom Metazoa; phylum Arthropoda; class Insecta; order Lepidoptera; family Noctuidae; genus Orthosia; species Orthosia gothica. The sequence continues at coordinate 45,628,860 of OX459035.1, forward strand.
CTATCACATTCTAAACGGTTACCGAAGCACCAGAGGTACCAGGTTCCCAACAGACGTCAAATCGGTCTCGAAGCACTTAGTGTGCCAGAAACCACCCAAACGCCCAACACAACATACCATGCCACATACACCAAACAACGGGTCACCGAGGCCCCAGAGGGACCAGGCTCCCCCAGACACACAACAGGTCACCAAAGCCCCAGAGAGACTAGGCTCCCCCCAGACAACAGGTCACCAAAGCCCCAGAGGGACCAGGCTCCCCCAGACAACCGGTCCTCTCGAAGCAACAAGACTGCCAGATACCCATGCCACATACATTAAACAACAGGTCACCGAAGCCCCAGAGGGACTAGGCTCCCCCCCATACATATCCAGCAATGTTTCTTGGTCCCACAGCAATTGCTGTGCCTCCTGATGGTCAACCCTGTGACCATCCTGCAACCATAGTCATCCTGACCAGGCCTCGTAACCCATCTCGGTTACAGCAGTCATCTTTTGACCACTCACCAGCCCACTTTAGGCTACAGCAGTCATCTCTGACCACTCACCAGCCTATCTTAGGCTACAGCAGTCATCTCTGACCACTCACCAGCCTATCTTAGGCTACAGCAGTCATCTCTGACCACTCACCAGCCTATCTTAGGCTACAGCAGTCATCTCTGACCACTCACCAGCCTATCTTAAGCTACAGCAGTCACCGCAGTGACTACTCTTCACCGCACAGTCAGTCCTTTGACCATGCACACGACCTCACCATTGCTAGATTGATTTGAATCAGTCTTCACCATAGTACATTCAGTTACGTCAATGGGTACTTGATCTTTCAGATTTTCTCTAACTCATCATGAACCAAACAAAGCCTTTAATTCAACACATAATTGCCACCATTCAGAATTCCAATTCACTTCCAAACAGCACCTTTAAACCAAAATGAAATTTGTTATTTCAATCTTTACTCTCAGTATCAATCTTTATTCTGAATACAACGGCAACCTCACATTCAGGATTTCATACACAGCCAAAAGCATACTCAAGAACTCCATTCTATGTTCATGATTTCATACTACCAAACATTACCACTAAAAATTAAATCATGCACCGCACATCACCGACTTTACATCTGTGTTACCATTATCTTATCCAACTTGAATGAAATAACACAAAATAACGTTAGGTATGTTCACAATGACCAGCACAGACTATTCAACTATTCAACAAGTTAGCACAGCCATTACTGACAGTATACTTTAAATTCCAAACTTATTATTCAAGTTAGGTAGGTACTAGACTTCCTACATGACACCACACAATTCACAAATACACACCTTTATTTTAAAGAGATGCTACAATTATTAAAACTTTTGAAAATGTTCAAGATTACCGAGGCCAAGCATCGTTGAACAACACAGAACAAGGAAACCATTCCTAGTTTCCTCCAAAAAACAACAAAAACCCATGTACCAAGTACATCAAATAGAACCCAAGTATCCCATCCGTGGTCTACAATTCACAATAACTTAGCAAATACATTCGCTACACAGAATGCACTTTCAACTTAAACGCCGAATAAACTCTTGACTCCGTCATCTCTCTGACCCACGAAACTGAGAAACTGTTCTATGTGTATTAAAATGTTGCCAATTGAACATCTATCTCATCCTCAGCCACGACTTGGAACAGTTATTGGCTCTCGAGCATCTCATAATACCTGAACACGTCTTCTCGACACCATCTAAATGTCTAGTTGCACTTGTCATTCACCGTAGTCAATTTAAATCATTTTTATTTGTAGGTATCATTAGAATGACATGTTATCAGTTGGTTAGTTCTCTACAATGCGATATATAACAACTACAGACATTAACTTTACCTTTATTCAACCGTTGGTAGTAACAAAACTAAACGCCAACTGTCTAGGCTATAGTTACGTTAATCCTCGTGATGTTTGCAGGTTGTAAGATTGCAAATCGAGTCGAACAACAAACTATTTCACTAAACTTTAACACCGGTTTGAAAATAATCTTGATTACATAGCTCTTAACTGAAAGTTATTGCATGTCTTTGCAACAATGCAAAAGTTAAAAGTCTAATCCTCACAGTGACTCACACCTTGCAACGATTTATTAATAATCTAGTCTTTATCTAGTAACTTTTAAGTTAAAAATCATATCAAAGTTATTTGTTTTGTATCATCAAACTTTTTCGAATGTTGACACTGACTTGTCACTGTCTTTATGTCTTATAGAGATGAGCAAGAGATGACGTTCTGTTATCGATTAATCGACGAATCGATTTTAAGGACAAAAAATTAAATAAACGTTTTTGTTTTTTTTTTTTCAATCGATATCCAGTACTGAATCGATCCAGCGAATCGATATTTCACCCTAGAAAATCGAGATAAGGTTTTTCTGTTTTGATATGTACCAAAATATCATTTAAAAATAATTGAATGTATATCACAAACATAAGTGAATTCAACGTAAACAAAATAAATATTGTTCCCTTATACCTGATACTTTAATTTAGTTGTAAAAACAACCCCAATCGGCCAAAGATGCTAAAGATCGACTATTATTACGATTTTTCTTTTTGCGTTCCGTAACTGGATTCAAACTTGTATTGAAATTACCAACGCGAACAGTTAGAAAGTATGTTGTTTCCAAGGAATAGCATATTCACAAATTCCCTTGGAGATCAAATCAACAACAAACTCAAAGTAAATACTACTACTCAGGTAAATCTGAAGTGACACCTATTAATAAAAAAAATGCATTGCTAAAATTCCTAGTGTTCAAACATATAAAAAAAACGGGTTGCTAATATCTTTACTTCTCGATTGTCAGTAAACAACAACCTATTTATTATCTGTGTTTATGCTTGTGACAGCACTAGTGGTCACAAAACAGTGTATTATTGTTCTAACAACATAATAATGTAATGAAATCTCATTTTTTTTTTTTTTTTTTTGCTTTTCGTCCCCACGTTCCAATGCTCTGAGTACATTAGAAACATAAAATTGCGAAAATCGTTTTGTTGTTTATTTTGTTGGTGAATAAAAAAGATTAAATACTTGATGAAACAAAATATTTCAAAGCTCGAACAAAGCAAGGATATCAATAGATGGCGTGACATGGACTGACTTCTCATTCTGTCTATGTAAAAAATGAATTGTTCATTTTTTAATTGATCATAAAAAAATTCATGCACCTATTCAATAAGTTATTTCAAGCAGCGTATTACGGCTAATGGGGTCTCGAATCTAATTTCGATGATTATTGAAAGAAACATACAGTATCAACACCATTACATAGATAGCGCTGTTTGAATTACTTTTTTTTTTTTTTACTCTTTTTATGTAACTTAAATGACACATTTCCATGAAACAAAATAATGCAATAGTTATAAATTGCAATGAATGCAAGAATTAATTGTAAAACTTAGGTAAATCCAAACCCAATATAAACTTCGGCTGCCACAAAAATGCACAGCTGCACAGATTGTTGAATGCAGATCAATCAAAGTAACATACCTTAAGCCTGTACTCCCGGATGGGTCAGGCAGCAATGCCGACCATGCACACATGCACAAGTCCAGACTCCTAGATGCTACCAGAAAATATTAAATGGATTGATCACCGCAGTGGCATGTATAACACCACTAAATTTCCTCTTTCATAGCGCTGTAGGCTGCGGGTTATGTGTTGCCTTTTGAAATGGAACCTGAGCTCCGCACTTGTATCACCACACACAGCTGGTCACAAAAGGTCTTGTGGTATCCACAGCAGCCATGTTGAAGGGCTCAGACGTCCATGCTATTTGTTGCATATTGTACGAATGCTTAAGTTTATACTTCCCTGTACATCTGTACACCACAGTTGCGTTTGCCCAGTAGGTATCTAGTCAGGATTGGGCATCCATGTCATCATTAACATTATCTGCAACCCGACTTCGCATGTTGATAGGCCACACTATTCGGTTGAATTCGGGCAACATGATATTCCTGTCTCTAGTAGCCGGCGAGTTGCAAAACGTCTCCATTAGGTAGGTACTTCGATGCCATTTTGTTGCGCACCAAAGTGAGCGCGCCAGCCATTACTCGTCTCATTTGATCCAGCATCGCCCCGTGCGTGCATTGGTACACACTTCCGATGTCGGAAACACGAGGGCTTCCTTCCATATACCCTCGTACTTGTGGGCTTATCGTGGGTTATGCATGCACGAGGCAGGTAACTTATGCCGTTTTAGAGATATTCCATTGTCCAATTCTAGTAGCAAGTTGACGCGCCATGTTGACTTTTAGACGTAACTCCACCGGCACCAATAATGCCACTCATCACACTTAATCGCGATACGATCTCCAATTCTTTTTAAGTTTTTCACACCAGTCCAACCCGCGCTGCCGCGCGCCTTCGCGATTCCCTCCAAAATTGTCTGTCACTGTCACGTGTCACTTTGCTCTAGGATTCAAATCCTTCCCTAGCATTGGACACTGGAGAAAACTAAGTGTTACCAACCGAATAAAATCTAATTGAAATTTGAATCAGAAGCTAAATGTTGCCAATTAAACAAAACTGAATTAATAAGTTTACAAGCGATATTTGTTCGTTCCCAACTATTAATCATTTACCTTCCTCCGATATATATAATTATTGTGAAATTTTTAATTATTACTAAAAAATATAATATATATAACAGCTTGGACCAATACCGGTGGGCCCCTATTTTTTATATTTTAAATGATTTTTGGGGATTTTATTTAAGAAACATTAAAAAATGTAGAAAGCAAGAAGAATATGGTATAAAAGAACATAATTAAAAAAAAAAAAAAAAGTAAGAACAACAATAAAAAAAAAATTACAATTATGAAAAAGTAATAATATAGAATTAATTAATAATCCTGTAACATTTCAATTAATTAATAAGCATTGATCACCAAAAACACAAAATGAATTTATTGCCATTTGGTGCAGTAATTAGAAGGCAAATATTGTTTTTTTTCAAATTTAAAATTTTATCACCACCTCCGAACGAAAGTGATACATTTTTCTAAATCATCTGTCAAAATGTGACATTTGTGACAAAATGGGTGCGCCCGTATTAGCAATTAAGACCCGATGAGTCCCAAACAAACGTCAGGAAATTTTCTCACGCCGCCGGTGCTATTATTTAGGACAAAATGGCGCTATCGCCCAAACTGCGATGTTATGTGTGACTCAAGCCATGTCACAGTAGGCCGTGCTCGCCGGGCAGCAACAAGAAAGGCATGTTGCGCCTTTAAAATATGTCACATGTTTGACCCGTGCTAGCATTTAAGACAAATTGTAAGACATGACATAATTTATCATGTCTTGTCACAAATGTCTTGGGTACGCCCATGCTCGCTAGGCAGCTAGGTATCCCATACTGGTAGCAACAGTTCTGCTGAATACTTGGGTTGCCATCTTAACCTTCATTTTAGGGATTTTCTTTGGGTCAATGTGGGCTTCTATTAGATTTTTCATTAATCTTATTCCTTTATAAGAAGGATTCTCTTCATAAAGTTTTGTTAAATGTTCCCATTTTGCAATTTTTACTTTGTTTTCTATGATGCATTTCATGTCTTTCGAGATTAAATTATTCCTAATACCTTTTATTAGATGTGGTGGATCAAATAGGGGTATAATTTCCTTACCATTTATTTAAAATGTGTTGTGTTTGAAATTTTTATTGCCCTTTATGTAATTAACCAGAGTTTCTTCAATTAATCCATTTATGGCACTGACATTTGTTGTGCCTTGGTCACAGACTGTTGCAAAATTTTTTAAACTACATTGTTGCAACTCAATTATAATATTTTTTATTAAATATTTCAAATCTGCTTTGGGAGTTGTACCTTTGCAAAATGTGTATACCAATGGTTGTTTGTAATTTTTCATAAAACCCCTTATCATAAACACGAGCGCATGATCCGCAATGTTTCTCTGTGTTTGTCTTCCATTATTTACAAATCCAGGAATTGCATCTCTTTTTCTATTAAAATCGTAATGAGGCGTTAATGATATTTCGTCAAATTAAAGGATGCACAAATTTTCGTTTTCTGTCATGTTCTGGACCCTTTTCTTCAACTGGGTAAATATTTTTTTGTTTAATCCTGGTCTCAGACCAGCACAAGAAATAAGTCGACTCAGTGTCGTAGGGGATGGCAAAATAAAAATTTTACTGAGCCATCTATAAGCTTTTGGGCCTTGCTTATAAATGCAGAGGGCTATGATTTTTTCGTCTTTCGTGAACCGTCTTCCCATTTTTTCTTTTGTTTCGCTAAATTGCATTACCGTAAACAAGGTTGCCAATGTCGTAAACTTTTGTAAACATTTCTGAAATGTGGTATTTTCGGCAAGTTTAAAGGCTTTTATCAGTCGTGTAGCATATTTATCTTTCTTTTGTTTTAACTTTTTAATAGTTTTTTTCAGATTTACTATATTAGGTGCTGAAAAAAATAAAAATCTTGTCAAAAGGTCATTTCAATAGAAATTACAAATTTAATTAAAATTAACCTGAACTTCATACTACAAAATGTACCTTTTGTCGTTGTTACAGCTGGTTGTTTTAGGGAAATACGTTTTACCCCTGCAGGCTTTGCAGGCACAGCTGAACCTAGAAAATGTGTGTAACAGTGTAATAAGTATGTTATTCTAAATAATCTATTCCTTAATAGATAACTTAGAATAACATAGTAATCTAACGTAAGTTATCTATTATACCTTTGTACAACATGTATACATGTTTATAAACAAGGGGACTCCCATACAAAAAAACATGTTCTTTCATTTTTTTTTGTTCTAGCTCTACCATAAAAACTTTAATAGATACAAATGCCAAACTTAGTATGAATATAGAACAAACCCTATACTAGAACAAGAAATATTAAAAACCGGCCAAGTGTATGCCGGGTTGTGAGTACGGTACTGTTACGGGGTGGTTCTTAAAATGGTTTTTTAAAAAACAATTAATTAAACACTGGAATAGTATTTTAATTGACTTTCAGTAAATACAATTAAAGTACGTATCCACGACGACGTTCAAATCCACACTGCGTATCCGGCTCTAGAAAAGTAGCGATGTGTCGTAAACGCTGACAATGCAAAGACGGTTCCACTTTTAAGGACCAGCGTGGTCATCACTATTATTTTACATGCATGCGCGTGTATTTTAAGATATAACAGCCCCCCGAATAAAATGGAGCATCTGAGATGAAAGATGCGAAATTTAAGATTCGAAGCGGATTGGATTTGGACGACGATGAAGATTTACAGATTTTTACTTATAAACTAAGCACATTATAATACTATTTTAGTAAAATATAACGAGATTTAGTAACGAAATTAATTTTCTTTATTTGTTACCAAAATGTTTTTTTTCAATGATGTTGGCCTTGATGTTGACAGATCAGGCTCAACGGGTTCTTCAAACACAGACAACACATAGAATAGCTTGTTGAGGATGACTGTGATTATTTACTTTCTTGGTATTATTACATTGGTTGAATATTTGTATGCAGCATGGAACTTTTGAATTTGGGCATATTAATTTTCGACCTCTGTAGAGTAGGTATAATAAGAATATAATAAAAAATGTGTAGCTTAAGAACATATAATGAACTCCGTATTTTTGGAAGTGGGTTGGATCTTCAATGTTATTTAATTCTTGCTCAAACGAGTTTAGGTGCATACTAGCTTGTAGTAAAGAGTCTAGATTATTAACATTGTTTAATTTTAGGTATGGTAAACGTGAAAGTGAATTGCTGACCCTACTCCTTTCACAACAGTCATCTTCAACTAGGTTGAAATTAGAAACAACATGTGAGCTTACATTTACGAAAACATTTGATGATGGTACAAATTGTATAGTTTTATAAAAGGCTTTGCAGTTTTTGGTTAAAGACAATATTCCTGTACCGAATAAAGTTTCATCAAAGCTACTGCCATCATTTTCACAAGATACATGACATTTGCCTGGTTCAGATAAAACAAATATCCATCTATTATTACTAATTTTATGAAACACTTGAATAGAGCCTTTTATCAATTTAGTCTCGCAGGAGTTAGGTAGCTTACTGACTAATGCCGTAATTAAAATAGTTTCACAGATTGGGTTCACGACACTTGAATATACACTTTCTAATTCACATATGTAAAACTTTTACGAATCACTTTACACTTGTCTACACTGTGCAACGGTGTAAAACATATGATCGATTGTTATTGCAAGGTAAGGTCGACTAGGAGCGATAAGTGCGAAAGTGTCTGGTTGCGCACCGTCATAGGGAACAGGCATTGGGATTATATGGTATAAGTTGTATGTTTGAGGTAGGACGAGCGGGATTCTAAAAACTACGATTATTTTGTTATTGTGAAAATAAGATATAAGTCTCGAAATATCGATAAGATCGTGAATATTTTGTAACGACAAAGATAAAGGGAGTTCTTAATACCTTGGCTTATTATTCATATTCCGTTCAAGTTCGTTATAGAGTTGATAAGGACTAAGTACAGTCGGATGTAGAATATTGACTTTACTAAATAGAATCGCGTTATTAATATCCTCAATGTCGAACGACAAGGAAATATAGATGCTTTTGATAGCGTTGAGGTATGTATTTAAATTAGATTTGACATCCAACTTATCATTAGAATTAGTAAGTTGCTGAAAAGCTTGATCGATTATTTCAAGGTTTTTGTTAAGCCGTTTTTCATTTTCATTCAGTTTAGATATTGAGCTATTAAACGTTGTAATGGTTGATTTGATTACATGTATATGTCACGTCGAAGTACCTATGAATCATAGGACCACCATCATTAACCCCAATGCCTAGAGGCAATTCCTTTATTCTTGACTGGAGCGGGTGACTTTGGATTGAAACTGAGAGTATTTATTTGACTTAGTTACAGGCACTTTGAGTTTTCAAATGAACTTGAAGCTAAAACCACATCGTGTGGCTCGCTAGATCGCAAAGCCCTCGTCGAGCGCTGGAGAAGATCTAGCAAGAAACTCCAGGATACTCTTTTAAATCTTTTATAGATTACACAATCACTTTATGACGTTAAAACACGTAACGTTAATTACGTTACATGTTTATTGGGTTTTCAAACATCTATTCAATTAGATTTATTAATCAGTTATAATTTTTCACACACAGTAAACGCGAAGCGCGTTCTAAGTGGCCGGAACCTTCTAATTGTTCTTGTTTAGACACTAATAACTTGGATAGTTGAATAAAGCTAGCAAACAATACTTAAATGCTGTTAGTCAGTTAATTATTTTAACATTAAACAACCCCAATACTCACAAATATAAAGTTGTTTGTAGATTATTATTGAAATAGTCATCTAATAACAAAACTATTCAAGTTTCCAGTGATCTGACAATCTTACTAATCAGAAGGTTTCTCATTATTACATAGCTGTGTAAAACAGTCTTATGACTTATTAGTATTTAATCATTTACTCAAATTTGTTTAGTTCTCGTATTAAATGATTAAATCTGGTTATTGGTCATAGAAATTATAACATCCGCCATTGTTGACAACTTTGCGTAATAAGAATAACATGATCAAACACATTTACTTCGTCAAATGTGCAATAGTTAAAATGAGAACAAATCTAAAAGTCCCCGTGTGTGTCGTGTAAGTGTGCCCGTTTTATTTAAACATCTCGTATTAATTAGACATTTTAAACAGACAATAACTGATTCCACAATAAGCCAATAGATGACGCTGAACTCAAAACCTAACTTAAATAGACATTGCCACTTAAAATGATTAATTAGGATAATGAATTAGCAAATTCACGCCTACGCGGCGACACGGCCTTATTAATCGAAGGGGCGTGCTCTGCGCCTACCGGTGTCCTCAGTCTCTGTGTTTCTTGGTTGTTATCTGTAATAGCGGAGAAAAATTTGTCGGCAGATTATTGTTGTTTATCATTCTACAGTATTAATTAAATTTAGGATCTGATAACAACTGGTTTTATTTATCATTGACCGCTTGTAATAAATCTAAGCTGAGTATGCCTTATTTTTGAAGTATTGAATGTATTTATACATCCACAGCTATATACTTTAGTTATTCTACTTGCTATATGGTAAAGACCAATGTTGTTAGGAAACAACTTACTGCTACATGTCATGCTATTGAAGGCATACAATTTCTATTTTTGATATTGAATAATCAGTTGCTAGCTTAATAGTCCATTTTGAATCTTGTTTGCAGAATGTTATTGTTTGTTCTTTGATTTGTAATAGGTAATAGTCAGTTTTAGTTATCAATTTATCACTGAATACTTATAAGATTAGGTAACTACTAAGTTTATCACAAATGAAAATATTTGATGCATTAATGAGCACATACCTACTTATAAGTGGCTAACATAGCAGCCTTGTATTTGGTAAGTATAGTGTAGGTAGTGTAGGAGTATTGTGATCAGCTGTTTTTTGTTTAGTTTCATTCTCACGGGACGGTAATGCTCTGCGATAGACACAAAGTCTTTGATTTGACAGGATTTAAGGATAGGATCAGGAGCACCGGTCTGTGATAGACACAAAGTCTTTGAATTGACAGGATTAAAGGTTAAGGAGTTTAGGATCATTGCTCCGTGACAGGCACGAAGTCTTTGATTTAACAGGATATAAGGAACCAGGCTCTGGGTGGTCTTGTACACCGTGGACCCAGCAGGATAACATGAGAGATTGTTCATTAGCGGCCTCCACGCCTAACCAATGGATATTCAATCTTTATTAGATGCTTCCACAGCAAACCAATATTTTGTTTGTTGTATTATCACTATTAGTTTCCTCCACGGATTACTAGACAGACAGCTTATTGTGTTATCATTATTAGTTGCTTCCACAGCATACAAACAGGATAGTTTATTGTGTTATCATTATTAGTTGCTTCCACAGCATACAAACAGGATAGTTTATTGTGTTATCATTATTAGTTGCTTCCACAGCATACCGACAACATAGTTTATTGTGATATCATTATTACTTGATTCCACAGCATACCAATAGGATAGTTTATTGTGTTATCAATCTTAGTTGCTTCCACAGCATAATAAGATAGTTTATTGTGTTCTCACTATAAGTTGCTCTGCAGCTTACTAATTTTATTGTGTTCTCATTATTACCTCAAATCCACCTGCATGGATGAATAATTTAAAAGTATTTTGTTGCATGGTAGTACCATGCACAAGCATCATGTTATTCGACATGGCTATTGTGTTGATCCTTCTGATACAACAACACCGTATCAGTTAGCGAAGTGAGTAGAAGATAGTTTGAACACTTCTTACCTTTTACTTTAGTTATGTTGGGCTGGCAGTAATTTTTCAGCTGACCTCTATTTGGTGGCATGTATGTATGTTGGTAGCTTTTACGGTCCTGACCCGGCGACACGGTTACTTGCACACCAGGTATTTTTAGTTTTGTTGCCACATCCTTGATAATACTTAGCTATGTAGGTAACCATTTTGATTTTTGATATGACTATTACCAGGAATCTGGAATGTGAGAAGGTATACAAATAAATAATAATAAAAGAAAAGATGATCCTATTAATATTTAAATAAGTAGGAGTTAGTACTGATAACAAATAAATTATGTTATTGTTTTGTAATAGTAAGTAAGTAATTCAAAGTTAACTAGAATCAGATGACACTGAAAGGAATAACTATGAAGATTGCTGCATTACTTATGACGGTGTTTGCACTAGCTAAAGATTAATGTTAAAACATGTTGAAAACTACTTTTAATGATGCATGTTTGCATACCACACACACAACATGCTTAACAAACCTATTTCATAACAAAACATTTATGTGTGAATAAGTTTGAATACAAGCTAGATAAAAAGTTGCAAAAAGAAAATAATGTTATTGAATGCTAAAAGTGACAAATTATCAAAAAACAAACCTGTTTTTTGATTGTTTTTATTCTGTGCAAATGCACCCAATAACAAGCTTTGAAATCTGTCAGAAATTACTAATTTACACCCATGTACCATAACGAGTAAAATTCAACTAACCCCAAATGGTGGCGGAGAGAAGCAGAATACTGAGGTTGAAAGAAGATAAGAGAGTTTGAAGTTTGTGAGAACGCAAGTAATTTTTAAGAAGGCATGTGTTGAAATCAGCCATCAAGACTACGTGGTCATAAGTTGGACAAAAATCGTTTAAAAGCGAGTCGAAAGACCTTTGCTCTAGGTGTTGCAGTTTTAGGCAATGCAGTTGCAGCAGCAGGCCCAGGGTCCTCAGATGCACCAGCAGTTGCTGCAGTGGGGAATAGCGCGATTAAATTGCGAAGCTCACCCATGGATGCTATCTTCCGGCGAGACTTGTCCGGCGTCATGACGATTACCTTCCCCTCCGCAGACCAGCAACTATTTCGCTGGAACACTGAAGTGTCTGCGGGCGGCCATAAATACCTGATGGCGAGTTTTTGTCAGGAATGCCGAGATAGTGGTCCCGCTGCCCTTGAGTGAGGTCTTGCTGTCCCAGACCAAACGACGATGCTCCATCTCATTAAAACGTACCAGCTCAGATCTAGTCTTACCCTGGGAAGCTCCAAGTCTGTGGCACACGTTGAGATAATCGATCTTGAAGTCATTTATCTTAAGCTGGTTGGAGATTACTTCAAGAATTGTGGCGCACAACTTCTCACCAGGTCTTTCAGGGATACCGTGAAACAGCAAAACCTTTCTCCTCATTGCTGTCTCGTGATTATCCAGGCTTGATGACAGTAGTTCAATCTGGGTCTTAAAATGTGAAAGTGATTTGCAGACAAAATATTTAAACTCAGTGAAGTCCTTTGATAATGATGCAAGATCTGAGTGTGTGGTGTCACTACCAGCTCTAGCTCTCTGCAACTTCTCTTCGTACTGTAGCATGCGAGAGCTAAACAGCTTCTCCAGTTCCTCCATGCTATGCGCCAGCCTGCTGTCCATGGTTACAAGTAGTGAAGTGTTGTGGTTGTGAAAGTGAATGAGTGATAGGAGAGTTTGAAGCAAAGGTGGATTTGTCAGTTATTTAGAGCATAAATTTTACAAATATAATTAAGAACTATTTTTAAATTAATTTTAAATAAGGGAGCTAAAAACGAACGTTTATTTGACACGCCTACCCACGTAGGAAAAGAAAGGATCTTCTTTATAAGGAATGTTGGGTAATATTTCTTCTTCTGGATCTATGTGTAAACTGACTTCCATTGGTGTATTTATGCCTTTGCTTTCTTGCATATTAAACTTTAATAAAATTTTAACCATGATTTGTGTTTGTTTAATTTTTATTTCTTTGGCCAATCTCTTAATTTCCATTCCTAGAAATTTACAGATGTTGCCCATATCTTTGGCTTTAAATTCTTCTTTTAAGTTTTCAATTATTTTCTGTCCTTCTCCAATAATTAATATGTCATCAACCAATATGAGAATGTAAACATTATTTCCAGTATATTGACAGAAATCTCTTCTTTATGAGAAAGTTGTTACGTTTTTCATTCCAACACCTTGGCGCTTCCTTGAGTCCATAAAGTGCTTTTTTAGTTTCAAAACTTCCTTTTCTTTTGCTAGCCCTTCTGGATATTTTATATATATATCAGACTTTAATTCACCATTTAGGAATGCTGTTGGTATGTCCATTTGTTGTATAGATATATCTTCTTTTACAGCTTTGTTCAGATATAGCCTTACAGTTGTTATTCTAGCAACTGGTGCATAGATATTTTGAGTTTTTCTTCTTGAAATTCTTTTGCTACTGATCGAGCTTTCTTTGTGTTATCGGCCTTCTTATCCATTGGTAGTTCACTTACTTCCCATGTTTCATGTTTTTTATGTGCTTCTAACTCTTTCTGTATAGCTTCAGACCAGTCTTCATGTTTTATAGCTTCTTTATCATTTATAGGATCTTCCACTATTAATGCATAAGCCATATTTGACATGTCATAATCTTGATATCTTATTGGTGGCTTAGTAGGTCTCTGTCTTCTATTCTCTGAATTGTTTCGGCCTTGTTCTAGACCTATACTCTGGTCTTTCTTATTTTTTAATTCTGGAATGTTTTCCTTTTTACACTCTAAATATTGTATTCCTTGTTCGTCTGTTTCTTCTTCTTTATCATACGTGATGGATTTATTCCATTGATTTTCTTCATACTTGTATCCTGATTCAACAAACCTTACATCTGGAGATTATTCTATCTCATTTGTCTTTGGATCCCAAAGACTATATCCTGATCCACAATATCCAAACATAATCATAGTTTTTGCTGTAGGTTCTAATTTGCTTGGCTTAGGTAATATGACACTCCAAGCTTTTGAGCCAAATACTCTTATTTTATCAAGTTTGTTCTTCATACCATAAGTTGGCTGGTGTATTTCCTTGTAGTGCTTTTGTTGGAGATCTGCATGTCGAATGGCTTCTCCCCATAATTGTTTTGGTAGGTTTGTTTCTAATAACATAGCTCTCACGTTGACAGCTAGTGTTCGATTCATTCTATCACATACTGAATTTTGCTGGGGTGTATAGGCACATGTGGTTTCTTGTTTTATTCCATTTTCATTATAAAATGCTTCTAGTTCTTTCAGTCAGTGATACTTGAATTAAATGTTTTTTTTTTTTTATGTACAAATTCTTTGCCTCTATCAGTTCTAATTGTTTTGACATTTGTCCCATTGTTTTTCATTCTTCTTATGTAATTAATTATATAACCTTTGACTTCATCTTTCGATTTTAGGAGATGTTCTTGCATGAAATGTAATGTACTGAAATCATCAATTATTGTTAGATAATATCTTTCTTCTTTTCTGCTTCAGGGTGTGACAGGTCCTCCAAGATCGCAATAAATCAATTCACCTATTTGCTCTGTTCTCTGCTTTGGAGTGGGACTGAATGGTTGACGCGTACTTTTGGCTTGAATACATATGGAGCAGCGCTCACTTGATAGTGGTAATTTCTAGGATTTTCAAGCTTCCATGACCATAGTTTATATGACCCATTCTTCTATGCCATACATTTTCATCTGTTTTGTATGTTAACATAGCATCTAGATTCAGGTTCAGTTTAATTGTACACAATTTCCCGTTGTTTTCACGTTTTATTTCATGTTTGTCATTGCTTATTACAGTTTTTGATAATTGAAAAGTAACTTTCAAACCTTTCTCATTTAATCATAACACTGATAGCAAGTGGTGTGCTAATTTTTCTAATTCAACAATTAGGTAATCAATATCAATTTTTAAGTTTTCTTTACTTATACCTATTAATTTTCCCTTCCTTTTTGCAGATATGATGTTGCCATTGGCTACTTGGATTTTTATTTCTGGAATTTCTCATAAGTCTATCATGAACTTTTCATATTTATCATTAATCATGTAGTGGTCGTTCCTGAGTCTATCAGAAATTCTATTTCTCTTTTTATGTTTTCACTTGTTTTTGTAGAAAATGCTTGTGCGAAGAATGTAATCGAGTTTTTGTCTTTACTCTCCTGCTGTTCTGCAGTATTTGCTGAACTAGTGGTTTGACTTTTATTTTCGGAATACCTTCCTCTACTTATTTGATTTCCTCCTCATCTGCCTCTGTTGTTTCCTCTGTAAGCTTGATTACTTCTACACTGAATTGCCTTGTGGCCCTCTTTGCCGCACTTATAGCATGTGCTGTGAGCATCGGCTTCCTTGCTTGTACTACTTTGTTTTCCCTTTACTTTTAGTCTGGCATCTAACATCCTTGATTTTACGAAGTCGATAGTTAGCTCCCTGTCCATAGTCTCGAATGTGGTTATTACAGAGTCGTACTCGTCGGGTATAATTAACAATAGGTGATATACCTTGTCATTTTCTTTCATTTCTGTCCCTGAAGATTCCAATTCAGAAATTATGTTTTCAAATCTTATGAAGTGATCAATCAGTTTCTCATTGTTACCACATTTTAGTGACAATAATTTCTTTCCTAAGTAAAGCTGGTTAAAGACGCTTTTCCTCTTAAAGACTTCTTCTAATTTGGTAAGCATCTCTAATGCTGTGATAATATCAATAAACTTTTCGGAAACGCATTGCACGATGACGCTTCTGGCTTTAACATCGGTATCAGTTTTCACTTCCTCGTCAGTTTTCTTATCTTTATTTAGCGCATCAGTTATGCCTCTTTCTTCTAATAGAGTTTTTACTCTGAACTTCCAACTGGAGAAATTGGTTCCGTCTTTTAATCTTAGAAAAGAGCACTTAGCGCTTACCGCCATTTTGTCTTTTTCTCATAAGACTTTCCTATGCTATCCTGTGTCGATCTGACTGACTTCAACCCTATTCTTGGTGCTTGAGTGTTCTCTCTGGGCCCATAACCTATTGAAGATAACTTAATTTTGTTATCATTGAGTGAGTGGAAGTAAAGCACCTTTAGTCAAATCAGATATTTTATTTTCCTTTCTTAACACTAGACAACACGCCATTTCTTCGCGGTGGTTCGGACAGCAGTTGTGTTGCCACATAATCTAGCATAGACTATATGAACTTAATCGATTATGCCGAATACTCAACTTTAGATATCTAATAATGGGGTGAAGGGAATCCTAGTATATCCACTGTGGAATTGTCAGCCATGGTATCCTTTGGCAACAAAGTTGATGGTTACAAAACCAATCATATTCTATCCTAATAAGAATTTATTACAGTCTCCTTTCAGCACGGAACACCCATTAGGCAACCAGCTTACCCTGGCAGCGAGCATCTTTTGCGGGAAGCATTCAGACGTAGAGGTTTGCCAGAGGTCTCACTAAATATTATGTTATCATCCATTTCACCAGGTACGCTAAAGCAATAAAGTAATACTTATAAAAGTTGGTGGTTATTCTGCGAAAACCACAGCGTAGATGACCTAACTGAAGTAGGTCCATAAAACGAATGTTGGCTACAGCTCGTTAAATACAGCTAGATCTGCACTTTCCCTTCTGTTAAATTAAAGAATTGGCAGGGATGATCACATCAAACGTTTCTTTAAGGGTCTTTACAGAATTAAACCTGCTTTATGCAAGTATGTTAATACTTGGGATCCTTCAATAGTGCTAAGATTTCTGTCTAATTAGGATGATACTGTGAATTTAAATTTGGAATAGTTAAGTTAAAGCTTGTCACCTTATAAGCCCTTGCTACTACTCAAAGAGTGCAGACTATATCAGTATTTAAAATACAAGATATATCTGTGTCACAAGACATAATATATATTTACATTACTGATCTTATAAAAATATCACTGTCATAAAAAAACTGAAACATTAATGAAACTACCGTTATTCGAACAGAACCCCAATGTTTGCCCAGCTAGAGATATAAAAACATGCAGGGAAGACTGTGTAATTGTCAGGAAAAGCCATTATTTGCATGGGTTCTTTTCGGGCTGGATCTTAAACAATCAAATTTGATCTACACGAACAATCGGTCACTTGCACTGTATTTCTCCATATGTAAATTTGTATTACAAATTAACAACCTAATCTAAAACGCAATCTCGAGCCTCCATCTACCTCGATATTCCCTTGTTCGCTCCAAGAACAAATGCTTGGTGTTATGTCAAGTTGACATCTGTCAGTGTCATTCGTAACCATAGCTCTCTTTAGAACGAAATCTTCAGAAGTGGCGACAAACATATTGAGCTAACAACAACAACACTTGAGCAACTGTAAGGAATGTTTTTTTTTTATAAGATGAATAATATTTGCTATTGGCTAGTAGGAAACCTTATAAAAGAGCATCAAAACAAACAATTAGTAGATGGATTAAATCAGTTATGAAGCAAAGTGGTATTGATACCAAATTTTTTTCCTCACACAGCACACGTCATGCAGTCATATCCACTTCTAAACAGACAGGGGTATCATTCAATGTGATTAAGAAAACTGCTGGCTGGTCTAATAGCTCTCTTACATTTGCCAGTGAATGTTTTATGATGTACCAGTGAATGTTAATGCTCCACATGACAGCTCTATTAATGCTGTCTGTTATGCCAACTTGAGGATGTACTTATTTTTATTCTCTCTTTTATAAAATTAATAAATGTTCAATGATCTTTTCTCTGGCTTTCAATATCTAGGTTCTTCACACGCTCGCAATCTGTGTTCTTCTAAATATCTCCTCTTACTCTGTCCTTCTCATACTACTGATTTCGTTCACTCTTCCTGTCATATCCAGTCCATTCTTTTTTGGAATGCGCTTCCTTCCGAGATCAAGACGGCCACCAGTCGGTACGCATTTAAGCGGAAATTGCGGACTTATTTTCAACACAAATAAGCCGAGTCATCTCACTTTCGTCTTTTCTGTTACTTCATAAATATAAATGTCGCCGCGTAGGCGTCAATTTGCGAATTCATTATCCTTATTAATCATTTTAAGGGTCAATGTTTATTTAAGTTGGGTTTTGTGTTCAGCGCCATCTATTGGCTTATTGTGGAATCAGTTATTGATCTGTTTGAAAGAATGAAGATCAGTTTGTTATGCTAATTTCAATGTCTAATTAATACAAGATGTTTAAATAAAACGGGCACACTTATTGTAGGACTTTTAGATTTGTTCTCATTTTAACAATTGCACATTTGACGAAGTAAATGTGTTTGATTATGTTATTCTTATCACGCAAAGTTGTCAACAATGGCGGATGTTATAATCTCTATGACCAATAACCAGATTTAATAATTTAATACGATAACTGAACAAATTTGAGTAAATGATTAAATACTAAAAAGTCATAAGACTATTTTACACAGCTATGTAATAATGAGAAACCTTCTGATTAGTAAGTTTTGTTATTAGATGACTATTTCAATAATAATCTATAAACAACTTTGTATTATCCTTATTACCCCGATACTCACAGTATTGGGGTTGTTTAATGTTAAAATAATTAACTGAGCAGCATTTAAGTATTGTTTGCTAGCTTTATTCAACTATCCAAGTAATTAGTGTCTAAACAAAAACAATAGGAAGGTTCCGCCCACTTAGAACGCGCTTCGCGTTTACTGTGTGTGAAAAATAATAACTGATCACTAAATGTAATTGAATAGATGTTTGAAAACCTAATAAACATGTAACGTTAATTGTCATAAAGTGATTGTGTAATCTATAATAAGATTTTAAAATCATGATGTGGATTGAAATGAACGCCTCTTCTTTGAATCAATGAATTTCTTGCATTTACAAGGGTTTACATTTATAGGGTTTTGAGACGCGTAGGTACATTTAGGCGTCGTGCGTGGTCGCTTGCTCGATGATTGCAGCGAAGTGTCAGCGTGTGGCGCGGCTCCGTCGCTCGCGTCGATGGCACCCCGCGCCCCGCTCCCCCTCCGATAGTGGTGTGCCGCGCGCGTCGTCGCACGAAGTACGGTTTTTTGTTAAAGGCGGGTGCACGTAATGGCGTGCACATACTCCGCGGCGATGAAGCTAATTCAACAGCTATGGTGTCGTGGGCAATAGACACATTTTGTGGACGGCCCTTTTTATAAGGCCTTTGTTGGTATGGACGTCCGCAACCCGAACGATCCCATCTTTGCCCGGTTATATCTTCATAACGCGCCCCATGCGCCAGTCGAGAGGCATTAGGTTGTCCTCTCGTAGCACGACCAAGTCGCCGACTTGAAGTGCTGATCTCTCCTCCATTTGGTTCTGTTCTGCAGCTCTGTCATGAACTCCCTGCGCCATCGTGCCCAAAATTGCTGTCGGATCTGCTCGATGCGCTGGTATCTGTTGGGTCTAATGCAGATAGCCGGTAACGACGGCACAGACATCAACGGGCGGCCTATAAGGAAGTGCCCAGGGGTCAATGGATTTAGGTCAGTTGGATCAGAAGAGAGAGGAGAAATGGGGCGGGAGTTAATGATCGCTTCTATTTGCGCAAATAGCGTCGCTAATTCTTCAAATGTAAGGGAAACACTGCCAGCAACGCGTTTTAAATTATATTTAGCGGATTTAACGCCAGCCTCCGCCAAAGCAAAATGATATTACTTAAATCCCTTAACGCAGTGAAGGATTTCTTTTGAATAGGAGCAATATTTAATAATGCATTAAAGTGATAGTTCATAAGAATATTTGGATTATCATATCTCTTACATAAAGCTTGCCATGCGTTTTTGTAATCCTTAGCCGCAAAATTTGTTGAACTAATAGCAATCTTAGCGCTACCTACCAACGAATTTCTGAAATAATGGCATTTATTTATTATTGGTATAGAGTCATTGTCATCTATAAGAGATTGGAACGTGTCTCGAAACTCCAACCGTTTTACAAAGATCCCATCAAAAGTTGGTAGATTAATAGTAGGCAATTTTATGGAAGCATTTACTCCACAACTGGATTTTATTGACTCATTATTGGTCGAATTTTTGTTTTTAATTGAAAACAAATCTATTATTTCTTGCGCTAAAGCAATTTGGGCACTAAATTCACTTTCAGTTATATCTCTTTCTGAATATTCTTTCTCTGCATTTACAGAAAGTTCTTCAATTTCGGTTTGAACCTCATCAAATTTTGAAACCAATTCTTGTAATTGTGCTAATTTTACTGATAATTCTCTTACATCTACACTAGTTACGCTATCCAACTTGTCTATTTGAAACTTTGAACTATAGCAAGGAATATAGTACTCTCTACCGAGAGAAGAACTGTAACTCTATAGTAAAAAAAAGCAACCATAGCGTTACACATCTCCACCACTAGCGCCATTGCGGAATAGCAAGAAACAAATTTGTGAGGGAATATTCAAAATTTACAGTAGAATATTGTACTGCAAATATAGCATGAAGAGGATTACTAATTGTATGAAGTAATACGTTAATAATTGCTATTATTGTATTACTTCATACCATCATAAATCCTCTTGAAGCTAAAATTATAATGTAGTTTTATATTAAATGCACCATTAATAAATATTGTGCGACATTCTAATATTCACAATAAAAAAAAAAAAAATTGTCCTGAATGGAAAAAAAATCTTGTCAATAAATTTTTATTAAATGCTGTAACAAAATTAAAACAACCAGTCAGTATTCGTTTAATCATTTATTTCTTAAAATCCTCATTTTTCTTTCCATGGCTTTTCTTTTCTCTTCTTCTTCCAATTCTCTGTTTTTTAATATAACATATCTTTTAATACATATTAAAAAGGTGCTGGTTTTAACATGTTTTATATTAATTTCTAAATGATTATAGCATTTATTTAGAAAAGAAAAATCTACACAATCTAAAGCAGCCATTATATTTTTTTTTATTTGATTTTTCCAGGCATCCGTTTTCAAGTAATTGTTGATAATTGTAGCCATTGTTTCGACACATAGGACCACATTTTTATTTACATAATTTAAGGAGTTATTCGTTGTTTCATATTCTTTGAAACTTGTGAATGTGTGAATGGTTTCATGCGTTTCTGCCAAAAATGCCTTTTGACAATTTGGACAATTGTTGTGCCTTAGTTTTTTGAAAATAAAACCACACACATATCCACAAGCTTGACTTTCAGGAGTCACCAGTTCGACTGTCTCAACTGCATCAGCTAATAATGTCTCCATCTCATTGGCATCAAATTCAGCAGTTTCAAAATTACTAATAGGTATGTCCGCAGTTAAAAAACTTGACAAATTATTGGACAAAGTGGCGGAGTCATCCTCACAATTTTTTTTTTGCCCAGAGTGTTTTAAATTTGTAATAATTGCTGTTTTCACACCTGCTACAAATTGCTGAATTGTGGGATTATTATTTGACCCACAATTATACCTGATGCAGCCGAAACAATTTTCTAAGGGATCCTGATTTAGGCGACGCGTCGAAAGACTCTTAATGCCTGTAGCCTGCAAATTTTTCCATAGCCTTTCAATGGCATTCATTGTGTGAATCCATCCTTCTTGAGACGGAGGATTAGATTTACTCCCCAGGTATTTCATGGATGAAATAAACTTTCTCAGCTCTCCGAAGAGCGCTATATGAGGGCTCCGTGCAGTCAGGTTTGTGGAATACTTTTTTCCTCTGCGTAGGTCCGGGCTGTCAGCATTAACAGCATCAAACAGCTGGTCAAACTTTTGGACGAATGTTGCCGTCGCATGGGCTTCAGTTGGAAGTTCATCTAAAAAAAATATTTTAAATGTTCTTTAATCATACTAACGACAAAGTACAACTATATCAAAATTATGGCGTCTAACTAGGATGATTTCTTAAATAGAGAGGCCCAATTGGAGTAGTGGCTCGAGACAGAATACAATGGAAAATGGTTAAGAGCTTTGCCAGGAGGTAACTGAATTGAGAGATATCCTACATGGAAAATAAATTAAAACTACAATTAGTAATAACTCAGAATATAAGGCTAACAATAAATAAATAAAATATCAAAAATTAACCAAGTTTGCCTACAAATTAACCAATGTTGAAAACCATGTTTTGCAACAGGTCCAATAGGTTATAAATATCGCATGTATAACAGTTATCTATACATACAAGTTTTTGACAGACGGATGGACATGGCGAACCTA
This sequence comes from Orthosia gothica, assembly GCA_949775005.1. Lineage (NCBI taxonomy): Eukaryota > Metazoa > Arthropoda > Insecta > Lepidoptera > Noctuidae > Orthosia > Orthosia gothica. Next base: position 45,651,379 of record OX459035.1, read on the forward strand.
TAAGGGTTCGTTGTTGGACAATGGAGCCCTAAAAATAACTTGATCAAAAACTTAAGCTCAAGCAATAAGTAGGTATTTAATCACTCACTTGATGCAATTTTCGCTAATATGCCAGCGGTGACCGAGTGGCTAAATACTTGAGCTGCCAGCTTTACTCTCATCTGCTGTTTAACATTTGGATGCAAATGATGGTCTGTTAGTGCAGGAGCAAAAACAAAATTTGCATTACTTTTATCAAGTAGATAAAATGCCTCGATATCACTCCATTTTGCTGTGCCTAAAACAAAAGTATTTAATTAATAAAAGAATATTATGTATCCAGACTGGCTGTTAAAGTCTATTATTATCTCCGGACATCTATCTAAGTAGGTCATTCAAACGATTGGCAGCTCTAGTTTTCTTTGTACTCACTTAATATTTCTTTTATTTAAGGTCATGCAAAATAGTCTTGAATTAAATAGCTATATTTTGTTTACCTTTCGCAGTCTTATCATTGCACTGAACATCAGTTGTGCACTCGACATTATGCTTCATGAGAAGATTTCGAGTGCATTTTAGAAGATGTGGAGGATCTAAAATTGCCACAATTTCCTTTTCACAGTGCAAAAAAAAAGGTTCTCTTGTTGTCGCACCTACTGTTTTCAACACTTTCACATTTACTGTTGATAAATCGCATACAGTGGCAACAACATTCACATCAGAATTGATGCATTCTGTGAGTATCTGAAAAAAGTAAATCAATTATATACATAATTTTTCAATATTCAAAATCAACCTTGGCAAATTTAATTCTATGTTATTTACCTCTTTTAAAATCACAGTCATCCTATCGGCGGTTAGTGTGTGGGAGAAATAGAAAGCAATCGGCTGTTTCCATTTTTTTCTTATACCGGCAAGCATAAATACAAGGGCTTTAGTGGCAATTTCATTATTTCTACCGTGGTTGCCATGGTCTTTGAATCCCTGTATTTCATCTAATCTTGGGTCGTAACACAAATGTTTTCTAATGGATATTTCGTCAAAAGATAAAATACAAAGGTTATCTTCATCCATTTGTTTTGCAGTCATTTTTTTAAGAGATGTAAATATGTGTTTGTTTATGCCTGGTCTCAATGGCACTCTATTAAGTAATTTATTCAGACTGCTTTGGCATGGTAAAGTAAACATTCGTCTGAGTAGTCTGTAGCAGGCAGGTGACTTTTTATAAATGACTAAAGCCATGATTTTTTGATTTAGTGTGTATCTTCTACCTTTTGGTTTTTTTGGACAATTTCTTAATTGGCTTTGTAGTAAAACTACAAAAGAATTGCTGATATTTAAATCACACAGTTTTTGCACATTTTCGTCTTCAGTAATTGCTTGAACAATATTTGTCTTTTTATTTTTGTTTTTCTTTCTCAGTCTAATTATTTCTCTTATCTTTTTTTTGCAAATATTGTATAATTTAATTTCTCTTGAAGTTAATTCGCTAACTTTAGATACATTGATGGCACTCAGGATTCTATTGCATTTTTTGGAAGCTGATGTAGCCAAGTGTGACTCGTCATGGTATGGCAAAACTTGACTCTGCTTATTCTTCGTTGATGTGGATTCTTCAGGTAACATTTTTTCTGGTGCATTCTGCTATAACAAAACAATTTATTATTTTTATGGGACCCTTACACTGAGTTTCTTAAAACTAAATTATCGAGATGTTAACGAAATCGACGAAATCGACGAATTCGCTGGTTAATTCTTCTAAGAGTCAATTTGTCACATTTGAGACAATCTCGAATTGACCACATGTTTTTACACATTCAAAAACAAGCAAACCAAAAAAAAGTGGTTGCCCATCGATAAACGAGTGAACTAAAAAAATGTGGTCACCCATCCAAAGACTGACCTTGGTAAGTGCTAAGTACAGGGTACAGTTAATGATGTTGGTCTATTTATAGCTTGAGTGAGTATGAGGTCCTGGGTTCGATTCCCAGTTCAGACACTATTTTTGTTTTTTATTTACATACAAAATAAATATTGTTTTATAATTGTGTTAAGATTCATATTATGTAATGTGTTTTATAATTGTGTTAAGATTCATAATATGTTGTTTTGCTCTTGCTCACATAATAAGCCTGCCTGAGTAACACACTTCTCCCCCGGTTTCTCAACACTCAGTTATCAGGCTGTTAATGTATTCTACAAAATAATCGCCAGTAATCTGCTGCAATTGGCTTTTGATAATTCATTCAACTAATTACAGCAGATAATGCATGCTTGACAATTGGTCACATTAATTCTGCAATAATTTAGCAGTGAGAAAGCCAGCCTTGGGGTATTTAGTTCTTAGTAGGTTCATCATCAGCATATATCTATATTTCAGAGTGAAGATTAGGAAAAAGATGAAGTCAAAGCATGGTGAAAAGTAAAATATTTACCTGTTCATTGTCAGTTGATTGAGATGGCTGTATTGACAATATATTTGTTGGTTTAACCAAAATGGGTGCCACCAGAATATCTTCAATTTGTGACAATGGTATGCTTGACTTTTGCAGTCCTGCTACACTTGACTGTTCAACATTCTGAAAATAATTGTTCACTTTAATTAGACGTAGTTATGCAAAAATACCTACAACAAGTTCAAATTGAGATAATTAAAATTTAGTATTCGGGTTGTTTTCTTTTTATGTTAACAGTGAGCAGCTTGTGACACAATAATAACAGCCGCATGGATCAATCTTCAAGGTTAAACAACACTTCCGGTCAATGTGGTGACTATATTTTTTACATAACGAGTTTCCACTATACCTTGGAAAGCATGTTAAGCTGTATTTGACAGTTTTACGGTTCTGTCAGTAGCCTGAGTTCAGACAAATAGAAATGCAAAAGTGTAAATAGTAAATATCACAATTAAATAAATGGATACCTGGTTAAATACATATTCAAGTCAAAACTAAAATATTTACCTGTTCATTGTCAGTTGATTTAGATGGCTGTATTGGCAATATATTTGTTGGTTTAACCAAAATGGGTGCCACTGGGATGTTTTCAATTTCTGAAAAGGGTACTCTTGACTTTGGTTGTCCTGCTATACTTGACTGTGATACATTCTGAAAATAATGGTTATTATAATTAAAAATGCAAATGTGTAAATAGTGAATATCACAATTAAATAAATGACAAATGGCATACCTCATTTAGTATTTCAGTTAATTCAGGCACAGCAAATTTACTCAATTTTTTTCGTTCATTGTCATAAAATTGAGACGAATGAAAGTGTCTTCCACATAAAACTTTATTGGTTATGTGGAGCGAGTATAATGATTCTCTAGAACTCCAGTCCTCATTCGGCCAACAATATTTAGCCCAAGCATGAGCCCTGGAAAAAATATTTAATCATCAAACTACAGTTTTCTAAACATACAAATAATAAAGTAAACAAAACGAGTTATAGTTAGGGATTCCAGTGCTTGTATTAGGATTAATGGGGCGTATACGAACTGGTTTTCCATTTCAAGGGGTGTTAGACAGGGCTGTGTAGCGTCACCGTGGCTGTTCAACTTGTACATGGATAGTTGTCTGATAGGTTTGAAAGAGCATGAGTGCGGATTGAGGATGAATGAGTTGCCTGTCAAATGCCTTCTCTATGCAGATGATCAAGTTCTACTTGCATCGTCAGCAGAACAGTTGCAAGACATGGTGACTGTGATGAATGAAGCTTTTAAGTTAAAAGGGATGAGTATAAATGTGAACAAGACTAAGGTAATGGTGTTTGAAAGAGAAGAAGATGTATCGAAGTGTGAAGTGAAAATAAATGATAAGAGTGTGGAGCAAGTGAACGAGTTTGTATATCTGGGAAGTATGTTCACAAGGGATGGAAAGATTGAAGAGGATGTGGAAAGGAGAGTGAATGCAGGGAATAAAGTGAATGGTGCTATGCATGCAGTTGTGACCAGCAAGTCGATGTCTCCGGAAGCTCGACTCGCCGTTCACAACAGCGTGCTGGTGCCTACACTTATGTATGGAAGTGAAGGCTGGGTATGGCAAAAAAGACATGAAAGTAGGATTAATGCAGTAGAAATGCACTCCTTGCGGAGTATGTGTGGTGTAACTTTAACTGATAGATTGAGGAATGAGGTAATAAGACAATGTTGTGGTTTAAAAGAAGATGTAGTGACTAAAATTGAAAAGGGTATGTTAAGATGGTTTGGCCATGTTGAGAGGATGAATGAAAGTCGACTTACGAAAGGTATTTACAAGGCAGACGTGAATGGAAACGCCGGGAGGGGACGCCCTAGAAAGACATACATAGACCTTATAGGTGATGTTCTTCAGAAAGGCCAAGTGCGCAGTACCCATAACCGGCGTGTGTGTATGACTAGATGTATGAATGTGTGTGAAGCAAAAGAAGTATGTAAGGATCGTAGCAGGTGGCGTTCTGTAGTTTCTGCCTACCCCCATGGGAAAAAGGCGTGAGTTTATGTATGTATGTAAAACGAGTTATAAAGTAGTTAAACAGTAACAGTGGAAGCTAAGATACGCTTCGCTGCGAGAAATGAGACACTACATTGATAAATATTCTGCCTTTATTCACTTACTTCGTGATATTATCTTTTCCTGGATTTGGAAACCTATGATAGGTCACCGTCATATCTTCAGCGCGTGTTCTACCACACTTTGCACATTTTCTATAATTGTTGACAGACATTGTTCACAATTTACACACAAAATATAAATAAACACAAAATCAAAACATACAACAAAAAATATCGAGAGAAAACGTCCTGTCGTAACTATACTAAATAAGTTCTAACTTCTAGATATATAAACGTTCTTTCGAATAATATAGTAACACAAGAAAAAGGAAATCTGGAAAGGAACTGTATTAACTAACAACAGCAATTCTTTCTTTGATTTCAATAAATAATTTCACAGAAAAGAAACTGTAATGGCGGCCGGCGGTACGTCATGCCAGTGTGACCAGACAGCCAATGTTTTAATTTTTTAAGTCTCATCTTATTTTTTGAGGTGGTATACATTAGCAACACACCCATAGAAATGATCGATGTGTGCAACTGCAAAAACTCGACTATACAAGACAACAGACCCTGAACTATAGTTTTTAAAATACGTCACACGACTGCGTATGCCCGCTCGCTTTTGAATTAATTTAGATAAAATGGAATTTGAACTATCGTTAGCTTGTTCACTGTCCTACATTTTGTTTTGTTCTACGAATTCCACGAATTTAACACTAATTCCAATGAGAATGGTAAAGTTAAATAAAAAAATTTCACTCTAACCGAAAAATCCAGCAGTCAAACCAGCTCAAACCTCGCAGTTGCCACCGAGCTCGCCAACCGCACGGACAGCACCGCTGCCGGCCCCGATGCCGAGCCCGCCGTGTACCGACGCAGGATCAGCTGGTTTAACTGATTTTAAACTTTTATTTGATTCTTTTTTGCAATTTTCGTTATGTAAAGTTTTGCAAGAGGTTGTCCCTATTGTCCTAATTTCTAATTTAAATTACTATCAATATTAATTTCTGATACCAAATTATTGGCTGAAGTAAAGAAAAAATTGAAGATAGCTGTTTTGACTCGGGATCAAAATGATGGACCCATGTTACGAAACGAGACAAAAAGTTTTCAGAATCTTCTTGAATAGCAAAGCCATTTTTTATTTTCATATTCTTTGGCTCTAATGAATACATTATTTTATTAGTAATTGTGTTCCCTAGTATAATTTTTTTACAAGTTTAACAACTTATTACAACATTTTTTGTAATTTTTTTAAAACCCAACCACGGATATAATTGCTCTGACCAGCATCAGTAGCATTTGACAGCAGTAGTATTTGACTGGTCAATGCAAACACTATTAAAATTAATTCTTTCTCTTTCTTCAGCAACGTCAGGAGTATTAAACTTCTTTCTTAAAAAAATCTAGTGTCTGAAGGCACTCATTTGAATCCTCCTCACAGTTTGCCCTCCTTGAATGAGGAGAGCTAAAGTTATTTAATAACCGATCTTTGAATGCTTCAAAAGCCATAACCATGTATTAGGTGCATTGTTCCTTGCCCCGTAACTTCTGATGTTCCCGAAGAAATGTTCAACAGGGTCTTGGTTGAAGTTCCGTGTCAACATTGCATCTAAACCATATTTACTAGGCAACAATTGCCAAAGACGGTCCATGCTCTCTATAATTAGATTTGTCACAGATAGGATAGTTGTCTCAGTCAGATGGATTTTTTTCCCAACTTTATTTTTTTTAATATGTTTTACATTTTCAATTATTATTTTTTTGATTTTTGCCACAGCTCATGATACGGCGAATTGCGTTTGACAAACCCTTTATAAATTTTTACATTTGGTATGCACATACTGCTCACATGCAATAAGTCAAATAAATTATCTATAAAATTAGGTCATTGCATATGGAATTGGCGTTTGTAAGGGAGGAACATAAAGTATCTTTTTTAATATAATATATTTATTTAATCAAAGTATGTACCATTGCTATCTATGCACTTTTGCCATCTCATAGGTAGTTCATTTATCTCTTTGCTAAAAAAAAACCATTCGGACGGGAATCAATAAAATCTTTGAAGGCGCTTTCGCTTGGGACAGTATTTGGCTGGTTCGCCAGGGTTCAGCCATTGCGATGAGTGTTTCCTATTATTGTACAGGATCCACTTTACATCACAGGTAATGATTCGATTTAAAATCACTTCATTATTGTGCCGGTTGAGTAATTGTCGGTTTGCTGCACTCAATTCATGAGGTACCCACCTTTCAAGCTTTTCCACCTTCCCAATTTGCTTCAAGTGGATTAAAACAGTTTTATCACTAACACCGCAGCATGCAGCGAACGTGGAATCAAAAAAGGTCGAAATTTCCAGAACGTTAGTACCAAAAACGCACTGTTTTCTTTTGCGACACCGTCGCCATACACATCATTAATCCTTCGAGCCGTTTCTGCAGCACTGGTGCCACGATGGAACTCGTACTCGTAAATTACGCGATATCTCAAGTTTTCCATTTTGTAAACTGACTGGCGCAAAGAAAAACCAAAAGAAGAAAAAACAAGTGAATTACGGTTTTTCAAACACAAATGCATGAGTAAATAGCTGTATCAATTTAAAATTGGAATTCCAAACCAAAGAGAAGATATTTAAGGTCTAAGTGGCCAGTAGGACAAAACGCCAATTTCATAGTTAAGGACCTAATATTAATAAAGTCATGTATATTATTAGACGACACAAGACTTCCCTTCCTTGCCTTGCCGTCAAGTGTTATGTTACAACAGCAACACTGTAACTAAATATTTGTGTCGCCGATTTCACACCCATTTTATTTATTTTGTCTGGATTTACGTGTTTTTCTGTAATTTTGTCAAGAAGACGTAACTAGCCACGACTTGTTGGCAGTTTATACCATTTGGTAATAATCCCATTTAATAGTTCTTTCTCTGATTCGATTTTACGTAGGTCATATCTTTGGTCAGCAAATTATTTCTGAGACCCTTAATTAAATGGGGATTATCATACAGAGGGATTATACACTGCCATTAACCCGGAATATTTTATGACGCCACTCTTTGCCTTTACGAAGATAAGCGGCTATAGTTTTATTAATAAATTCGGTTATAGCGTCAACATTAACAGGCCTTTGGTCACATTCTAGTGATGTGCCAACTCGGGATAAACACGACTCGAGTTAACCCGAGTTGCGATTTACATAACTCGAGCTACGCACCTCGAGTTAGCAGAACGAAGCTAAGTTCGAATAAAGTATTTATTTGTTAAAAACCACTTTTTACATATGTATTTGACAGATAAATTGGATAATTTCCTCGAGAATTGGCGAGATGAGGCTCGGTGTTGTGACGAGGCAAATAGAAGGAATGGGGGAGACCTTAGCCCACGAGTGGGACAAAACAGGCTAAGAAAAATAAATACATTAGTAAACTTATACCCTATTCACTGCGGCAAAACTTTTTGTAAAAAAACAGTCAAACGGTTATAATCCGACTAATTTTAAAAATAAAACCTTACAACGCAAAATGGTTACTTTTGTAGCATTCTTTAATTTGTTATCATAATAGGTCCGACCTCCTGGCTTTCGAAAGGCTTTTTAATGTTGGTTATTGGTTTTTACTTCAGCTCCGTACTAATAGTGATCTCAAAATTACATTATACATTCTGACATATTACGTTAGAACACTTTCATTATATGAACGTTTGATAGAGCTCAATGAAGCTCTCAAAGAAATTAAATTCGACATATTAGGATTAGCTGAAACGAGACGCATTGGAAACAATATCGAAGAGCATGAAAACTTCATTTTCTGCTATACAGGCCACACACCTGGAAGACATGGCATAGGTTTTATAGTTAAATATCATCTTAAAATAATATAGAAAGCTACCTCGGCCTTTCTGAAAGAGTAGCCATATTGAACCTGAAATTCGAGAGTACCAGCTTACCCATCATTCAAGTCTACGCCCCTACTACACAAGCAAGCGATTATGAAGTCGATAACTTTTATGCGACAGTAAATAGGGCAATGTAACTAGCACACAATTAGTTCATACTGATGGGCAAGGTAAACGCTAAAATTGGGATACCAAAAAATGAGGGACATTTAATCACGAAAGCACACGGATATGGAATCAGAAATGAGAGAGGACAAAGACTAATAGAATACGCCAGTGAAAACGAACTGTAAATTTTGAACACTTTCTTCTAAAAATAAACAAAAAAAAATGGACCTGACGATCACCGGATGAAGCCAACAAAAACGAAATCGACATTGTGCTGTCAAATCGACCTTGTCTGTTTTTAAACATAGAAGTTCTGAACATTAACTACCCTTCTGATCACAGGCCAGTAAGAGCTAAAATATCATATAATACACATTAAAAAAAAAGTAGAACAAAGTTTACTAACTGTCAACATAGCACAATAACAAGCGAAGAAGAAATCACCAAGTTCAAAGAATACCTAAACTCCTACATATCGATAGATCAAATGTTCGCTGATACTGTTATCCCGGTCCAGAAATATTACGATAACTTAACCAGAATCATCACCTCAAGCTTGCAAAACGCCCGAGTAGCACAAAACCCAAAGAAAGTCCATAAAATATTTTCAGAGCGTACATTAAAACTTTTTAAAAGAAGACAAGACCTGCAAAAAAGTTCAAATAAAACCAGATCAACAAGAAACGAAATCTCAGCGCTATACAAGCTTGTCAACAAATATATAAAAAAAGACTACGCCAACTACAGATATAAAACTATTGAAAAGCACCTACGGCAAACTGGAAGCACGAAAAAGGCATACAAAGAGCTGAAACCAAATACAACTTGGATCGAAGAGCTAAAACGAGGCGAAATAACAAAAAACAACCGCTGCGACATTATCATCATAGCGATAGAGTTCTATCGGGATCTCTACAGCACAAAAGAGCCAGAAAACACCAGGCACGAGACCCAAAATAGCAGCAGCGACGGTAACATACTAAAAAGACCCCGAATCGAAGAAAATTACGTCATTGAGGCATTGAACAAACTGAAACTAGACAAAAGCCCGGGCTCGGACAACGTAACAAACGAGACACTAAAAATAGCTGTCCAGATACTGGCTGCACCCTTTACAAATTTATTTAACTCTATCCTCGAATCTGGAGAGACACCCACTCAATGGTCTGAATCTAACATAATTCTTTTATATAACAAAGGCGACCCGAATGGTATTGGGAACAATAGACCTACAAGTCTGTTGTCAAGTGCATATAAGCTATTTTCTACAATCCTGACCAACAAAATTACCTCTACATTAGAAACAAGTCAACCCGTCGAACAGGCAGGATTCAGAAAAGGCTTCTCTACCATCGACCATATTCACACACGAGAACTTCTCATCGAAAAATATCAAGAGAGAAGTAGACCGTTGTACTTGGCATACATCGTTTACAAAAAATCATTCGACTCGGTGTTACACGGCTATATCTGGGAAACTCTAGCACTCACATAATGTGGAAAACGAATATATAAGAGTAATCAAAAGCATATACAGGAAGAGCAAACGTAGGGTTAAACTAGAGATAGACGGTTTTTGGTTCCCTGTAAAGACAGGCGTAAGACAGGGGGACCCACTGTCACCTATACTATTTATAGCCACATTAGAGTCGATAATAAGCAAAGTAAAGTCTAACAACTTAAGACACCTACGTTTTGCCGACGTCTTGGTGCTGGTATCAGAGAAAGGAAGAGAACTACAGCACATGGTAGAGTCACTAAACAAAGCTAGCAAGCTCGCCGGGCTAGAAATGAACCTTTCTAAAACTATGGTATTGACCAAAAGCACTTAGGTACAAATATACGTCGACAACGAGCCACTCCAATATACCGAAAAATACATCTACCTAGGGAAGGAAATAAGCTTCGAAAGACTAAACAACTACCAGGAGATTGAGCGCAGGGCCCAGTTAACATGGAACAAGTACTGGAGCTTTAAAGAAATATTTAAGAGCAACATGCCAAGCAAATTGAAGACTAAAGTTATGAATTCTTGCCTTATACCATGTCTGACCTATGCTTGTCAGACATGGTAAGTTTAACAAAAATATCATGAATAAAATTATAACGTGCCAACGAGGAATGGAGCGGAGTATGATAAACATAAAAAATACGCAACATCACAAAAGCAACCGACGGTTTAGCACAAGCTCTTGCATTAAAATGGAAGTGGGCCGGACACGTAGCACGCCGGCATGATCAAAGGTGGACAAAAAGAGTGACAGAATGGAATTTAGTGATAGCAACCCGAGTTCGGCAGAATACCACTCGAGTCAACTCGAGTTAAATTGTAACTCGAGTTGCACATCTCTATCAATCACATACTGTGTTAACCACGATGAGGCTATTTTCCAATGCATGCTAGACCATGGATTTTATAAAAACTTCCGGTTTTTTTTTTTAATCCAATTGTGAAGTAGTATGCAGTTGGTTGCTTAAAATTATTTTCACATCCTTCACAATAAAAACAAGGGCATGGTCAGCAAATAATCCCTCCTTTCTTGCAAACCCTTCCAGTTAATCCTTATGAGCATAAAAAAGAATTTGTGGCGTAATTGACATTTCGTCGAACATGAGACTGCAGATTAGATCTGGCACATCCTTTTCAGCCAACACTTTATTAATTTTTTCGAAGATGATGGGGTTTATATCTGGTACAAATTTTATGTGGTTCAGCAATCGCTTCATAGCTTTTGCTGGTGGCAATGCAACATATTTGCATAACAGCCTGTAGCATTTGGGATTTTTTTTTGAAAAGTGAGATTGACCTTCCTTGTATTTCTTTTTAGATTGTAGTTGAATGTGAACAAACAATTGTGCTGCCTAGCGAGCATGGGCGTACCCAAGACATTTGTGACAAGACATGATAAATTATGTCATATCTTACAGATTGTCTTAAATGCTAGCACGGGTCGAATATGTAACATATTTTAAAGACGCAACATGCGTTTCTTTGTGCTGCCCGGCGAGTACGGCCTACTGTGACATTGTTTGAGTCACACATTTCATTGCAGTTTGGGCGATAAAGCCATTTTGTCCTAAATATTAGCACCGGCGGCGTGACAAAATTTCCTGACGTTTATTTGGGACTCATTGGGTCTTAATTGCTAATACGGGCGCACCCATTTTGTCACAAATGACACATTTTGAAAGATGATTTAGAAAAATGTATCACTTTCGTTCGGAGGTGGTGATAAAATTTTATAGTTGAAAAAAAATATTTTCCTTCTAATCATTGCACCAAATGGCAATAAATTCATTTTGTGTGTATGGTGATCAATGCTTATTAATTAATTGAAATGTTACAGGATTATTAATTAATTTTATATTATTACTTTTTCATAATTGTATTTTTTTTATTGTTGTTCTTATTTTTATATTTTTTTTTTATATTAATTTTCTTTTATACCATATTCTTCTTACTTTCTACATTTTAAAATATTTCTTAAATAAAATCCCCAAAAAACATTTAAAGTATAAAAAATAGGGGCCCACCGGTATTGGTCCAAGCTATTATATTTTTTATTAATTATAAAAAAACCGGCCAAGTGCGAGTCGGACTCGCGCACGAAGGGTTCCGTACCATTACCGCAAAAAACGGCACAAAAATCACGTTTTTTGTATGAGAGCCCCACTTAAATAAAGGGTGTCTCAGAATGTTTTTCGTTTTTGATACTTAAAAAAAAGGTAATAGAATAAGTTAAAACTCGCTTTATTTACTGTTTAATTAACGAGCAGTTTTCCAATTTTGTTTATTAAAAACAATAATAAGTAAATGTGCATCCTTGACTTCCTGACACTCAATTTTCCTGGAACTAAAATCTTAAATCACACGCCAAAAAGTGAGGGACCGACTATTCCTTGACGTGATATGGCAGCCCAAATAGCCCAGATTAAACGCTTGCTGATGTTCTCCTATAGAGCTGCTTAAAAAGTTAAGTTTACAAACTAGTGCCACCCAACCTGAATGTTTAAAAGCAAGCAAAGACTCACAGACGAAACAAATAATGAAAATTTTAGTTGCAGGCCAAACGAGTGTCAGGACGAGGAGGGTGCGAATTTACTTAATTTCGTTTTTTACAAATAAAATTACAATACTGCTCATTAATTCAACAGTAATTAAACTGAGTTTTAACTAATTCTAGTACCTTTTTTTTAAGTATCAAAAACGAAAAACATTCTGAGACACCCCTTATTTAATTTATTCTGTTTTTAGTATTTGTTGTTATAGCGGCAACAGAAATACATAATCTGTGAAAATTTCAACAGTCTAGCTGTCACGGTTCATGAAATACAGCCTGGTGACAGACAGACAGACAGACGGACCGCGGAGTCTTAGTAATAGGGTCTCGTTTTTACCCTTTGGGTACGGAACCCTAAAAATTTCACAATAATTATATATCTTTCTAACAAACACTTTAATATGTTATCAAATAAACAAAGAAAATTAAGTTTTCATAAAGGTGAACGCGCATCTGTCCGCACCGCACTCGCCGCACGCGCCGCAGTCATCGCATTTTCTCAAGGCCCCGTGCTATCCGCGCCGAACGCGCCGCACGCATTGTATCCACTTCTGTACATCTTGAACTGCATTTTCATACGGATACGGATCATGTTTGTCTGATGACGTCATCCGCACGCGCCGGTGGAATCCGTATACCTACAGCATTTTGCTGAAATGCGGCTCGTGCGGCGCGGATAGGTGCGCGATGCTGCATACGATTTCATATAAAGATTTATAAAATGCGATGACTGCGGCGCGTGCGGCTCCTGCGGCGCGGATAAGTGCGCGTTCTCCTTAAGTCAATGGTCGTGGGTCAAATATTAATTTGTTCCCAACAAAATTAAAAAGTTGTTTATCTGTATGAAAGGCATACTTTTTTATGTATTATTTTATTTGGTCGTCTATTCAAATTATGTCGCACTATGAAGTCAACAACAAGAAAAGCATGTCGCGCCTGTAAACTATGTCACATGGTTGTCTCATGCTAGCATTTAAGACAAATTGTAAGACATGACATATTTTATCATAACTTGTCATGACCGTAGTTCAAGTCGAAAACCAATCAAAGTAAAAAAAAAACTTATAAATTCATGTTGGGATGCTGCTGGGGGGTGGCAAAGAGGGGGGGTCTAAATTTTGGTTATTTTTTGCCTAGGACACCGTTTTCGAAACCTTTTAGGTTCTAAGAAGCATAGCCCTACGACGCACTGTTTTCTAATTATGGCCTGTAATTATGGCGAGCATACAGAATGGGGTGGGGACGAATGGGGCAGAGTGATGTTCTCTGATGAGTCAAGATTTATGCTGTACAATCAAGATGGGAGGAAAAGAGTATACCGACGACCAGGAGAACGTTTTGCACAAGCATGTTTTACCGTTCACGTGTGGGCTGGTACCTCTGCAGAGTAGGTAGAACAGCGTTAGTTCCAATCGAGAATGGGAAAAATTTGAACACAATATTTACTATTTTAGTTGGTCATATTCTGATGCGCTGTTAAACGTACTTCAATATTGCAGACGGCGTCATTAAGCTAGCCTTTCCCGTTTAGGAGTAATTTGGTGCTATGTCACTGGAACTTTTTCATTGCTCGCGAGTGTAGTTACTATTATTGTAAACTCTCCAAATTTAATTGAGCAAGAAGTAGACCTTTCAATAAGCTTTCAAACCATCATGATCAAACTTTATGGTCGAGGAATGTTTTTCAGTCACTCCTTGTGCTGCAAATTAGATTATGTTCTGACCGAATACGCGTCACCCAAGTCTTCACGTATTTGAAGTTTCCCGCTACCAACTTTCTTTCAATAGGTAATTTCACTGATCACAAGTTGTTCCACGATTTGATGTAGACAAAACTGTGTGATTGTCAGGAAAAGCCATTATTGCGTGGGTTCTTTCTTCAAAAACTTTTACTGTGGAAAGCGTTTGTCTTTCACCAGTCACGACACCTAATATATCCTGTAAAAAAGTGTATAAAACAAATACCCTAATCGATAATATAAATACAAATAATGTATGCATTTTTGTTTGTTTTATTTGGGCAGTTTTCTTGTAAGACTTCATAAGTACCTATTTCTTTCTCGCTGTTTGCCCTTGCTCAAGAGCTTGAGCTAAAATGAAATATTATGAGAACTCAGACTTAACAAGCAGTCAAATATAACAATTACATACCTATTTATTCTCATGTACTATAAGTCTTTTCATCATCAGCCTTTTAATTTTCCCACTGCTGGGGAACAGGCCTCCTCTCATAGAGGAGGTGGGCTATAATCGACAACGCGGGCCCAGTGCGGATTGGTAGATGTCACCTTTCTTTGAATTTTTGGTTCAAGGACATGCCTGTTTCCTCACGATGTTTACCTTCACCGTTTTGAGAGCAGTGGCGATGAAATAAATTATACAATGTAAAGCGCCTGCTCGGGTTCGAACTCACGACCTACAACTAAGTCGGGACCGTAACCACTGGGCCACCACTGCTCTTGCATGTGACAATATTCGGCACAAATCTGGAAATGTTGACGCCGACAGACTTGCAAATAGTTGAAATTGCGCTTCAACGGTTTCGCGTTCAAAGAACAGAGAAAATTAAAACAGCTGTTACGACCTTAAGACGAAGTCAAGCAAATATAGCTACTGAGACGGTCTTTACCACCATGGAATCGAAATCTGGAACTACGGCTAAAACTACAACTCAACCTGTTGCTGTATCGCTATAGCACGATTTTGATGCTGAACTGAGCCAGCATCTAGACCGCGTAATCAGATGGCGGCAGGTATAAGAGAACTGGATAAATATTTAAATGACGAAATGAAACAATACGGGGTATCGGGACGCAATTTTGTCCAATTCAGCAATAAATTTATTGCTGAATTGGACAAAATTGCGCCAATTCCCTGTGAGCCGGATCAGAGCGATCTTAAAGCGGCAGTGCCAGGCTCTATTCCGACCGCTGCTGCTATGAAAACCGCAAGGTTAAAACGTGTTTCTGCTGTGAAAAAGTGACTTCATCTTTGTGAAATTTTATTTTTAGACCGGGTAATATTATTTTCTTAAGTTTTATTTTCACCTTCACTTATTTCTAAACCTTTTGTCACAAATTTACAATTGTCATTTGTCACTGTCACTAGGTACTGTCATTATAATGTCAATTTTTCGTTTTTTTGGGTGATTTTTATTTAAAGTGTCATAAAAACTTGACTTAAAGGCCTCTGTAGCCAGGTGACAGGTCATTACAATCCCAAAACAAAAACAGAAGTTTGAAGAAATTAGAAAAAAATTCAAAATAGAGAAAAGTATGGCTCGTGCTGTTTTGTTATATTTAGCACTCGAGGTTGAAGCCAGAAGGATTGAAATCCGTAACACAGCACGATTGCGACGTAGCCTTCGAGATCAAGCCGAAGATTTGAACCTTTTAAATGCTGAGTTCAAAGCTCATTACAGACTTTCCAAAGAGCTGTTTATAAATCTATGAACTGAACTTTGACCATTCATGGCGCAAAGGAAAAAAAAAGTTTGTATAGAATGCAAAGTATGTACATGACAATATTAGCTTTGTTTTCTTTAAGAGTACTTTCCCTTTAGGTGGCATTATAAAATTCCAGCCTGTATATATTGAACCCAAATGATTATACTATTAAATAATTAATATTGCGGTTTTACAGGTACTTACAGCTCTGTCATTCTATGCTACAGGCTCCTATCAAAAATCTGTGGGCATGATTTACCTACATGGGCTTGACCTTGGTATCCAAAGCAGTGAACACATAATAAACACACATAATATTTTATCAAAATACAACGGATTTTCCCAAACACAACACGAAAGAAACACAATTATGAATGTATATCAGTGCATTGCTATTGTGAAGTGCTAGTTTGCGTGACTATTTACATTAGACATGGAAATTTTAAGGTTTCATCTGTTTAGGTTTTCAAACAAGTTTGAGTTTCCTGGTTGCCTAGGCTGCATTGATTGCACTCATGTAGCTCTGATTCGGCCCTCAGACCACGAAGAAAGATTCTTTAATAGGAAAAAATAACATTCAAGAAATGTTCAAATAGTAACCAATTTTGCTTATATTTATCTTATGTTCCTTAAAGGATACTCTTTCTAGCCATCTATTTAAGTCCTAATAAAATATTCTGGAATAACAGTAAAATTAATATTTTACGATAAGTGATATTGGCAAGGCAACCCACTTCAATATAATGCTTTGTGTAAACTAAAAATGACTTTTGTAACGCGACGAAAATATCAACGCGTCTTCACTGCTACCGCGCCGTTCGGCCGAGCCTACGAGTCATCACCTCCGCCCCGCGCAACGCGTCCCCGCCGTGGCCAGAACCGCCTATGAAGCTCCTCTCAGAAGCCAGCAGCGGCAGTTCAGTCCGGTTAAGCAGTAGCCAATCAAAACAGCAGCGGCAGTTCGAGTTCGGCACGCTTCGAGTGTACTCTCAGTATCGACTTAGGTCGGTCAAGATTACCTCGCGTCTTGCTGGACTTGGGCTAGCGGCGTATATTGGTTGTTTGACTATGTTGGTATCGTTAGCGGTCCGCACACCATTCAAGTAATATACAACGCGCGTAGGCACTCATTAGATATTTGTAACATTCCCCTGCCATTTAGTATTTAATCTTGTTGTTAAATTCATTGTACATACTGTATTAGTCTTTTTTCCCAACGTTTCTTCTTGTTATTGCAATTCTGTATACGATAGTTTAAATAAATAATTGTTGTTACATGAACTGTGGGTTTACCTTATCTCTCTACACATACCCCCCTTACACTGCAGATATTGAAGTAGACCTCAACAACCAAGGCCCACTACAACCACAGCAAGATGCGGGTGCTAGTGATGAACAACAGCTCCTAGCTAGAGGCTGACAACAACGAGATCGCTTTGTCCAAAAGCTGCGGTCGGCTAGGAGGCTTATAATGCATTAATTTATTTAGTAGTACATGAGTAGTGCAAACATTTTAACGATAATGCAAAGTATGTAGAAGAAGTACTTATGTTAATGAAAAGTATGAATGATTGAATGAAAAATTTAATAAATAGTACAAAGTAATAAGTAAATAAGACTAACAAAATGCTTTGATTGTTTGTATCTCCTTACTGCCTATTCAGAGAAGTAAATACATTATTTACTTTTGATATTTTAGTGTGCAAATTGTTAATTTTAGTGTAAGATTTAGTTTATCACTGATAATTATTACCTATTCGTTAGAAAAAACGATTTCTGTTACCTATTTTAGTACCTAATTTTATATTTCGTACACGCCGTTATGGTCTCTGTACCTATTTTATTACAATTGTTTTTCAATAAATCTATTATTTTTTATAATATCTAAATTAGTCTATACTGTCCCACTGCACAAACAATTCAAGGGAACTTGTTTCACTAAAGCGAATATCGCTAATAGAAGCTTTTAAGACCTCGGAGAGGCATATTTTCGAAATGGCAAATTTCAATCAAGATTATTATTATCCGCAAGGAGCACATCGATGATCCGCAAGGAGTACAGTGGGGAAGAGGAGCGTTTAATCGCAATCCTGCTCCCGAAGGAGCCAGCCCGCGGAGGGGGAGGCCCTCTTCAGCGCCAGGCTTTTGCGCCTGCACCTGTGGCTGAGGCAGCACCTAGAGCTGATATTCCAACAATTCCAGCTCCTTAACATCTGTCGAAGACGACATCACCTTTGACAAACGATCCCCTATATTTAGAGAGTTTTATGAATCAGTTAGGAACCGAGATGCGTCGTGCTCCCCAAGTGAGCGAGGTTCATCCTGGCCATTATGGTTTTGTACGTATCGTCAAGGAAGATTATAAGTCCGTTACTTCCAGATCGCATATTTATGGGAAGAACGTTTCAGAATCCAGTGTAGTGTGTAACATTAAGTACCTAGACTAATACCTAGACTAAGTTGTTACACATGTTCAGTTTAAGTGAGCAGTCTCTAAATATACGTCGTACAGAACAGACGCCTTTTAATTCAATATAAACCACGTCCCTCTACATGGCGACCCTGCCAGAGGCACGGTGTTGGATTACGTCGCGACGAAACAATGTGACGGTGTCAGCGTTTTTAACCGTGTGACCGCGTCGCGTCGGCCACCGGCCACCGTGCATTGCATTGCATTATAAGAAAAATACACAACAGTTCAGTTAAAAATACTCGGCTTGTTCAGACATTTTAAATTAAAAATAATGGGAAAAGAGTGCAGTAAGTGTTTATGTGAAAACAAGGAAACCATCATTACACAACACGGCAGTGAAAATAATGGAGGTGCTGATGTCTCTTCACACTTTAGAACGAGTAATATCCTACTGGGGGTGATGGTTGCTGTTTGTGCTGGAGCTGTCTTGTACGTGCTATACGCCCAATACAGGAGATGCCACAGTGAGTGGGTACGTACAGGGATACAAAACGGCATGCAGGCGGATTTTATCAAGCGAATGCAAGAACGGATGTCGGTCCGAGGACGAGGCCGCCCAGCTGAGGAGGAAGTTTAGAAAGGTTATTCAACGGAGTGAAAGAGTGCCAATGCCAATGCGAGTGAATAAGCAAAAGTGCAAAAGTGAAAAATGCATAAATAATAAAGTGCATTTAGTGTGAAAAGAAAAAAAAAAAAAAAGAGCTAAGATAACCCTAAAATAACTGCGTTTTGTCTACGAAAATGTGAACATTTTAAGAACTTTAAGTGATTAATTTTAAATGATTTTAGTAATAAGATAGTGATTTATGGAAATACAGTTTAACAATATATACTCAAAGTTAGATTATATCAGAGTAAGCCTAAGGAAATTAGGTCCAGAGAAAAGATTGCGAGAATTAGGTCTAAGCAAAATAAGAAAAGCAAAAGAAATATATAACTCTTATAAAATATGTGTTAAGGAATTAGAACTAAAACACTTAACTACTGAATATTCAGGGTTATTGATTGATAATCTGTGTAAATCTATAGAAGAAACTTATATAAAAATATTAAGTTACAGTGAGTCTAAATCATCAGACAACATGGCAAGTTTCGATTTAAAAACGGCAAATTCACTTATCCCTGTGATGGATGGTAACGAGGAGACCACGGAAAAAATTATACAAGGTATGGAAATGTATGATTCTTGTTTAACTTCAGCGGTAGATAAGAAACTACTAATTACTTTTGTGCTTAAAACTCGACTAACAAAACTAGCGAAATTAAAATTAAAGACAGATTATTCTAGTATGAATAATTCAATAACAGATATAAAATCATTTCTTTTAACAAAAAAGTCAGCAAATTCTATACTCATGCAAATGAATAAATTATCACAGAATGACTTGAGTATAGCAGAGTTTGGTAATAAGTTAGAAGAGCTTTTTATTAATTTAACTATTTCTCAATCTAACGATAACGAAGCAACGAGTGACGTTTTACAACCGATAAATGAAAAATATGCAATAAAACGGTTTTCAGATGGCCTTCGCAATAGAAGACTCAGTACAATCATCGCGGCTCGCGATTACCAACAGCTGAAGGACGCCATTCGTGCAGCACAGGATGAGGAGCCAGACCAGTCGGCCCAGCAAGCGGTAATGCATTTAAGAGGTAAGCCAAGGGGCAGAGGAAGATGGCAAAATAATCGTGCCCGTGGGTTCTACAATCGAAGTAACTACAATCAAGGTAATAATAATTATTCCTATCGTGGACGTGCCAATACTTCAAACTACAGAGGACGAAGTAATAATTACTACAATCGAGGACGAGGAAATAATACCCCAAGATTTCAATCACAGGCAAGTTACGGACGTGGACGAGATTTTAGAGGTCAAAATCGACAATTTTATGGTCGAGACAACCAACAACAAGCTGCATATGTTGCTGACCAACGAGCAAACCAACAGCAGCAAGAAATTGCGACAGAAAACCGTGAGTCGGGTAGCCAAAATACGTTTTTTCGAGCATAAAATTTTAACATGCCAGGGACTAGACTGCGTTAAATTTAAAATAGGTAATAAGTTATGTTCATTTTTGGTAGATACAGGGGCAACATTATCAGTCATAGCTAAAAATAAAATACCACATTATATAACATTACAAAGTAATGATACAATAATCAAAGGCATTGGTGGTAATATTAGTTCCACTGAAATCGCTAACTTGACATTGCAATTGTTCAGCTCACAAACACAGTCATATTCAACTTACCGAGAATCGGCGATGTTTACATTTAAGTTCCATGTATTAAATAACATGCCATGTCAGGCGGATGGAATTATTGGTCTAGACTTTCTTAGAATGTATAATGCAAACATTGATTTATTAAACAATGTTTTAAAATTACAAAGTAATGACAAAGAGTTTTTAATACAAATGTATCAGAATAGTAGATCTTATAGAAATCTGTATTTACCACGTAGAAGTGAATCAATTCACTTTGTAACAGTTCAGTCAAATTCACAAAATGATTACGTAGTTATTCCAAAACAATTATCGGAAAACATATTTTTGGCAGGAAGTATAGTACAACCAAGTAATGGGAAGATTCCTATTAAAATTTTAAACACATCTGAAGAAGATATTAGTTTACCATATTTTAAACAGATTACATTATTTGTCAATATAGCAGCACAGAAATGGATGCAAAGCGCGCAAAAAGACTTTTATCTACTTTAAATCTGAATTATTTACATCCAGACGAACAAAAAACAATTGAACAGATTTGTGCCAAGTACGCAGACGTTTTCCAATTAGAAGGTGATAAGCTGAGTACTACTAGTATAATGAACCAATCAATTAACTTAAAGCTAGGTGCTACGCCCATCTATACGAAACCATACAGACTACCACAGTCTACGAAATCGGAAATTGATAAACAAATTAAGCAGATGTTGGATGATGAAATAATAGAACCAACTAATAGTGAATGGAACAGTCCTATACTACTCGTTCCAAAGAAAAGCGACAATAATAATAAGAAATGGAGATTAGTTGTCGATTATAGAAAAATAAATGAGAAAATTCAAGATGATAAGTTCCCACTTCCAAACATTACAGAAATACTAGACTCTTTTTCCGGTTGCACTTATTTCAGCCATTTAGATTTATCACAAAGTTATTATCAAGTTGACCTTGAATTAAATAGCAGGAACGTAACAGCTTTTACTACAAGCTCTGGGCAGTATCAGATGACGCGTTTACCGATGGGATTGAAAATAAGCCCAGGTGCATTCTCGCGTATCATGTCAATTGCTATATCAGGACTAAATTTTGAAAAATGCATAATATATATGGATGATTTAATAATCATTGGTAGAAACCTAGAAATACATAATCAAAATTTGATAAAAGTACTCGAAAGATTAAGGAAAGTCAATCTAAAAATAAATCCAAACAAATGTAATTTTTGTAAAAAGGAACTATTATACCTAGGTCATATTGTAACTGCTAAAGGTGTTTTGCCAGATCCAGAGAAGGTAAAGGCAATACAAAATTATACAAAACCACAAAATTCAGACGATGTACGACGATTCGTTGCTATGTGTAATTATTATCGTAAGTTTATCCCACATTTTGCAGATATTACTATTCCATTAAATAAACTTTGTAGGAAAAACATTAAATTTGAATGGACAGAAAATTGTGAAACTTCTTTTGATATCTTGAAAGGAGCACTTACGACTCCACCTATTTTACAGTACCCAGATTTTTCAACAGAAAACGAATTTATACTTCAAACAGATGCATCAGGTATATCTATAGGATCAGTTTTATGCAATAAAGACTTAAGACCAATCGCATATGCGAGCAGACCATTAAACAAAGCAGAACTAAACTATCCAACAATCCAAAAAGAGTTATTATCAGTAGTATGGAGCGTGAAGTATTTTAGACCATATTTATTTGGAAGAAAATTTACAATCATGACAGACCACAAGCCATTGATATATTTATTTAGTATAAAAGACCCCTCAAGTAGATTAGTGAAGTTCAGGTTACAGCTAGAAGAATATGACTATAAGATTGTTTATATAAAAGGAAAAGATAACGTAATAGCAGACGCACTGAGTAGAATAACTTTAACTTCGGACGATTTGAAGCGAATTAATGAAAATATATTAGTGACAACACGAGCACAGAGTAAGAAAATACAAGAGGAAAGTAGATTAAAAGAATTAAAAGAGGAAGGAAGTTCACTGGATTTTTCTAGTAAACCCATCGATTTGAGGCCTGATCAACCAAAAATCGTGGAGCTATTAAAAAAGCCAATTGACTCAGTGGAAATAAAATTTATAGAAGGTAAAGAGTTAGATAGACTTCGAGAGAAAAAACTAATAAGTAAAGAAGAGAAATGTTTAGCTTACATAGAAAAGCAATTAATTATTTACATTAATCTTAATTATATGTCACAATTCACGCGAGACGTATTTGTGAATATATTAAGTGAGTTTTGTAAGAAAATAAATGTAAAAGAAGTTTGTATAATTAAAAAAAAGAATAACGATATGTTTATTAAAGAATTATGTGAAGAAATAGATAGTAGAAATGAGTGGTCCGGACCACCTCGTATTCATATTTTACGAAATGTAAGGAGAATTCTCGATAGAGACGAAATAACAGTCATACTAAATGATTATCATTTATTGCCTTCGAGCGGACACGCCGGCGTTCGACGAATGGTGAACAACATTAAAAGTAAGTACTACTGGCCAGAAATAGAGAGTGACGTCAGAAATTACGTAAGTAAGTGTACTAAGTGTCAGGTGATGAAACATTCACCCAGTTACAAGGAGCCTATGGTGATAACAACCACGGCGAATTCAGCATTTGAAAAGATCTTTCTAGATCTTGTGGGACCTCTAGACAGAGATGATGAAGGTAACCAATACATATTAACCCTTCAGTGCGAGCTTTCAAAATATGTGGAAGCTTACCCCATACCAACAAAGGAATCAGCTGTCGTAGCGAGGTCTTTAGTAAGTAATTTTATTTTAAGGTATGGCGTACCGAGAGTAATCGCAACTGATCGTGGTACGGAGTTCATGTCTTCTACCATGACGGAAGTTTGTAAGTTATTAGAAATAGATAAAATAAACTCCACTGCCTACCACCACCAAAGCATAGGTGCATTAGAAAATACACATAAAAATTTACGTAACTTTTTACGTATCCAATGTGACGAAAATTCAGACACTTGGAGCCATTGGCTTCCCTTTTGGTGTTTTTGTTTTAATACAACAATACACACTTCAACTAACTACACACCGTATGAACTCGTATTCGGTAAGCCATGTAATATTCCAACTAGGTTAAGAGATGATTTAGAGCCATTGTATAATGCAGAAAATTATGCGTTAGAATTAAAATATAGACTACAGTTAGCACATAAGGATGCTAGAAAAAGGTTAATAGATAGTAAGATGAAAAGAAAGGAAATTTATGATAGAAATAAAAACCCAATTAGTTATAAGAAAGATGATTTAATTTTAGTAAGGAATGAAGATACTAATAAAATGGACAGATTGTATAATGGACCGTATGTTGTAATTGAAGAAGCAGGACCTAATGTTAAGATAATTAAAAATAGTAATGTAGAAACGGTACATAAAAACCGTACAAAACCATTTAAGGAATAAGGTAAAAAAAAAAAAAAAAAAAAAAAATGTATTTAATTATTTTTATTTTTTTTTCTCTTTTAAGGAGGGTGATGTAGTGTGTAACATTAAGTACCTAGACTAATACCTAGAGTAAGTTGTTACACATGTTCAGTTTAAGTGAGCAGTCTCTAAATATACGTCGTACAGAACAGACGCCTTTTAATTCAATATAAACCACGTCCCTCTACACCAGCACGCCCATTATATTGGCATGAATTTACATGCTCGTATTCTTGAGGTTCACCGCAAAAATGGAAATATTATTACAGCTGGTGAAGCAGATTTTTATACTCAGATGGAATGCGAGCCCTATCCTGTTACTAAGACAGTTGGTCATTATGTTTCAGGATTTGGAAATACTACAATGCTGAATTCAGTGGATAATGAGTTTGTTTATGATAAGCCCGAGGTCCGGGTGAGAATATTGTAGGGTTCTTTGGCCCATTACAAGCTAATGCCGTTGATTATGCCACGTATGTGTGTCCAGGAGTTTTGGCTCAACGAGTCGTTGAAGACGTCGCTCGGAGTGTAGTTCCAGTAAATCAGGATCCGGGTGAACAGTGGCAACTGGAGGTCGATGCACCTGATGATGAGGCTGTGGTTGCTCCGGCTGTGGTTCAACCTAATAGGAGATGCCTTGGCTGGGCGCCGCGTCAGCGTTAGCGTCAGGAGATGTTAGTCGCTTTGAATGCAGCTCGAGTTGTAGTGGGACAGCTGGACAGAAACCTACCCCAAATCCTTAAATAAATAAAACACATAAATAAAGGGAGTCACTAGATTATATCATAGAAAAAGAAATAATACTTTGTGAAGTGGACTGTATTGTTGTTCGGTTGGAGACTCGTTGAGGAAATGAAAATACTGTCTTGATTCGTATCTTCAATTTATTCCTTACTTGTTACTCCTTGTAGAGTGGAAGACCGACTGTGTCTCTGCCTACAAGCGGGCCGGCTTTTATACAAAAACCGCTCGGCGAGAACAATGGCGCCCCTACTTTTCAACTGTATTCAAGCATGGCACCACAGAAATGCCGATTTTATAAAACTTATCTTACTTAAATTTACACAAGTTATACATTTCCTTAATCTACATACTTAATTCTACATAGGAAAAAATAATATAAAAGGTGTACAAAGGTCAACACAAAAGTCTTAATCTAGATTCCTCCTTACTCCAAGTATTAAACTATGACAATATACATAATCTTATCTAATTAGCTACCTTTTCTCTAAATCTTATGTATATTACAAGTTTTATTATACTCTTACTCTAAAATTCACATACATGTGACATATTTTACACACACGGTCATTTATTTTTGTAACAAAGAAAGCTGCAAGACAATCCTAACTAACTATCTACCTTTTCTCTAGTTCTTATACACATTACCAGTGTAGATAGCTTTACTCACATAGCACCTACGTCAATCCTACTTTAAAAATGCGCGTGTTAATTTCTAAGTTACAAAAAAGCTAAGAGACAATGCTTACGGTACATTGTGTCCGGCCCTATCAGGTAGATACATTACAAGGGACGGAGTTCGTCTTATTTTCTCACGCCGTTTCGCGTCATGTGGCCATCCTTTCATATCAATTTTAATTAGGGTCGAGCCGAGCCCGAAACATTAAGCATTGATTTTAAATAACATTTTATAACATTGAAAAAGGCCGACAGAAGATCTATATTGCCGCCATTCATAGACCCGCTAAGAACCCAAAAACCTGCAGTTATAAAAAAGCTGATTAAGGAATTTAGCGTGGGAAGTGTCCATTTCTTAAAATTACCACGTGAGCCGTTGTCGTTTACACTTTGTATAGAAACGAAACTCCTGCTGCGGACACATTCATAATTTCAATAAGCCTACTACAGTTTTGGGACGATTCAATCGCGCACGAGTTCCGTAGTTTGTGACTTCATTACGGGCGTTTCCTACTCCGTATAAACTCCTGCTGCGGACACATTCATAATTTCAATAAGCCTACTACAGTTTTGGGGCGTTTCAATCGCGCACGAGTTCCGTAGTTTATGACTTCACTACGGGCGTTTCCTACTCCGTATCACCTACGGATGGATGATTCGTTCGGGGCCCGAACTAAGAATGAATGATAACACTATTTGACAGTTGTCCCTACTCCCGATGTGTTTTTAGCCGTCCGAAAAATTGTGCTTGACACTTGTTTTAATGGATCGTTATGACTGTTAAACATAGAAACGTAAGAAAACGGTACGGTTTAGGTAGGCACTCGGCTTAGTCCGGCCACAGTCGTGACCTTCCGATCGGAAATAAAAACCAATACCGACTGAGTTATAATAACACGACAGGTCGACAGACAGAGTGTCGAGGCGGTTCGGCGTCAAAGAAAACCCCTATTTATTAAGGTTTAAGTACTGCTACCGATACATTTATAAAGGTTAAGGTACTGCTACCGAAACATTTATAAAGGTTATGGTACTTTTACCGAAATATACCGGGATATGCATTTCCAACCTCAAAAAGCCGCTACTGAAAAAAATTACGATATCAAAATATTTCGGTAACCCTTATTTAACAGTATGACGTCATACTGAAATTTAAAGGTACTTAAATTTTTGGGTAATTCAGTCCCTGATCGTTACCTGAAACAAGCGACGCCACCTCGCAAACGAGGTTTCGGAATGGTGGTGCCTTCCAATATAAAAGATTTGCACACACTGCCAGCACTCGTGGGGTCAAACTTCTGAACCGCCAAAACCCGGGTCTGTCAGCACGCTTGTCCGGTCTAACCTCAATTTTTCCAGAATTCGGGATCAACATCGATTGCGCAAGACCACTTGACGACACCAGAGCGTCCAGTCTTGACACGGTCGTGTTAGAGTAGGCTAGCTTAACAGCCAGAGAGGTGGTTCAGCTTCAACTGAAACAACATTACTCATGTAAAACCCATCGGAAGATTCTGACACAGTCTGATACTTACAGAACTGGCCTGTCAAATAGTATACCTGTTAAATGTCGATCTTCGCGTCAGGATATCAACAGAATGGAGATACGAGTCAGCAGACTGGGACGAGATGCGGCACTTTTATGCGTCTTATCCTTGGCGGCATGTGTGCTTCTTCTCGGGTGACCCCTCGAGCTGTGCGGACGCGATTGCGGATGTGATTCGGCAGGGAATGGAGTATTTCATTCCATTCTCCGACATTCCGCTCGGTCACAAATCCCGACCTTGGTATAATGCAGAATGTGCCCACGCTGAGGCCCGAAAAGAGTCTGCCTACCAAGCCTGGGTCGGAGCCCGTGGCCGCAAAGTTAGAGCGCGTAGGGTTCGCGCAAGGAAAAGAGCCTTTAATTCTGCAGCCAAGTTCTGCAAACGGGTTCTGCGTCGGGCGCGTTTTGACCATATTGGACGTATTGGGGCCAAGCTGGCATCGCATCCTCCGGGTAGTAAACAGTTTTGGTCCCTGTCTAAAGCGGTTGAAACGAATTTCTGTCGTCCCACTTTACCTCCAATGCTGAAACCTGATGGGTCGCTGGCTTACTCTGCAAGTAAGAAAGCAAATTTATTTGCATCTCTCTTCGCTAACAATTTGCGTCTGGACGCTGGCTCCAAGCAACCACCTTCTGTACCTCATTGCGACTCTTTGATGCCGGAGATCGCTGTGCACATTAAAGAGGTCCAGAGAGTTTTGTGCAGTCTAGACGTGAATAAGGCCAGCGGGCCTGACGGTATTCCAGCGAGAGTGCTGAGGCAGTGTGCGCCTGAACTGTCTCCTGTGTTGACACGCTTGTTCCGCCTCTCTCTTCTTAAAAGAACGGTGCCAAAATCCTGGAAGCTTGCAAATGTGCAACCAGTGCCCAAAAAAGGCAACAGTGCTGACCCTGCCCATTACCGTCCGATCGCCATTACCTCCATACTGTGCAAAGTTATGGAAAGGGTACTGAACAGTAAGTTGCTGACCTACCTTGAAGACAATAATCTCCTCAGTGACCGTCAATATGGCTTTCGCCAGGGACGGTCAACTGGCGATCTTCTCGTGTATGTCACGCACTGCTGGGGCGAAGCCATCGAGAGACACGGCGAAGCTCTTACTGTATCGCTTGATATCTCGAAGGCCTTCGACAGGGTCTGGCACGCAAGTCTACTCTGTAAGCTTCCTGCCTATGGCATCCCCGCTGGTTTTTGTAGCTGGATATCAGACTTCCTTAACGAACGGTCGATCCGAGTAGTCATCGACGGCTGCTCCTCTGACCTTATGGCTATCGATGCCGGCGTTCCTCAGGGGTCTGTTCTCTCTGCAACTCTTTTCCTGCTGCACATCAATGACCTACTTCAGCCTGGTATTGTTGAGTACGCAGATGACAGTACTGTTTCAGAGAGATACTTGTCCAGCGCAAAAACCAGCGTGGATGAAGTTCGTTCCTTGAGAGAGGCTATGGTGAGGCGGACAGATTTGACCTTAAGCCTTGTCTCCCAGTGGGGTGATGAAAATCTGGTCTCCTTTAACGCCACCAAAACACAAGCGTGCCTTTTTTCCGCTAAAAGGAGACTTTTCGATCTTACTCCTACTTTCCGGGGTGCGTCTGTTCCTGTGACTGATCGGCTCGAGCTCCTAGGCATGGAGTTGACATCCAGTCTCAACTTCGGCGCATCCATTGAGTACAAAGCCCAAATTGCGGCCAAAAATCTGGGCATCCTAAATAGAGTGAAGCGATACTTCACGCCTGGACAGCTTTTAACCCTATACAAAGCGCAAGTCCGATCCTGCATGGAGTGTTGCAGCCACCTTTGGGATGGCTCAGCAAAGTATCAGCTTGCCGCGCTTGACTCGGTGGAACGCAGAGCCAAGAGGCTCATCGGCGACGTTGAACTGGTGGATGCCAAGCTTAATAGCTTGGCTCATCGCCGCAAGGTTGCCTGCTTGTCGGTATTCTACAGACTGTACTTCGGTGAGTGTGCTCAAGAGCTCTACGACCTCATCCCACCAGCCCCCTTCTACCATCGGACATCTAGACGCACTGCAAGTTACCATCCTTACCTTATTGCCATTCCACCAATTCGCACCAAGCGCTTCCAAACATCCTTCATAATGCGCACAGCGAATGAATGGAACTCACTACCTGCGTCTGTTTTTCCGAACGCATTCAACCCGAATCTCTTCAAAGTTAGAGTGAACAGGCTTCTTCTGGGTAAGCTCACTCCATCGTAGACTCTGTCTCTGTCACCTCTGACCTAGACTAGAGTCAAGAGCAAACCCATCATAAATAAAAAAAAGGGTCAGGCAGAACCCTCTTTCCCCAATAGTCGCAGGGTCAAAAGAACTTTGCTCTATCGACCTTCGAAAAAGATCTAACCACACACAAAAATTGAATTTGCAAATCACTGTCATTTCTAGTCTATGAAATTTTACAAATACATATATTACAAATTATATGTTACTGTTGAACTATAAAATTGTGGGCAGAGAGATATCTCTTTGTTAATTAATTTTGTATGCTAGAAACAACGCCATCTTTGTGAAACTCCGGTGCATTAGAGTTGCTTCCAGATATACCAGAAGATGTCACTTAAGACGTCATTTTGAAACGGCACAATGCAACTCAAACATTCTACTTTTCAAATTCACCTAAGCAGACAACATAATACTCATAGTCAACAGCAGCAATCATCAACATTAACAGCTCCGGATCCAGTATTATCTACGTCATTAGTAATACCTCAAAATTTGCTTCAACGTCCCATAATTCCTTGCCCTTGGGAAACGTAATGGTAACGGGACTTCCTAAACAATCCACTATGGCAGAATTTATACATAAACCTGTGACTTTAAAGAAAACAAATGATATTGACAAACCAATAATCAAAATATTTGTTAAAAATTTTCAATCAATTTCGCTCGTTGAACGACTAGAAATTAAAGAATTGTTCGTTATGATTATTCCTCATATGATTATTCATACAGTTTACCCACAAGAAAAACTGTATCAAAGAGTCTTTAACCAAAAATTTATCAGAAATTTTTGGAAAAAGTTCTGAGAGGGAGATGTCAATGTAACCATATAAACTTGTGTTCTTTTATAATAAAGGGCAGTATAGCAACAGCATTCGTTGTATCACTTACTCCTAATATCACTCATCCGTACATGGCGACCGTGACAGCGTAAACGCTAGCAGCGTATGTTTACATTTCTTTGACCAAAACGGGTGTCGCAATGTATTGTAACGAGACCAATCTCGTACTGGGACTTAGCGTGGTCACTATTCTATTTTGTGAATATTTACCACGACAATCACAAAATGGGTACAACTAATACGAAGGAAGAAGTTATAGTTCCACAAAACGCAGCAGGTGGAAGTAACAGCGCTGACATCACGCAGCTGACGATACATGCCAGCACAACAAACATCATTTTAATCGTGTTACTTCTTATAGCATCGTTGGCGTTTTTGTATGGTATCTTCAGAATCTACAAGAATTGCCATCAGAAATGGATGGGTAATGAGATCAGGAAGGACAGATTACGATGTTCTATATGGAGACGTAGAGCTGACGCAGAGGAAATGCGGACGAATGCCAGAGGCTACAAGAAGGACACTGAGGACGTCATCTGAAGAGTTAAAAACCCAGGGTTTACGAAGAAAAGTGCGCGAAAGTTGTATTCGTTACGTGTCAGTGCGTGGTTATATATAAGGTGTTGTCTATTCTCTATTAGTAGTAAACGTGTAATAGCATAAAATATACATGACATTATTTTAGTGGACTAAAATAAGTGACAAATGAAAAAAAAAATGAACGCTGGAGTGTATGCAGTATAAAATAATGGTATGTAATTCAGTACCTACTAAGAAAATAGAAATAAGTATTTATGTTAAATGGCAGAAAACTTAAAAACATTGTACGACAAGTTAATTGAAATCAGAAAATATTTGATAAAGATAGGTCCAGATAGAAGAAAAGGTAACATTATAGTCGTAAAATTAGCAGAGGCAGACAACTTACTAAAAGAGTACAACTTATTTTTAGAATATTATTCAAAATCGAAAAGCACCGTATGTGAGAGTGAATGTTCGCATATTCACGAGCTTTGCGCAAATTTTGATCATTTATATGAACAAATATTAGAATTGTGCTCACAGAAACCTAGTACGGCAGATAAAATGGCAACTACTTGTAAATTTGATTTAAAAGTTGCTTTAAGTTTATTACCAGTTTGTACAGACGATGAGGCTAGCGTAAAGCAACTTATAGATGGCATAGAGTATTACAAAACAGAGTTAGACGAAAATTCACAAGGAAAACTGTTAAATTTCGTATTAAAAAATAGACTCTCACAGACCGCAAAATTGAAATTAGCGACTTCATATGTCAATATTGACGACTTTATAGCTGACTTGAAGATTCAGTTATTGCCTAAAAAATCGGCTACAGCAATTCAACGAAAGCTGCAAAGTCTTAGGCAAAACGATTTATCAATCGATGATTTCGGCAAAAAAATTACGGAATTGTTTGTTGATTTGACGATCTCTCAATCGGGGGCCAACGAGGCCAGTTTGAAAGTTTTAAAGCCAATTAATGAGAAGCAAGCTATCAAATGTTTCTCAGATGGATTGAGAAATCGACGACTTAGTACAATAATTTCAGCCAGAAATTTTACATCATTGAAAGATGCAGTACAGGCGGCCATCGATGAAGATATAACAAGTCCATCAACATCTTCCGATATTTTAACGATGAATTATAGAGGGAGATCGTCTTATAACTGGTCACAGCGGAGAGGCCGCTTCTCATACGCAGGTAGAGGACGCGCACGTGGCAATCAACAGGTTATCCAAAACCAAGACGAACAGCAGGATCAGGTTCGGAGAGGATCGCAGGCAAGCTGGCGCCGGTCCACCCGACCATTTCATGGAAACAGAGGTAGGTCCAATTATAGCACCTCCAGGGATCAACACATACATACATTGGATGACTCAGAAACGCAGGAAAATACAGAAACAGAACAGCGGAATGAGGACCAGTTTTTTCGGGACTAAAAATATAATTTTATCATGCAATAACGTAGGCTACGTAAATATAAAATCGCATAACCATTATTCATACCAATTATTAGTAGACACCGGTGCATCCATATCTGTCATAAAGTATAAACAAATTCTCGACCAAAACATTCCAATCCATATCGAGAAGACACTTGTAAACGGCATCGGGGGCAAAGTACAGGCTATAGGATATGCTTATTTGCGCCTAGTTATTGGAAATCAGACCCTACAACATAAGTTCTATGTTTTTAAAACATTGCCTTGTAAAGGTAGTGGCATACTGGGACAAGACTTTTTAAGCAAGTATAAATCAGTATTAAATTACGGTAACCAAACTTTGTTACTATGGAATAACAACTCAAAGGTATCATTACCATTAATAATGACAAACAATCATTTTAATATACCGGCAAGATCAGAGTCTATTCACTTTATTCGAACATGTGAGATAGAAGAATGTGTAGTTAATGGAACAGAACTGCGAAAGGGGATCTTTGTTGCAAATACTTTAGTTAAGCCCACGAATGGGAAAATACCAATTAGGATTTTAAACACCACGGAGACAGATTTAGTCTTGACAACAATTAGTCCAACACTTTACAAAGCAAGCGAGTATGATGTATGTTCATTTCAAGAAACCAATAATAATGCTGATCGTGTCAGAAAGGTATTCGCTTCGCTATCACTGAAACATTTAAATAAAGAGGAGCAATTGTCCATAGAGTCCATTTGCGCAAAATATGCAGATATTTTCTTCCTACCGGGTGATAAATTAGGAACAACTAAATTATATGAACACTCAATAACATTGAAACCAAACGTGGCACCAGTGTACGTTAAGCCCTACAGAATGCCGCATTCACAGAAAGCCGAATTAAAAAAACAAGTGGACAACTTATTGGAACAAGAAATTATTGAACCTTGTTCCAGTGAGTGGTCCAGCCCAGTACTCCTAGTGCCTAAAAAATCAGACGCAAACGGGGAAAAAAAATGGCGGTTAGTTATAGATTACCGTAAGCTCAACACTTGTATTCAGGATGATAAGTTTCCACTGCCAAACATCACGGATATACTAGATTCCTTGTGTGGATGTATTTATTTCACACATTTAGATTTAAACCAAGGATTTTTTAACGTAGCGTTAAACAAACACAGTAGGAAATATACTTCATTTAGTGCAGACGGTGGTCAGTATCAAATGACAAGAATGCCTATGGGACTCAAAACTAGTCCCAGCTCATTTTCGCGTATGATGACCATGGCAATGACCGGGCTATCCTACGACAAGTGCTTAGTGTACCTAGACGATCTTATTTGTATGGGACGGAACTTAACTGACCATAACAAAAATTTAATAGAAGTATTCGAAAAGTTGCGCAGTGCCAACTTAAAATTAAATCCCACTAAATGCGATTTCCTTAAGAAAGAGATGCTTTATTTAGGCCACGTGGTGACAGGCAATGGTATATTGCCGGACCCAGATAAGATTAAAATAATTAAAGAGTATCCAGTTCCTAAAAGTACGGACGAAGTGAAACGCTTCGTTGCTTTTGCAAACTACTATAGAAAATTTATAGACCACTTTGCCGACAAAGCCTATCATTTAAACCTTTTAAGTAAGAAAAACACTAAATTCAACTGGGATAGCAACTGTCAAACGTCATTTGAAACTCTAAAACAAAGTATGATGTCACCGCCAATCCTACAGTACCCAGATTTCTCAGAACTAAATCAATTCATAGTACAAACCGATGCATCTGGGTACGCAATTGGGGCAGTACTATCAAATTCAAATGGCAGACCAATAGCTTACGCTAGTAGGAGCCTTAACAAAGCGGAAAAGAACTATCCCACCATAGAGAAAGAACTCTTAGCTGTAGTTTGGGCTGTCAAATATTTCAGACCCTATTTATACGGTCGTACATTTAAAATACTAACCGACCACAAACCCCTTGTATACTTATTTAATTTAAAAGACCCATCTAGCAGGCTCTTTAAATTTAGACTAGCTCTAGAAGAATACAATTACGAAATAGAATACGTAAAAGGGAGTGAGAACTGCGTTGCAGACGCATTATCTAGAATAAAAATTACGTCAAAAGAACTTAAAGAAATGAATGAGTGTCTGTGTGCAGTAATGACTCGCGCTCAAAAACGAAAATTAGATGCTGTCGCCCCGGCAGATGAGTTGCCCACCGACAACTTGCCAGTTCAACCACATGTAGTGGAAACTCATATCAAACCAAGAGGCGCAGTAGAGTTAAGATTTGCACCCAGTAGCAGTCTTAAGAAGTTAAAGAGCGATAGCTCAGTAGTGTTACAAACACACATAATATTATTGTATAATGCCCAAATGAAAACTATATTCATAAACTCGGCATCTCAATCACAAACTACGCGAGCCGAGTTTGCGAGAGAGCTGAGTGATCTATGTAACAAGCTAAATATAGAAGAAGTATACTTCATTAAAAATTCGAATAATAAAATTTTTGTAGAGAAATTAACTAGTGAGATAAGAAAACAAAGCAACTGGAAAGGGCCCAGATTATGTATATTAAAAGATGTCGAAAGAATAGAGGACAAAGATGATAGGAAAGTGATACTCAACGACTTTCATCTTTTGCCCACTAGTGGGCACGCGGGCATGAGAAGAATGCTGACTAATATAAAAAAATACTATTTTTGGCCAGGCTTAGAAAGTGATGTCAAAAATTATGTCAAAAAATGTGTTCAATGTCAGAAGCATAAGTATACAGTTCAGGTGAAAGAGCCAATGGCAATCACCACAACTGCTCATTCGGCTTTCGATAAAATCTTCTTAGACTTGGTAGGACCATTAGACAAAGACAGCAACAATTTTTCTTATATATTGACATTGCAATGCGAGCTGTCCAAGTATGTATGTGCGTATCCCCTCGTCACTAAAACCTCTACAGAAGTAGCACGCACCTTCGTGGATAACTTCATACTTCAACATGGCATCCCGAGGGACATAGCTACCGACAGAGGCACAGAGTTCATGTCCGAGACCGTGACACAGGTTTGTGAATTACTACATATTAAAAAGTTAAACTCAACTGCGTATCATCACCAAAGCATCGGAGCGCTAGAGAACTCGCATAAAAATCTAGGTGCATTTTTGCGAATCCAAGCAGAAGGAAAACCCGAATTATGGAGTACTTGGTTACCATTCTGGTGCTTTGCTTATAATACGACAGTTCACTCGTCAACAAAATTTACACCATTCGAACTCGTATACGGTAGAAAGTGTAACTTGCCCAATAATTTGGAAAAGTGTGTAGAGCCTCTATATAATTACGACAGTTACCCGCTTGAACTTAAGTACCGCCTACAGGTTTCTCAAACCGAAGCGCGGGAAAATTTGATAGCCAATAAAATAGGCAGAAAAAGTAGATACGACCAGCATGTAAATCCAATACGCTACAAGCCAAACGATCAAGTTTTAATTAAAAATGAAACTGGCAATAAACTTCAACAATTATATTCTGGACCTTACAAGGTGATTAGAGATTTGTCACCAAATGTTGAGGTCAATTATAAGGGAAAACCCGACATTATTCACAAAAACAGAACGAAACCGTATCATGTTTAAGATAAAAACAATAAGACAATTAATTACCAATGCTATAAGCACTTAACAATAGCTATTATACAGGTCAGCAGAAAACGGAGACGAATAATAAGCGCCAGCTGTGCGCTCATAGGTACTCAGGGATTGATTGTTATTATAAGTATGTAACTACTTATTATTGTATAACTTTGTAAACCAAACATAACGAACATATGTACTACGATTATGTTATAACTATATTTTATACGTGTTAGCCTAAGAGTATCAATGTTTAATTTGTGCTTATATTGTATCCATGCAATAAAATAAAAGTAAACTTTTATTTTATTTTAGTTTTAGGGAGGAGATGAGAGGGAGATGTCAATGTAACCATATAAACTTGTGTTCTTTTATAATAAAGGGCAGTATAGCAACAGCATTCGTTGTATCACTTACTCCTAATATCACTCATCCGTACAGTTCAAATTGACATAGACTCCGCCTGGGCTGTCTGTCTATTATCTACGGTTTCCTGGACGTCGCTCTACATTCAACAATGTTAGTTATGTTTCTCTCACCACCCATTATTTGAATAGTAATAACGAAATGAGATCGTACACGGCAAAAAATCTGTTCCAATCTTTGCAGGCAAAAATTACAGAATGGAAATACAAAATAAAGTCGTTGCTGTAGTGAGTGACAATTGTGCCAATATGTCGGCTGCTATTAGGATGGGTAGCTGGAAACAATCGCATGTTTTGCCCATTCTGTTAAATTGGTTGTACACACTAAAAACACAAATATTTAACAACACTATAATTAAAGTGAAGTCTATTGTATAATATTTTAAATTAAAAGAAAGCCAACAAGAAATGGGTCTTCCAGAATTAAAATTAAAGCAAGACGCGGTCACACGATGAAACCACACACGACAAAGTCTATTCCTTACTCTAAAAGAGGCCATAAATTTTACTGTGACAATACTCGGCACAAATCTGGAAATGTTGACGCCGTAAGACTGGCAAATAGTTGACATTGCGATTTAAATATTAGAAATATTTTATAACGTTACAGTGGAGATGAGTTCAGAAACACAGGTTACTCTTAAGTAAAGTAATTGTGTTGACAAAATTATAATTAAACACGTGAACAAACACATCAATGAAGACACTGGATTGCTTGCGCAAATAGTATTATTATTGGACACCCTAAGTCGTAAAGCATCATTTGTCGTATAGATTAAATACAAAATATTGAATCTAACTCTCTGTACGCCGAAGCAACAATTTTAGACCAGCGCTTCAACGGTTTCGCGTTCAAAGAACAACAACAACAAAATTAAAACAGCTGTTATGACCGTAAGACGAAGTCTAGCAAATATAGCTACTGAGACGGTCTCTACCGCCACGGAATCGACATCTGGAACTACGGCTAAAACTGCAACTCAACCTGTTGCTGTATCGCTATAGAACGATTTTGATGTTAAACTGAGCCAGCATCTAGACCGTGTAATCAGATAAGGGCTGGCATAAGAGAACTGGATAAATATTTAAACGCCGAAATGCTACCCAGGAATTATCATCCCTTAATTTGAAAACAGAAAAGGCATTTATCCCATTCTGTATCAATATGTTAAAAAAAAACGATTTTGCATCACCGCAACATATCCTGTGCGAACGTGTTTTTTCAAAAGCGGGCCATATTTTGAATACGCGTCGTACAATCGGTACAATGTTAAAAGATAATAAAGTTTCAAAAAAGCTTTTCTTAAATTACAATTTTAAATTTTTAAAAAAAACCAGTGTTTCGGATCATGTCAGTGGCCGAGATGCAAATGTTCCAATTTAAAAATTATACATTTTGCCCACCTCTAATCGGGATGTCAACTGCCATTTTATCACGATAGGTTATTACATTACACGATTGGCTATAGAAAGCTGTCAATTCAAAACATTTTATAACCTATCATTCAGTAAATTTAGATTTTCTCAAAATATGCCTGTGTGCTGTACTAGCATGTACCAACCTCGGTGTTCGTTTATTTCCCAAAGATACAACTCTAAAACAAAAGAGTGTTAAAGGGCTATACGTCGCAAAAAATTTGTAGCGACAAATAGCAGGTTGTGTCGAAATCATTTCTAAGAATCTGATTATGTAGGAGAGTCAGTTTATACAGGTGAGTTAATAACTTATTGTATTGATTTCAATCATTATTATTACAGACAGACTTGTCGTTATCACTGGATCATTTCAATTTATTTCAATGTTAACTAGCTTGT
Organism: Orthosia gothica; assembly: GCA_949775005.1. Taxonomy (NCBI): domain Eukaryota; kingdom Metazoa; phylum Arthropoda; class Insecta; order Lepidoptera; family Noctuidae; genus Orthosia; species Orthosia gothica. Next base: position 45,689,446 of record OX459035.1, read on the forward strand.
AGGTGGGTCCCAAAATCAAGTGTGTTTGAATGTTTCAAGACACAATCAACATATATCCAGTGTGCTTCTTTACTATAGTTTATGCGTGAAAGTCTTATATTCTCTTGTACTTACCTACTTATGTCAACATACAGTAAAATATATCTGTATCTATGATCATTTGTCAATATTTTGTTGTTTTTCAGGCAATCCTCAAATACGCAGTTATCTGTCAAAAAGGGGACTGTACCAAGCATATTCCCTTGGTCCACCCGGGAGTCAACAACACCTACATCAAGAAGCCTTCGGTATTTGGAAAGAATCAGACGCACAATTGATTTTAGACAGCCAACTGAAGAGGAAAGTAATCCAGGACCATCTACAAGCACTGAAATAGAAATATCAACTAAAGAGAGCTCCTCGAAAGATATTAATATTACTCCAATAACAGTATCTGTTGGCATCCAATTTCACCCGGCTCCAACCTTCCGTGGTATAACCGTGCCGATAACGGACCATCTCGACCTTCTTGGTGTTACGTTAATATCGACCCTCAATTTTGGTCCATTCATTGAGGCAAAGGCTCAATTGGCTGCAAAAAAAGTTGGTGATCCTTGCGAAGGTGAGACGGTACTTCACGCCTGAACAGCAGCTCAACTTGTATAAAGCGCAAGTTCGGTCATGCATGGAGTACAGCTCTCATCTCTGGGACTGATCTGCCAGGTACCAACTTGATGCACTTGAGTCGATTGACAGACGGGCCAAGAGACTTATCGGCAACGATGCGCTGGTTGACTCAAAGCTCCAGAGCCTTGAACACCGAAGACGAGTTGCCAGCCTGTCGGTTTTCTATTGGTTACATTTCGGGGAGTGCAGAGAGATGGAACTGCACAATTTGATTCCACCTAGACCTTTCCATCATCGGACTACAAGACGTACGGCAATGCGCCATCAGTACATGGTGGATATTGCACCCATACGCACAAAGCGTTTTGAAATACTTTCATTGTGCGTACAGCTATGGAGTGGAGTGGAGTGGATTACTTATATGGTGTACATAATAAAGAGTATTCTATTCTATTCCCTGCCGGCGTCTTTGTTTCCTGATAGCTACAACCTAGGGTTCTTCAAGTCAAGAGTGAATTGGTTACTTCTAGGCAAGCGTGCTTTACCTTCGACCATATCATCACTTAACATCAGGCGAGATAGTGGTCAAACGCGAGCCTATAACAAATAAAAAAAATAATAATAATAAAGTCTGACCAGAAAAATAAAAAAACCTGCTCTGGGGGCGGTACATGTATGCATATGTTTACGTTTCTTTTTTGCAATCAGTACTATAGACAAACGTCATTTGAGCCAGGTGTCAAGTTATTTCGCCCGGGTTACATAGTTAGTTGTCTCTCCAGACCATGCAGACATTTTCCCCCTATAACCCTTGACCGGACACGGGATTGGACACGGTACCAAGAGACCACCACGGGAACAAATGTGAGTAAGTTGTAAGTTGTGCCTACTTGTATCACTTTCCACATATACGGGAATCGGTACCCCAAAAAACAGACCCCCAGTTACCGCTGCCGCGTATCGCGGTTTCACTGGTATAGACCTTGTAGGATCCAAGAGTCGCAGCGTTGCTCATGGGCCCCAGTGTTGCCTCTTGGTTTTGTGATCCGCAGGCCTGTATTCAACAATACTTTATGTTAGAATTGTGATTACAAGGTGCTTTCTCTATTGATGTTTCAATAGTGTTTCAAATTATGGTTGTTTGCTGTAATCTATGAATCTAAAGGAAAGTTCAAGACAACAGAAAGTAATTGAAAGTTTCAATGAAAAATACGAAAATATAATGATGGAGCTAGAAGCTTATAAAATCAAAGAGACATAAGAGAGACGAAGTGATTGTTAAGTATTATAAAAACACTAAAGAAACAAACGAGACACCTAATAAAAGAGGAACTGAATTTATAAATCAAACGATACCAAATATCGAAACCCCTAAAAAGGATAAGATTACAATAAAGTTACTTGAACATGATTTATTACAAGAATCTTTTAAAAATTGATACAAGATTTCTAAAAGGGCTAACAAAGGAGTTTTATAAAAGAGTTTCTGGTAAGCAGTTATATAAAAGTACAAAAATACAACAAAATTCAAGGTAAAGTTAGACATACAAACGTTTGCTTATACTAGAAGAAGGTCGCAAGAAAAGTTCATTCACAGAAACAAAACTCAATCTTTTTTTCAAAGAGATGACGTCAGCCGAGCGACAGCGGGGTAGATACAATATAAAAAAACAAATTTCCAGAAGAGATATTTGTTAGACGAGCTAAAGAAATTACATAGAAAAATGTTGAAGAAGTATAAGAGTAAGTTTTAGTACCTTCAAAAAATACGGGCGGTATTTTTTCTTTAACTTGTTACCTCCTAATATCAAAGACTGTGAGAGTTGCGCATGCGCAAAACACTCGAATATGCAATTCTTAATAGACAGTTTCCATTCGTTTGGTTTGCTTAAGAGCAACAACTTCTGAAGAACTGCATCAATGCGCCGATGGTCGAGTACGGGTGGTTATCTTGAAAACTAGGAAAGGGTCACTTGAACGACCAATAACGAAGTTTTCACCATTACCGCTGAAACTCGAAGAACCAAGAGTAAATGAAGAGGAAGAGAAAAGGACACCTACGCCGGAAACTAAAAAACGGCTACAACAAAAAACAAGAACAGCATTGGCTGTCACTTGTTCACCTATCCATACTAGCAATGACGTGATTTGCAAAATTAGCGCCAACGAATAACTTGAAGGTTACACCAATACCGAGCAATCGTCCGATTTACTTCTTGCCTTCATGTCCGAAATATGTCTACAGTTTCTATTTTCTTTAATCGCAACCACCTCTTCCTGTAGTTTTAATAGATCTTTCAGAAATCTAGTAGCGTCAATGTGATCAAACGCTACCAGTAGGCAGTTTACCGAGATTTCTGACTACAAAAAAGGGAAATAACTCCGGATCCACTTCCTTTATCATTGTGATAATATTCTCAATATGACTTTCATCTATAAATTTTTCGGCGAGATGTATCAACCGATTTGAAAAGTAAATCTTTTGCGAGCGTTATATCTTCATCCTTAAAGGTAGTTTAGTACATAACCATAACCGTATCATGCTAAAGTCTGGCAAACGAAAGTAGACACTCGAATTATTTGCAAACTTTTTATATGGCAATGCTATACTAATGCCATTGCCATGCCAATTTTTTTCAGATTTCCAAAACAAGATGGCGTGTTGTTTTGATTTGTTGTGGCCTTGATAATAGCATTTATTCAGTGAACAATGAATAAAACAATTAAAAGTGGATTACGGGTGATGTTGTTTCGCATGATGTCTGAATATAAAGAAAAACAACAAGAGAAAGACACCGAATTCAAACAAAAACAAGGTTGTTTACGTGTGGTGTTAGATTTTTAAGTTAGTATGACGCTAATAATTTGATACTTTGTTTTAATTCGTAATTACTATTGATGCAAAAACTTTTTCTTTATTATTATTCACATTCATATTATAATAAGTTAAACACCTACATAATAATGCATTATGGCTATTTATCATACCATAATAAAAGTTACACTGTAATTTTAACATTTTTTTCTTTTACAGAAGATCTGGAGGATGTAGCAGGGGTTAATGAGATAATGGAAACTATTGAAAAACTTACGAAATTAGAGCAGAAAAATAGGATAAAAAACCCTGAAACAGTACTTGGGTGAAATAGCTATAAAGAGTGGAAGAAATAGACTGACCATGTCATATAATGTTGAAAAAAAATATAATGAAAGGAACAGAATTACAGAAAATAATTTATAAAGTTTCATGATTAATGTACGAAACAGTGATTCCAGTGACTAATTAATCTATGCACTTGGAAGTCTTAGATTCAGATTTTAATTATGGTAGTGAATAAACTAAAATTATTATAGAATACTGTTGTTTTTTTTTACTCGGTTTGATAGATACGTAAAATCTAAAGTATTACCTGCTTAAAGTACCTATAGTATTTTTATTCAGACCAAGCAAAATTAATAATTCTAAAGTATCAAATTAAGTTATTCCAAGTATTTCATACTAATTTTGGGGTTGCTATGCTGAGATTTTTTAAATTTGCCGCGCTTTTTCAGTCTCTACTTTCGTTTGCCAGACTCTAACCTCATCCATAAAAGCTAAAATCATCCATAATCACTACATTACAACTATTACATTTTAGTTTATTTTTCAACATTATCGCATCACAGGGTCACTAAAGCCTCATACATACGTAACGATTTATCGTAGCGATAAATCTGTGCAGACCAGTTTGCGCAGTTTTATCGATCGTGTGTATGAAAAATCGTTGTCGATAATCGTTCGTCGGTGGCAGTTGCAATTTCTATCAGATAAATCGTAGTCGATTACATTTGCACAGTTTTATCGTTGCGTGTGGACGGCGATCGCTCAGTTCGGCAGTACTTCACGAACCTTGCTAGTGTGCGCACGTGCACATCGCTTTCACAGAAACATGTCGGAAGACGAAAGAGTTGGACACCGCGAACTACTTCAAGATTTTATAGAAAGCTACAGAAACGAAACTTGCCTTTGGAAGACTACATGTAAGGATTACCACGACCGCAACAAAAAAAATGCCGCCTACGCAGGCTAATCGAAAAATACAAACCCATAGATCCAAATGCCACCAGGGATACAGTGGTTAAGAAGATTAATAATCTTCGAACTACATATAAAAAAGAGCTCAATAAAATATCGTGTAAATCTGGAGCTGGGACTGACGAGATTTATAAACCTCGTTTATGGTACTTTGACTCTTTGAGTTATTGAATTTTTTATACGATCAAGAAGTACCGAGACCATCTACATCGAATATAGATGATGACGAAAATGAGGTAAGTTTTTATTTCAAAAAAAAAAATTATTGCTTAATTATATTACTCGAATACAAGTCCTGTATTTTGACATTAATGAACAAAATTGTCTTGCCAAGGAACTTTCCCTTCAGTTACAAAATACGTCATAAATTGACTTCTTATCTGATTTGCTGTTTGAATTGTACGGCCTTGTGTAGTTCTTTGTAATGGATCAAGTGTTGAGTCCTTTGTTGTGAATCCTGACGTTATCGTACCTTCCTCATAATGTTCACTATCGAAACATTCTGAAGGAGCGTATGAATTAAGCGATGATGACATCAAATAATTATGCATGCAAAGCACAGGTTGCTCTTACGACTGACCCAATGGTTTCAGGCGACATATTCATTTGTGTTCTGTAAATTCTGAACCTCGCCGCTAGTATACCAAAAGCATTTTCGACTATACGGCGTGCTCGCGATGTCCGATAATTATATATCTTCTTAATTCTACTATCTAAGTCATTTTGCCGAAATGGCTTCATCATGTCCTTTCTTAGAGGAAACGCGTCATCAGCTACAAATACATATGGCAGTATTCGTGGACTATTATGTAACCATTCTTCTGTAGGAATATTTAACGCCTTTTTTTCCAGTTTTTCATAAAATTTTGTATTCAACAATACTCCGCCATCGGAAACCCTTCCATTTGTCCCAAAATTCACTAACAGGAATCTGTATTTTGCATCAACGATTGCTAGTAATACCATACTGTGTCTATGTTTATAGTTATAATACAACAAGCCACTGTTACTTGGGGGCACGATTTCAACGTGCTTGCCATCAATAGCACAAAAACAGTGAGGAAAGTTCCACATCTGCTCAAATTCTCTCGCTATTATTCTCCACTCTTCTTCTGTTTTTGGAAACTGTAACAAAATGAGTACATGATTAGTATAGTAATTTCAGGAATATAAAAGTTCTTCTATTTTACAGACGCAGTCAACCACCGGCATCGGCTTGACGAGCTACGATTGTCCAGACAGCGATCGAGACACACCAACACTGGCCTATTCCGACAACAAATCAGACACACCGACCCCGGCAAACCGTTCTGACAGCGGACGAGCTACATCAATCTCGGGTCGTGTTCGGCCAAGACCAAAAAAAAATACATTAACTGAAGACGTACTTAAGTCCGTAAATGATCATTTTAAAAGGCCTAAACAACCCGATAATCGTTTTGAGGTTTTTGGCAAAAATGTTGGGATGAAACTATAAGAGTTACCAAAAGAACAGAGAATTATAGCAGAAAAAATAATTAATGAAACTCTGTTCTTGGCTGAAATGAAAAAAGAAAAAATTGTGCCAAATCTACAATCGAATTGCATTGTAGTTATGGATAATGCGTCATATCACTGTACACAAATTAACAAGGCCCCTACAATGGGCAATACAAAAGCAGAGCTCCAAGAGTGGCTTACGAAAAATAAAATAGCAGTCGATGATTGTTGGACAAAAGCACAATTAAACAAATTAATCAAAAGGCACAAAGGTGACCCAGTGTATGAAATAGAACAAATGTTGAATGAACATGGACATGAGGTTCTACGTTTACCGCCGTATCACTGCGATTTAAATCCCATAGAAAAGATTTGGGAATAGTGAAGAAGCGAATTGCAGAGAAAAACGTCGATCAAGCTCCTAGCGAAATTGCCTCAATTACTGAAGCGGCGTTCAGAACAGTAACGACAGAGGAGTGGCTTAATGTATATCAAAATGTAGAAAAAATAGAAGAAAAATGTTTCGAATCAGACAGGATTCTTGATATGGAAATGGACAAATTTATAATTAATGTTCCTGGAGATACATCTGACTCTTCTGATGAAGTCTCTAGCATGGATTCTGATATAGATGTAGATGGAAGGTATTAATCCACTGGAAGACCATTGTTATACCGAATTTTACAGTACTGTTAAGTATCCAATAAAAGATTTACAATTATATCATAAAGATTTTATTTTTTATATTTTATGCAAGTAGAAAAACCTAGTACATTAATTTGTGCTTAGCAGCTTAACTTAAATTACTTTACTTTCCGAGTAATGGACAATGATTATTGATTAAAGTAAGGAAAAAAGAACAGTTATGCTGGCAACATTAAGCACGCCACCCGTCGCGCGCAAACTTATCGTGCAAGCACTCTAGCACGCACTGCGATTTTTATTCGCGCGTGTTTTGTCTCTTTCTACCTGTTCATAGAGCTCAAAATATTCGCGCGAATTAAATTCGCGCCGCGGCGCGGTGGATTCTGTGGCAAAACACGGTTTTTTTGCGGTATTATTTCCGCACGACTTTTTTATCGCAATGCGAGCTGCTTCATACAATTCCATAGGTCGCAGAATGGGCGGTAAAATTTGCGCGAATAAAAATCGCAGAGCGTGCTAAGCCTTAGCGCATGCACGGTTTTGGCAACATTCATACGTTTTGCAGGTTTTCTTGTACTGGATTTTATTAAATTTTAAATTCTTGTTTAAAAATGTCTGATATCAATGAATGTGAAGAAAATTTGACTTCACCCGATATTTTAGATGCGGCGACGGAAATGACTTATAATTTACCAGCAAAGTCGAAAAAAGTATGTGATAAATGCGTTACATAACGAGTTTATGGCATGGAAAATGCTTAAAAAAAGTATTTAGTAGGTTCAATCCCAATGTATGAATGTAGATAAAGTAGTGTATGAAACTGCACATAACTAGTTATTAAAACATTCGTGTGAATCCTATTAAAAACCAAGCCGTAGGCGACTACGGCTCGGTTTTTAAACACACACTCATGTTTTAATACCCCTTATTATGCAACAGTTTCATAAACTACTATTATAGGCTAGATTGCGTGCCTAATGTCTTATGTGCACATGTCTCTTCCAATGTTCTGCAGATGAACAAGTAGCAATGTTATGAAAACATTGTTTACAGTATCCAAATGAAATTATGGCATAACCGACTCGGTCACTTAAGCTTACAAGGTTTGTGTGCACTGCGTGATGTTCTTGCTGTAAGAATTGATTTCCAGTGTAACTCTGGTCTTTTGAAAGACTGTATCCCATGCGTTAAGGGGAAGCAAACTTTGAAGTCTCTCCTCAAAGCACAAGCTAAGCGTGCAGAGCATCTGTTGGAGTTAATACACTCTGATATTTGTGGGCCAATGTCACAGAGCAGTTCTTCAAGTAATTAGGACATACATATTATAATAAAGGACCATTCATTTAATTTAGAAATGAAATAGCTAATAAGTTAGACTCAATGGGAAGGTCCATTTGTTGTTTAAAATGATTTAGGTGTTAATGTGGAAATATTAAAAAAAAACCTATTTAATCGATAAAAATAGAACCAAACCATTGCCTTGACTTAGCATCGGCTTGGTTTATAAGCTATATAATAAAGTTACTTTTAGGTATAAAAAAAATTATAACAACCTTTTTTTCCTTTCTCACCCCACGTATGGTATAATGTCTATAACCCTATCCATATATGTAATGTGTTTTCTATTAATATCTAACACACTTGATTTATTTAGTCAGTAATCAAAGGTAATCGCTTGAGAACAGTTGTTTCAATAACACAACATCTGTCGGATGTATATAGATGGTATGTTCACATTGAACTGAGCATTGAGCACCGAAACCTTCATCGCCGCTTTCCAGCGCATGTGCGCTAGACGCGGTACACCTCAACACGAGTAGTATATTATTGGGCATTCTACCCCACCTACCGTTCCTTCGGCTCACAGCTCCGTTCGCCTCAGTCACTCTCGGTGGGGTAGAATGCCCAATAACATTTTTTGATATCGTTGGGTGGCTTATATCAAATTCAATTCTAGTAAATACTAGTTCAGCGCCTAATTCTACTCGGTTTTTCTCACCGTAATTTACCGCTGCATTAGATTCTTACTTTAGTCGTGAGAAGGTTCAATTTTGTATCACCACAACTAATAAATAACTACAATGCTTGATTCAATAAAATCTGCTTTCAAAAACACTTGTAAAGTTTAAGAATTCTAGCGGCGAGATTATATTTATTCGAGATTTGCAAACTGATCAGCAAAATATGTACATATGATGTTTCATTGAAGCACCAAGATAGCTATAAAGAGCAACCAGAAGATTTGTTCCACCAACAGATGCAAAATTTGGTGAAATCTAATTTGGAAAACAAACATTATCTTATATTGAAGGACAGCCATGGTGAGGTTGTTCGTACATTTATTCGAGTTACCTAGCGACAATGATTTTCATGTTATAAATGTTAATGTAACACATTAATTGACTCATTATTAATATAGGTAACCGTTTCAAGCAGTCGCCATGAAATTTGTTAAACAACCACAATCATTGCATGTAAACACAATCTGCGATGATTATTGTAAAACTAGTTTGCGTCATGGAGAATTATTACCTAATTCTGTACGATGTATCATTTGTGGACCATCAAATTGTGGAAAAACTTTTTACTTATTGGACTTCTTATACATGAAAATGGTTTACGGTTTCAAAATGTTTATGTCTATTCAAAAACCTTGCACCAGCCTAAGTACATTTTTTTAGAAAAAGTTTAACAACGGGTACCATCTACCTCACTTCAGAAATATCAAGGGAATGAGGAAGTTATAAGTGTTCAAGACGCAAAACCAAATTCCGTGATTATATTTGATGACGTTGCTTGCGAAAATCAAAATAACATGCGTGATTATTTCGCGATGGGAAGGCACAAACATATCGACTGTTTTTATCTAAATCAAACATATAGCAAAATTCCTAAACAGTTAGTAAGAGATAATGCAAACTTAATTATATTATTCAAACAAGATGATATTAACTTGAGGCATGTTTATGAAGAACATGTTAACACTGATATGACATGGCTTGAATTTCGTGAAATGTGTTCTAAAATTTGGAGTGAACCCTTTAATTATGTTGTAATTAATAAAGATTGCAACAAAAATAACGGATGCTATTGGAAATAAATTTGACACTTTTGTAGTCTTTGATTAGTAATACAAATATTTAAGACTATGATGCTTACATGATATCATTATTACTGAACCAACTCTTAATCGATAACTATCAAAGTCTACCGTAATGGAAAAATCACTGAAAAAACAAATCGTCGATGCTGCAGAAGCTGTCAAGAAGAAGGTACGAAAGATGCGTGATTTTGAGACTGAAAATAAGCAGGCATTGGAATCAGTTTTTAGACCTGTAACAGAGTCTCTCAATTGTATAGCTAACAGCAATAAGCAAACTGACCTCTTACGAACAAAAGAAGTTGAAGAAACAAAAGTTCCGGCTGAAAACGATACTTTGCAGAAAAGACTTTCGAGTGATGAAGGGGACAACGACGCAGAAGAAAATGTGATACCGACACTGACGACTCGTACCAATCATTAGGAGAGAACAATCAAGTGCGTAATACATCATCCTGGTCAATATCTTCAGAAGCATTGACAGATATTCCATTTGGTGTTCGAGCGGAGCAAGGACAATTGATGTTAGGTTCTGCTTTCATAACGATCAGCGACAATTACATCACCGTTACTGGTCAGAAATATCGAAGTACTCCTGGACTAAAACAATTGTTATTGAAAAATGATCTACATTTAAGCACGGTTACAGAGTCTGATTTGCAGAATTATAAAATGATGTTGGTTGCCACAAACGCACATCGTCGAGACTTTGATCCAAGCAAACCAATAAAAAGTAATAAGGGACAAAAATATTTGCAAGTTATAAAACCTCTTTTCAAACTGTCAAGTACTAATCAAAATAACCAAACAAAGGGGAAAGGGCTACCCTTGACAAAAATGTGGAAAAAAAATACAGGTTTTGTATATTGGGACGATCCTAATGAACTTGTGGATAGGTTAAAATTATTAATTGCATCTCGAGACGCTGGTAACACTGGATTAGATAATGAAATTATATCTATTATTGAGGAACTACGTGAAAGTAAAATTATTAAGTAATAAATAAATGATACACAATTTTCACCGTTCATTTTATTATAAACTTTTAAATATAATACACCTTAAAGATGAATGTAGATAAATTCGGACATCATATACATAAGAGAATGCGTTTCTCTGAATTATTAGAATCCAAAGAAAATGCATTGCTAAAATCCGAAAGTGGTGATTATGATTTAAAAAAATCTAGATTGAGAGGAGTAAGATCTCCTGTAGACAAAGACGATGCTGTGAACAAGGATTACGTCGATCAAAAATGCGATCACACAATAAAGGAACTGAATAGAATGATTGGATTGTTGCGTGCTCAAATCATAAAAGATGCACAAGCAACAGTCCAAGCCACTTTAAAAGCGAAGATACCTGAAGTTTTAGTTCATTTGGAAGATAACTTTTCTAACAAAGCAGAAGTAAATAAAATACTTGAAAAAGCTCCGTGATGGCAAAACAACAAATTGTTAATGAACTACACAAAGCGGCACGAAGAAACTTTGGTAGACGTTCAGTTATTATAAAAGACATAGATGACTTATGGCAAGCTGATCTAATAGATATGCAGAATCTAAAAAGGTTTAATCGGGGTTATAACTATATTTTAGTGGTGATTGATTGTTTCTCAAAGTATGCCTGGACAGAACCATAAAAATTCAAAAGTAAACTTTATGTTACTCGTGCATTTGAACGAATACTAACTACCAGCAATCGAAAACCTGATAATTCACAAACTGATTATAACATTCCAAAAGCTAATGAAGACCTACAATATTAACCACTACTCTTCGTTTTCAACCAAGAAAGCTTCGATCGTAGAACGGGTAATTAAAATAATTAAAAATAAAATGTATAAATACTTTAGTCTAATTGGAAACTATAAATGGATAGGTTTACCCTTTAAAGTTATTCTACAGACCTACAATAATACAAAACATCATACCACCAAATTTAAACCAAGCGAGGTAAACCATTCGAACAAGTCAAAGATAAGAGACAATATTCAAAAAACCCATAAACTTATATCACGTCGATGTCAACCTAAATTCAAAGTGGGCGAAAACGTTCGGATCAGCAAATACAAACATATTTTTGCTAAAGGTTACACTCCAAATTGGTCAACTGAAATATTTACTGTAAAAAGGATAAATAACACCATACCAGTAATATATCGTATAGAAGATCATCGAAAGCAACTTATTAGAGGATCTTTCTATGAACAAGAACTTCAAAAAACTAGTCATTCAGGTATTTATTTGATAGAAAAGATACTTAAAAGGAAGGGAAATAAACTTTATGTGAAATGGCTGGGCTTAAGCAACGAAGAAAATAGTTGGATTGACAAGTGTCTTGAAGGAGAACAATAACATTCAGTTGGTATACTTGTCGACCAACCTTATGTTAGCTGACGTGTTAACTAAGGCCTTGCCGAAAGCCAAGCACTATATGTGCATGACTGGATTAGGTATATGTTTATAGTTAGCGTATGTTGTTTGAAAATACTTTGTTTTACCTCTCTCTTGTAATATATATACACATTAAGGGGGCGTATTAGGTTTTAATGTGCATAATATAGCTGGCTGCTAGAGCCTAGTTTATATTTAATTAAAATATGAAAATTCAACGTTCTGTTGAAGCTTGTCTTGATGACATAATATTTTTCGGTCTGTTTTATACGTGTTACTTTTTATAAGTACTCAGAATAAATGTAGTATGCAATTTTAATTTACTCTTGAGTTTCCTTGCACACATGCACTCTGCAGGGTAGTCCCCCACAAAAACGTCTTTATAATTTCAGGAAAATTCCACAACATCAAGCGTAATAAGACCATTGCTACATATCAACTTTCAGCGTTTCCGATAAAATGTAAAATTTGTGAAATGATGCAACGTAATAATGGTTTGGTAGCTATTTTACACAGGGCTGTCATTACGCTGCTTATATAACTACCGTTGTATGAAAATTGTAAGGAAATGGTGTGTGAACCCTAAGTGTTTTCGTTGTATCAGCAATTGATTCTACTTTAATTTGGCTTAGTATTCACTTTTTGAAGGTTTAAAATACGACCAAATAAAAAAGTTCCAGCACACACTAAAACCCATAGATTTTAAGTTTCTTTTCATGTTAGACATTTCCAGCCTTATAAGTCACTACGTTTTTCATTATGATCATTACAATTATTCCAAGTGAACCAAGTAACTTGCGACTTCAGTCGTGCACTCGTGATCCGCGATCGGTAAATTGTTATACTCAGTCAGTAAAGTCAGTGTCGGCAACCGCCATCACCAACACCAGTTGAAGTTCATCGTGCCTGCTGGCGCTGCTCTCGTCTTGAAGTAGAGTAAGTCCATTACAAGTCAAGGAAAAATGTAAGTATAAAATATTCGAAACTCTTCTGACTCTAAACTTCAGAACCACCGCCTACTTTTCAATTTATTTTATTTTAACGTATGTATCACTTTTTTGTTTCAGGTCCGATTCTGAGGGTTCATGCTATCAAACTCCATCAACCATTGAACTAAAAACGAAAACTGGTCGTAAACCTACAGAAAAAAATGGAAAACGCAAATCAAAATCGGACCGTCCCAGGTAAATTACATATTATTTTACATGTTTCAGGCCTGCTTTTGACTATGGGATATATTACATCTCGTGACGTAATATTAACATCTCGCATCTCGCGCTAGTGAAAAGTCGGTCACATTATGTTTGTCTCATCAAGTAAATTACATAGGTTTTTACATGTTTCATTATGTTTGTCTCATCAAGTTTCATGAGTGTAGCGATTGTTGTCGTTACTGTTAGTACTTCTTTAAGTGTTATACTCATCGAAATTATTGAAAAGCCTTATTAAATATCATTTCTTGACCACACAGTTCAGTATCCAACATAATTGGGTTTGTTATTAGTAAATTAACAAGGTAACGTAAGTAGGTATGTTGTTTAAAAATTAAATAGTGTAATTGGCTTCGGTCGTACTATTTAAATAAATAAATTAAACAAAAGTTATTTTGTTTTTACAGTAAAAAAGCTACGAGTGATAGCGATATATTCGGTATCAGCCAGGCTCGCGAGACAGGCGCGGAAGTCGGAGAGGGATCATCTGGTCAAGCAAGCCTGTCGTCGCTGTTCGTGTACCGAGTGGCTAACGGGTGCGAGCGACGCACAGCTCACACCGAGGGCGAATATTACATGGATTGCAAGGTGTACCGAGCTGACGACGCGCGCAACACCGACTCGATGGAGCTATGGAAGAAGGCACTTGTACGAATCAAGCTCCAGGCCGACATTGACTGTTCTCAGTGGAGAAAACTGCAGGACTTTGTACGCTCTGCAGATGTTTTGTTCCCCGTGTTGTGTGTTCAGTTCCTTATAGTATCTATGGTTGATTTAAAAATAAAAGTAGAATCTAAGTTGTGATTAGTCTATGACAGTAGTGTGTAATAAAAAGATGTCTAATAAAGTTTCTCTTCAAGTTTATATATTTTAATTCTTAAACATGGCGCAGTCTGATAAAAGACAGGGTTTACAGGTAAAGTTACCACCCAATTTGAATTTATTTGACAGAAATGTCAAGTCCGAATGGCGGTTTTGGATAGCTTTGTTTGAGGACTACCTAACGCTCACGGAACAGAACAAAGCCACGGATGATGTGAAACTATCGCTACTAAGAAACATGATGGGACCTGAAGCAGTAAAAATTTTGAGTACGTTGCCCATTAAGGAGCCTAAAGTTTATGCCAAAGTTATTGAGGCGATAGAACTCTATGTAAATACTCGAACAAACGTTGTGTTTGAGCGCTTTAAGTTCAACGAGCGACGTCAACAAGATGGCGAACCTTTCGACAAGTATTTAACCGATTGCCGACAATTAATTATATCTTGTTCATATCAAAATGAGGAAGAAATGATGCGCGGTCATATTGTCCATACAGTGTACGACAAATCACTACAGGAGGGACTACTTCGTATTGATGACTTAACTTTAGATAAAGTAATTAAATACTGTCAGACCAAAGAGCAGGCTAACAATCAAGTGTTGCAAATGAAGCCTACACCTGGACTGCTAGTTGAAGCAGCCAATAAGTATAATAAATATAAGCAAAAGGAAAACCATTTTAATTGTAGAAGATGCCAAACCTTACATGGACCGAGGCAGTGTCCTGCATTTGGGAAGAAATGCAATAAGTGTGGATTATTAAACCACTTTGCAGTCAGTTGTAGACTTAAGAAGAATATCAAGGCGGTTTCTAATATGTCAGATTCCAGTTCAGTCGGAAGTGAGAAGGGAGCAGAGTGGTATGAAAATATAAATGTTAAATGCAAATTGGATACTGGAGCGGACATTAGTGTTATGCCACTGTCTACTTTTTTAGAAATAAATAAAAAAATAAATTTAAAAATGTTAAACACAAATATTAGATTGCAATCATTTGATGGAAATAAAGTAAAACCATTAGGAATCATAAATCTATTATGTAAATTTAAAGGAAAATCATGTCATGAAAATTTTGTAATTGTTAACTCAAAGTCCATGTTACTTGGTCTTCCAGGTTGTGTAGCGCTGAATCTGGTAAAGAGAGTCTATAAAGTGAAGCATGAAGAAAATCTTGATGATGAAAAACAACAATTTATAAATAAATTTATTGAAGTATTCCAGGGTACAGGTAAATTGCCAGGTTTGTTTTATATACCTACTAAGAATATTCCTGAACAATTTTTTTTTCCATCACCCAGGCTTCCAAATGCTTTATATGAGCCCTTAAAATGTGAACTTGAACGACTTGTTAAACGAAATGCAATTGTAAAAGTTGAAAATATTAATGAACAAGCTTGTGTAAACAGAATTGTAATTGTAGAACGTCCTAATGGCAAAATTAGACTGTGTTTGGATCGCTCAGATCTTAATAAATATATTGTAAAAAAGCCAAAAAATTTA
Organism: Orthosia gothica; assembly: GCA_949775005.1. Taxonomy (NCBI): domain Eukaryota; kingdom Metazoa; phylum Arthropoda; class Insecta; order Lepidoptera; family Noctuidae; genus Orthosia; species Orthosia gothica. The sequence continues at coordinate 45,705,281 of OX459035.1, forward strand.
CCAACATTAGATGAGCTCGCTTGTAAGTTGAAATGTAAGAAATACTTCTCAGTTTTAGATTTAACAGAGGGATTTCATCGTTTAAATCTAACAGAAGAGGCATCATAGAAGTGCTGTTTTGCTACACCATTTGGTGTTTATAGATATTGTGTTTTGCCCTACGGTCTCATGAATGCACCTGAGCTCTTCCAAGATGTACTCGAGTCACACTTTGGCTCAATACCAAATGTAGTAATTTGGGCTGATGATATTTTAGTTATGGGGTCTAATGTTCAAGAGCATGACAGAACTTTGAAACTTATAATAGAAAAAGCAAAAGGTTTAGGTATTGTTTTTAATAAAGACAAATTTAAATTAAAAAAAACAGAGGTTAAGTAAGTGGGCCAAATATTTAGTGAAAAAGGTATGAGTATTGATAAATCACGAGTAGAATCACTGTTAAAGTTAGAATCACCTACAAATAAAGAGCAGTTAAAAAGTATGATTGGTTCATTTAGTTATATCAGAAGATATGTCCCTGACATGGCTGAGCTTATGTCCCCGTTATGTAAGTTATTAATGAAAGATTGTGAATTTACTTGGCTTCCTATATATGAAAATGCATTTCAAAAGTTGAAAAATAGAGCTTGTACTGCACCAGCACTCACTCTATTTGATCTAAAGAAAAAACCAATATTACAATGTGATGCAAGTAAAAATGGACTGGGTTGTTGCCTATTTCAGAATGATGAGAATAATATCCCTAGATTGATAGCTTGTGTATCTCGAACTATGAATAACACTGAATTAAATTATGGTCAAACAGAGAAAGAATTTTTTGCAATTTACTTTGGTGTTCAAAAATTTCTTAAGTTTATATATGGAGTTGAGGTAGATGTTCAAACTGATCACAAACCTATTGTTTCTATCATGACAAAACATATCAGTAAGTTAGGATCTCCTAGGTTAAAACGCCTACGGTTAAAGTTATTAATGTATAATCTTAATGTATATTATGTCCCAGGTAAGTTAGTTCACTTTGCAGATATGTTGTCAAGAAATAGTCTCAAAATTACTGAATATGATAGTGAAATGTTGAATATGGTTCATTCCATATCTAGATACTTACCAATGTCACCTGAAAGGAAAACAATATTTAGACAAGCTACTTGTAATGACCCTGTACTAAGCAAGATTACTAGTTTCTATTATCATGGTTGGCCAAAAAGTGTAAACAAAGATTGCCAAAATTTAGAAAAACATAAAGACTCTATTTACACACAAGATGGGTTGTTGTTCTTTGAAAATAAAGTAATTGTTCCAAGTTCATTAAAATCTTATGTTTTGGAAATTGTTCATCAAGGTCATAATGGAATAGGTAAATGTATAAACAAAGCTAAAAATTTAGTTTACTGGCCTAACATGCGATTAGACATAACTAATTTTGTAAAACAATGTGGAATTTGTGAAAAGTACAGTCCACAAAATTGTAATGAACCTTTGCTTCCACACAAAATTCCAAAAGAATGGTATTTCAAAGTAGGTTGTGACATATTAGATTTTCATGGAAATTATTTTCTTGTAATTGTGGATTACTTTTCACATTGGCTTGAGCTGTTACCTTTGTCAGATAAAACCTCAAAATGTGTAATAAATGCAATGCAAAGTGTATTCACTAGATTTGGCTACTCCACTGAAGGTATCCCGAAGTGGTCGCACTATTAGGCCCTCCAGAAGACTCGATCTTTAGGGGGAAGATGTTGTGTGTTCAGTTCCTTATAGTATCTATGGTTGATTTTAAAAATAAAAGTAGAATCTAAGTTGTGATTAGTCTATGACAGTAGTGTGTAATAAAAAGATGTCTAATAAAGTTTCTCTTCAAGTTTATTTTAATTCTTAAACACCCCGACAAACCAGTTTTTTACGATAAATAAATAGGTAATAAATATGGTTTAACTTCAATGAATGTTTTTTTTATTTTTATTTCTCTACTATGTATGCCCAAACTTCATTTCACACACATCTCATACAAACACAATTAAATACATACGTGTGTATACGTGTATACACAGTCGTATTTCATACCACTGTTTAAAGCACTAAACACATATCAATAGAATAACAATAAACACGTAACATCTTTACAAACCATACTAAGTACTACCACTTTGCATTACTAACTACTAAACCGAGTCGACCGTTCACGATTGGACATCGACCGTTCACAGAAAGACCGAGTAGAATTAGGCGCTGAACTAGTATTTACTAGAATTGAATTTGAGATAAGCCACCCAACGATATCAAAAAATGTTATTGGGCATTCTACCCCAACCTGACCATGGTGAAAACCCAAACTGGAGTCATTAAACGACCCATAGTGTCGACCGGTCGTGTCAATGGGTAGAGGGGATAGTCTCCCCTCAACTCATTGACACGACCGGCAACGAAAGCGATGAAGACTGCAAGAAGGAGCTACAAAAGCATGATGTAATAAAAAAAACCTATCAAAACAATACAATCTGGTGCATTGAAAATGTCTTACAAACATTTTAATGTGTCTATTCACAATGTTAACTGTACAATGATTATCGAGAGCAGACAAATCTGAAAACTCAATCATTAGCCTAGGCTGGCTAGACAAAACTTATGGCACCGTCATGCTGATGTGACGTGTTCCTAGTTGCGGCAGTGAAAACTTAAACTTTGGACTTTGACCAGTAAGGCCGCACAATAAACAGGATTAAGTTTTCACTTCTGTCGGCAGTCTCACCACCATAACCACATCTGTTTTGGGTTCATGGGCCAAAACCTCAAGGCGAAGCATCATTTTATACTACAAAAATGTTATAATTTTAAGCGATAACATCGAATGTTGTTGATGTTGTTGTTGATGTCATACTTGTGAATGGATCATATGGTTCGCAACATAGGTCTGGCAATCAAATTACTAGCCCGGAACACAAGCGACCGATTTATTATGACACCATAGGCAAAATTGAACTTATACACGATAAATGGACTTTGCTAGTTTGCTAACCTAACCAAACTGGCAAGGCGTTCAACACATTGAGAAATATATCAACGGGGTAAACGACCTTTTCCAAAAGATCCATCAAAGTTATTGCCAAGCTACGACGGATCAACTCTTCCACGAGATGGAGCTACTAAACTTCTATAATACAATCCTGCAGCATTTATCTATGCGCAAGATGCGCGGCTTGATCGATGGAGTAGACATGGTAACCAACAGCTTATTTGGCGTCTTAGACCAGAAGTTTGCTGAAAAATATCACAGAGATATTGATGCCATACAACGCAACGAAAAATATCTGCGCGAAATCACAAAAACAAACATCGATCATGCAACTGCAAAATTAAGTGTTGAAGAAAAGCGATGAAAACATCAACATGCAATGTAAGATGATATAACTCTTCATGGCAGAAACCAAGACGAATCTGGGCAGCATTGAAACAGAAATACAAATAATGATGGCCAGAAGCTACTTCAACTCTACTTCGGTCACAACATCGCTACTACTTCAAAGAGATACAAACCATGCTCCTGAACACTCTCACAAACGTCTTCAGTGGACAAATGGACGTACACTTAATAACACCAGCCAGTCTAGTAAGGCAATTAGATGATATATCCGGGCCCAGCAGACTGCCGAGGATACTCTCACTGCCGACGCAGAACCTTAGAGAAGACATCAAGGAGATTTACAAGCTGCTGTATGTGAAAGAACTACTTCATGTTCGAAGTCCATATCCCATTTTAATTTCGGATGAAGATTTCACCTACTATCGGACTATAGCCATACCATTTAAGGCGTAGTCAAACTACACAATACGTTTTCGTGGACTTTGAGAAGAACTCCTACAAGCAATGCACCAAAAAACAAAAGGACAACTACATCGGCCAAGCAAATATGCCAGTGTTCAACCTTTAAAACAAGAATGCAGGGTGCAAACCGATGACGTGCGAATTACGTACTGTTTGTGCAAACTACATAATACCGCAAACTATCATAACGGCGGCAATCTTAACTTTGGGTCAAGGATGCGTACTGCAGTCAAAGGAAGTTACCATCGTTTCGCACAATCAGTACAACAGCAACCTCAACATCGCTTCGTACAATCAGTACAACAGCAACCTCAACGTGAACTAATACCGCTAACTATCACAACGGCGGCAATCTTAACTTTGGGTCAAGGATGCGTACTGCAGTCAAAGGAAGTTACCATTGCTTCGCACAATCAGTACAACAGCAACCTCAACGTGAATTCGAAATTTGGATTCACCAATAAAAAACATCGTCAACTCCAAGGAAAAACGACTTTGAGGAAATAGACGAGAAGCTGCGATTCCGAGAGAGCGAACAAGCCGAAACTACCATCATCCATCAAAGATCATGACGTACACCAATACACAATTTTAATTGATTAATGTTGGGTAGGGAAATGGAAAATAATGTAGTTCATTGTTACCTTCTTTATGCTAGTCATATATTAAATGTTTTCAATAAAACAATCAAAAAATTAGAAGGAAATAATGTAACTATTTTAAATGCTTATAACATTTATGACTGGTTTAAAGACCTAGCTAATTCAAAGAAAAAATCAATATTGAATACCATGATCTCCACTACTGCTCTCAAAACGGTAAAGGAAAACATCGTGAGGAAACCGGCATGGTATTTTAGCCATGAAACAAAAAAGTATTAAAAACTATTACAGAGTCTTCCCCAGAAGTCTTTAATGGAACTACCAGGCCCCTCAGAAAGTATTGCGAAAAAAAGTTTTTATATATGGGAGACTGGCCAGTTATAATGTTTTTCGAAAATATGATTATTTATAAGTAAAAATAAGTAAGTTCCAATTTCAAAATTTCCCTCCACATTTTTTGCGAGTTAATTCAAAGTATTGTGTCTCACTGAAATATGGATCTGCGCCGGGAACATTTTAGAGCTATGATTTTATACGATTTCAAGTGTCGCCTGAAACCGGATGAATCGTACGATAGACTTCAAATGGCATTCATGGATGAAGGCCCTTCCAAGGCAACCGTGTATCGTTGGTATAACGAATTCAAGCGCGGTCGACCAACTTTGGGGGATGACGAAAGAAGCGGTCGCCCTTTGACGGCTGTTACCGAAGAAAACGTGCTAGCAGTGAAAAATTTAATCCAAGACAATAGGCGAATTACATATCAGGAGATTCAACACATATTGAAGATTGGATCGGGAAGCGTTCACGAGATTCTACACAGCCATCTTCGCGTGAGGAGGATAGTATCACGCTGGGTGCCGCACAACCTCACCGATGCTCAGAAGCAGGCCCGGGTGGAATGGTGCCGTGATATGCTTAACAAATTTGAAGCAGGCTCGTCTCGGCGTGTTTACGACATCGTTACAGGTGATGAGTCCTGGATTTATCAATACGACCCAGAAACCAAGCGCCAGTCGACTGTTTGGGTGTTTCAAAATGAGCCAACGCCTACCAAAGTGAAGCGATCTAGAAGCGGGGGTAAGATTTTGATCGCTAGCTTTTTTAATTTGACTGGCCACTTGGTATCAATTCCCTTACGGGATCAAAGAAGCATTAATGCCGAATGGTATACTACCAAATGTTTGCCAGAAGTTTTCTCTGTTATAAGCAACAAGCGACCAAACACGGCTCCGCGGGCTACTGCTCCACCACGACAATGCACCTGCGCACACCGCACTCAAAACGAGGGACTTCCTGGACAGCACGCCAGTCAAACTCCTGGGTCACCCTCCTTACAGCCCTGATCTAGCACCGTGTGACTTCTTTTTATTCCCAAAAATAAAAAATCAGCTCAAAGGGATACAATTTTCGTCGCCGGAAGATGCGCTGGCTGCGTTCGAGCAGACTGTAAACGAGGTGTCTGCGGCGGACTGGAAAAAGTGTTTTGAAAACTGGTTTAGGCGCATGAATCTTTGTATAGAGGCTGGTGGAAAGTACTTTGAAAAGATTTAATAAAAATATATGTACGTATAGAACAATTTTTTTTAGTTTCGCAAAACTTTCTGAGTGTCCCACGTATTTTACTTAGTTTAAGAAGTTCAAGGCATCTATTTTATTTCTTGAAACATGTTTTCTAATTGCAAAAATATGCAGGCGTATTTAGAAGTTAATTCATTTTATGTACATAATTTGATATTTACACGATTTGCTTGATATTAACACGGGTTTTTTTTATGTTTACAATTTTTTATCAATAATAGGTATCTATTTAAACCGTTCCGGATCTAGGTTTACATTTAAGAAGGCAAGTAGCCTGACTTTGTTAGTCGAGAGGCTTGTGCGGCGATCATTTATTATGAGTCCTGTTTTGCTAAATATGCGTTCGCAAGGAACTGATGACGCCATAATATTGCCGTATCTTCGGATCAGCTTAGACAGGTTGGGGTATGTGAAGCGATGCGTTCGCCACCAATTTAATGGGCCGTTAAATGTTCCATTTCTTGAAAATGCAGTGAGTATGTCGTCATTTATCTAGGTGTCCAGTTCTTTAATGGCTTTCGACAACGGAGTACCTACATTATTACCTCCAAGGCGAGATTTTGTCACCCTGTATCTCGGCTTCAGATAGTACCTGCTAACTCTCAATTTCATAACTTCTGATGAGGTCAGTTAAGAGATCTTGTACCTTTTTGCGGGCATTTCGTGCGTCATTTGTGTCTGTGAATACGGCTATTTTGTATGTTGGATCCAAAACTGTGCATATAGACAATATGCCGCTTTTTTTCCAAGTTTGTAAATCTTGTAAAGAGCCCCGTGCGCAAATTGAAAATGCAAAACTGTGCAAGTTCCGTAAAGTCTTCGGCTAACAATTTGTCACACGCCATGATCATACAACGAGTTATGACAATAACTGATTCAGCAGTCATTTAGTTTTCACCGCTTATTGATTTAGCCTCATCAAAGGGCTTCAAAATTTTGCACAGTTCAGAAAAAAATATCCATTCCTCATTTGTAATTATCGGAAGGTCCTTTCTTATCACCGCTACTGTGGCTCTTATATATTGCTACAAATCCACGAAACGTTGAAGCATATGATAAGTAGAATTCCAGCGTGTGGGAACTTCGTGTATCATACGCTTTGGTACACAATTTGGCACGTCGTCGGTCTGTGCCTTTAATGAAACTGTACTGCTTGTTTTAAAAAAAACTAACTGTTTTTTTAACTTTTTCTAGGGATTGTGCCAATGACCGCAAGGACTCTTGGACGATTAAATTTAAGGTGTGCGCATAACACCCGTAGTGCTTCCAGTTTAGGTTTGTCACTGCTTTTACAATATTTTCGGCATTGTCCGTTACCATAAAATTGATTTTTTATTTTATCGACCACTCTTCGGCCAAGTTTAACAAAGCACTCTGGATGTTCTCAGTAGTGTGCGAGTTTTCATATTGGCAACAATCTAGCAAAACTGTTTTTAAAATAAGGTCTTCCGTTAAATAATGAACCGTAACTGCCAAGTAGAAGTCATTAATCCTGGAAATGCACAAATCAGCCGTCAGACAAATCTTTTCTACATTTGAGGACATGAACTCATTTTTTCTTTTGTTATGTTGTAAAGATTCGGAAACTATATCACATACTATTATCATAGTATGTGATATAGTTTTCCGACTTGGAAGCTGATAGCCCGGAATCCAGCTAGCAAATTTTTTTAAAGATTTTTAGAAACTAGACACAAATAAATTTAAAAGATCACTGTCGATTTTTCTTTTAAGGTCTCTCGATATTTTTTTGGCTGAATCATACCTTGCCATGGTGGTCTGTTTGGGAATCTGTTGCCTTAAAGTACATGTCGACGACGTTGCAGCTGGGGTTATGAAGGTGGACGTGGACGCGCCCTCTGTAGTGCAGGTTGCTGCTGCTGCAGTGGCAGATGTTGTTGCCACAGAAACAGGCATATCCGTTGCAGCCGCTTGCGGTGCAGATTTTGCTTGTTGCTGAGCAGATTTTGCTTGTTCTTCAAGTGGGCTTTCAAATTGCTCGTCGATCCTTTGTACATTGTGGTATTTATTAAAGATCTACTTACGTTTCATAACACTCCACAATCCATCTTCACATCTTTTGATATCGCATCAATTTGTGTAACTCATTTTTATATATATTCTTTGTATTATTACATCTGGAAAGCATATTTAGTTATCTCTGACTGTTTTAAATATCTAAACTTAAATTATATTCGTAATTTATAATTCTTCTTGTAATATTTTTCTACTGTGACGTTTTATCTGACATGACATATGTCTGTCTATTTTATTTTCTTAAAGCCATAGACATACCATAGGTACCATGGACTATAATACCTAGACCTTTCCTTAAGCTAGTTGTACATTATTGTAAGGTCAGAGCAGACTGACCCGCCTTTGTAAAGCCGTTTTTATTCGCTCTGTTCTGATTGAGATTTGAATTTGAAATTGAGAAGAGATGGCAGATCGAATGAAAAACGGGCTTCAGCTTTTTTCAGTCTAGGTCTGGCCTGAACGCCAAGAGTCTGTGATACCGATACAATGTCTTTTTCTATTCTGAAACTCTTAAAACGGTGAATTATCATTTTATGTAAGACTATTATTATTTGAAGTGCTCCAATTAAATATATATTTTGTGTGGTTCCCGAGAGCATTATTTCCTGGATACTTACCCTCAACGGCCATCTCGTGGCATCAAAGGCCTCGCTGTTTGGCGTATTGAGCCATAGCCGGCCTCCATACCACTCGGAGCCTACGTATGCTTACCCGTTTGCCTGATTTCCTGCCTTGACCACCAACCCGTGGTGTCTGCTGACCTGCCTACCTGCCCGATTGCCTGCAAGTCCGTCGTGATGCCTGTCCACCAGCCTACCTCGGGCATTCCACGACTTCCTGCCCGACCTGCTCCTGGTTAGCTGCCCACGACGTCTGAAGCCGGCCTTATACTTAATACCCTTTTATTTTTTTATAGCTTTAATTTAATTTTTATCTTTTTATCTTGATTTTAATAACGTGGCTTACGTATAGCTCTCCGGCGCTATACGTAACGCTACAACATGTCACCACAAACACGACATTTTGACTTTTTATCGGCGTCATTAGTTTTGTCAAAATCATTGAGATAATATGTACTACGTACTAGAGAAGCTATCCTAAGCAAAATGCATGCTCCATTTTGTCAATTTTGGCAAGAGTTTAAACTAAAAAATTCGCTGCAGCGCTGAAACAATAATTAGTCGTCTAACAAAACAATATAAACATGCAGCGCTAGAGCGCTTCTAAGGTGTAGTTTTCTCGCGACCAAAAAGACGGAAGCGCCGTGATTTTCATGGCGCTTACGCGTTTCGTTCAACCTTGTCATTCATATAGACTAAATTGCTGACTGACTACAGAAGTGACATAGCATTATACCTAACAAGCTTCATTAGAATTCACACTTTTTCAAAATTTATTATTAGTTGAAATAACCGACTGTTAAAGTTTATGATGCTTTTGAATTTCTTTATTTAATATATAATGAAATGCGCTTACAATAAGTTAAAAATATATCAAATTGGAATAGGGAATTTTACAATTCGCTTGAAACACGAATCTTTTGTATATTTTTAATATTAATTATGTTAATTTAGTTACCCCCAAACAATATAAGCTTAGTTAACTTTTGACGCTTTGATAAATAATTATTAGTCTGATTAATTTTAGCTTCGTACTTCAAGCGAATTCATGTGTATTTGTTTATGATGGCCCGTATCAAATGTGTTAGGTGATTTAAAGTGCTTGGTTGATCAACAGAATATTGAAGAATATTATATGTAAATTTTTCCTTGTGAATAAAATATTCCAAAGTATTAACAGTAATATAACTGAAATGATATTAAGTAGAGAGACTGATTCAGAAAACGCCTGCCCGCTTTTGTGGTATATTTATCCTCTTCGCGAAAATGCAACGAACATACATAAGTATGATTGGATGGTAACCAGTAGCCTAATTGTGTAAGTATATTCGGCAAAGGAAACAATCTGTTTCTTTCCCAAAAACTACTTTTTGAAATACGAAAAGTCGTTTTTGGGAAAGAAACAGATTGTTTCCTTTGCTGAATTCACTTACACAATTAGGCTGCTGGTATCTTCACTGCGGGTAATTTCGATAAATTTTATCCATTTTTCCCTATCTTTACGGTCCAAACGTAGAAACCTTAAATAAACAAAATGTAACAAATTATGTCTTACATTATGTAATAATTATTTTTCATCTTTTATCTTTTTTCATTGAATAACCACAGTCAGTTCTTTTCTAAAGATATGTTCTTATTATTTTTCGCTTTAAAAAGAAACATCAGCTAATTTTACCTACACTTGTTATACAAATTGTCACATCTGAATTTTTAGTCTATATGAAAATTGACATAACATGGCGTCCAGCAAATATTTTGTTAAAATTAAATTTTAAAATAATTATCTAGTTAGTCAACTATGAAAAGTTATTCCTTTGATCTTCGCCGTATTGGTTGAATTATTAGTGCAAAATGTTATAACACACGACCGGCACATTGAATGCGTTTGAACGTTTTACGTTTAAAAACATAAAATGACTTAAGCGCCCAAGATCTAGCAATCAAATAAGTGAATTGCGGCTAGAAGAGCGCAACTGAAGAGAACACAGTAGTGATGGGTGGTGACTTCTCTAGTGCGTAGTACATTATTACCTCAATGGTCAAAATAGTCCCATATGACGCTTAAATTAATTCGATACATTTTAATTACTTAGTTAAAACTGTTTTACATTGTACACGTCACCCAAAGTTTTTTTAATTTACAACTATTTGTACACGTAACTAAAAGTTTTATTATTTATTTACAACAAAGTTTTCTTAATTATTTAGGTACACAAGTTTATTTATTTATTTATACGTTTTATTCACAATATTTACAAAGTTCAAAAATAGTAATATTTATCTCGTCACCGTATGGTGACGGACGTAAAGAATTTCACCATCCCATATTTTCCCGTGGGTGCCGTAGGAGGCGACTAAGGGAAAAACCAGAGAATGGGCAGCAGCGTTCTCTGTGCACTTTAATAACAAACTGCGATCGCCAACCCGCCTGCCAAGCGTGGCGATTACAGCAAACCCCCCCAAACCATGAATAGCACAGTTAAAAAACGGCCCCGAGTGCCCGGCAGCCCGTCTACCCTCGACTACGGTAGCGGTCGAGGCGATGGCGTAGCAAGGGGTGCGAAGAATCTCCGGAGTGGACCCGGCTACCCCAATAAACACCGACGACTGGACCTGGCAACGTACAACACGCGAACACTCCGGACCGACGAGAAGATAGCCGAACTCGAGGAAGAATTGAGCAGGTTACGATGGAGTATTATAGGGTTATCTGAAGTCCGAAGAGAGGGGGAGGACACGATAATCCTCAATTCTGGTAACCTGCTCTATTTGGTTTATTCCCATCGGCCACCCCCCAGTTGCCACCCCGGTGGCCGATGGGAATGATTTAGTGAAATTTCCTACCTTACTTTATTCCCATCTGCCACCGGGGTGGCGGATGGCACTAACTAGTGGCGTTTGCCACCCCGGTGGTCGATGGGACTTATTTAGTGAAATCTGCAACCTTCCTTTATTCCCATCTGCCACCGGGGTGGTGGGCGATTCTCATGACATTTGTCATATAAAAGTGAATGTTGATGCTGTGACTGGTTTACTTTGTTACTTGGATCCAACTAAAGGTGCTGGCCCTGATAACTTAATAATATCATCTAAATTTCTAACTAAATGCGCGCCTAGCATTGCCCTATCTATTTCAATTTTGGTTTTTGGAAGTCTGACTCAAGGTCTTGTCCCCATATTATAGAAATCTGTTTTTATTTCACCCGTACATCAAGAGGGGTCAATGGTCAATCATGGGCCTATATGTAAGCTGTGCATTATAGCTAAAATATTGGAGAGGATTGTCTATAACCAGTTATATCCGCCCTTGCTAGCTTTTTTAGCACGGATTTTTAAAAGGACGGTCTACCATATCTAATTTGATTTTATTGAATGGTTTGATTACGGATGCTATGGATAACGGTAAGCAGATCGATGTGGTTTGCACAGGTAGTAAGGCATTTGATCGGCTCGACCACAATACCCTGATAAAGAAGCTAAGCTACATCCGTGGGCACCTCTTGGTTCTCTTCTGACACAAGCAGTAGTTCTCAATAATTATATGTCTAGTTGGGTAAACTTGCCCAGCGGAGTGTCTCAGGGTTCGTTCCTCGATATCGATCAGAGCCTCCATTCATCCAAACTATTATGCTTTGCCAAGGGCATGAAAGTTTTTGCCACTATTTCAACGCTCGAAGATAGACTAGCACTTCAGGCTGACTTGAAAAACGAAGAAGAAATAAAACGAACGAAGATACTAATAAGGTAATATACTAACAAGACGTACAGCTATGCACCATCGGTACATGGTGGACATCCAACCCATTCGAAAAAAGCGTTTTGCGAATACTTTAATTGTGCGTTCAGATAAGAAACACATTCCAAAGAATATAGAAGGAACTGAATATAGAAAGAAGAATGGACTAGTTAATATGGAAGGAAGAGTGAACAATATCAGTAGTATGAGAAGGACAGAACAAGAGGAGATTATTAAAAGAACGCAAAAAAAAAAAAAAAGAATTGTTGCCAACTGAAAGAAAAAATGTTGATGGTTTAAAATTCTACCAAAATCCTTTAACGAAAAATAGTCAAATATGAACCTTGAAAACTTTCTTGATATTTTTTCTATTCACCCCGTTTTACGGTCATGAGAATCAACCACCCGACTAAACTTATGAAGGTGGCAGATGGGAATAAACCGGCAAACGTCACTAGTTAGTGCCATCCACCACCCCGGTGGCAGATGGGAATAAAGGAAGGTAGGAAATTTCACTAAATCATTCCCATCGGCCACCGGGGTGGCAACTTGGGGGTGGCCGATGGGAATAAACCCTCTATTTCCGAGAGGGTGACCGGCAGTCCCAGGGTGGTGTCGGGTTTATCGTCCACAAGTCCCTTGTGAACAACGTGGTGAAGATCGAGAGTGTGTCGACCAGGGTGGCGTACCTTATACTCAGAATATCCTCAAGATATTCGCTGAAGGTCATACAGGTTTACGCCCCAACCTCGGCACACCCCGACGACGAGGTAGAGACCATGTATGAGGATATCTCTAAAGCCATGCATGGTTTCAAAACTCACTTCACCGTTGTCATGGGGGACTTCAACGCAAAACTGGGCAAACGAGACGAGGATGAGCTGCAAGTGGGGCAATTTGGAGTTGGACTTCGGAACCACCGGGGTCACCTACTGGCCATTTTTATGGAGAAGGAAGGCCTCTATATAATGAACTCCTTTTTCAGAAAGCGTGAGCACAGGAAGTGGACATGGCAAAGCCCCGATGGTGGAACTAAAAACGAGATCGACTTCATCATGTCAACCAAGAAGCAAATGTTCAATGATGTATCTGTGATCAATTCGGTGAAAACCGGGAGCGATCACCGTATGGTAAGAGGCACATTGAACATTCATATCAAGCTTGAAATGTTTCGACTGATGAAGTCCACGCTCCGTCCAGCACAGATCCAGATCCAAAACCCCGAAACCTTTCAGCTCGAACTTCAGAATCGTTTCGAGTGCCTAGGGAGCTCCGTGGGCGAATACAGCGATGGGTTCGTGGAAGCCGTCCATACGGTCGGGTCTAAGTTTTTCAAGACCCGCCGTACATATAGAAATAAAAAGCTCTCTGATCCTACTCTCAAGCTAATGAAGGTGAGGCGTGAGATGATCCTGCAGTCTTCAGACGATGCGGTGAAATACCGGCAGCTAAATAGACGGATCTCAAAGTCCTTGAAAACCGACCTCCGCCGCTTTAATACCGATAGCATTAAAGATGCTATCGAGCGGAATAAGGGCTCCAAGGTCTTTGCAAGAGATCTGTCTATTGGGCAGAGCCAGCTCACAAAACTGAAGACCGATGATGGCAGGATTGTATCCGCCAAACCGGAGCTTCTGAGGGAGATCGAGAGTTTCTATGGGCAGTTGTACACGTCAACCAGTAAACCCGTTGCGAATCTAGCAAACGACCCAAGAGCTAGATTGACCCGACACTATACCGAAGATATCCCGGACGTCAGCCTGTACGAGATTAGGATGGCTCTGAAACAGCTTAAAAACAACAAGGCTCCGGGTGACGACGGAATCACGGCTGAACTCCTGAAGGCGGGTGGAAAACCGGTCCTTAAGGCCCTTCAGAAGCTGTTTGATTTCGTCATACTCGAGGGCAAAACGCCACAGGCATGGTGCAGGGGTGTGGTGGTCCTCTTCTTCAAAAAGGGTGACAATGCCCGGCTGAAGAACTATAGGCCCATCTCACTTCTTAGCCATGTCTACAAGTTGTTTTCAAGAGTCATCACGAATCGTCTCGCGCGCAGGTTTGACGATTGCCAGTCCAGCATCCCGAACAAGCCGGATTCCGAAAAGGCTTTAGCACCGTAGACCACATACATACGCTGCGGCAGGTTATACAGAAGACCGAAGATTATAACCTGCCTCTCTGCTTAGCGTTTGTGGACTACGAGAAAGCCTTCGATTCGATCGAGACTTGGGCTGTAATGCAGTCTCTCCAACGGTGCCAGATCGACTACCGGTACATTGAGGTGTTGAAGTGTTTGTACAGAAACGCCACCATGTCAGTCCGTCTTCAGGATCAGACCTCAAAACCAATATTTCTCCAGCGTGGCGTGAAACAGGGAGATGTCATTTCTCCGAAACTGTTCACTGCTGCGCTGGAGGATGTATTCAAGGTTCTGGATTGGAGGGGCCTAGGCATCAATGTTAATGGCGAGTACATCATCCCACACCTCACATCACCATCTTCGGTTTGCCGACGACATAGTGGTCATGGCTGAGACCATGGAGAGCCTCAATACAATGCTCGATGACCTCAGTAGAGCTTCCGAAAGAGTGGGTCTGAAAATGAACATGGACAAAACCAAGGTGATGTTGAATGCCCATGTTACACCCACTCCTATCAAGGTTGGAGACTCTATACTCGAAGTTGTGGACGACTATGTCTACCTGGGACAAACGATCCAGTTGGGTAGGGCCAACTTCGAGAGAGAGATAAACCGTCGAATCCGACTCGGCTGGGCAGCGTTCGGGCAGTTGCGCGGTGTCTTCTCGTCCAACTTACCACAGTGTCTCAAGACAAAAGTCTATGACCAGTGTGTGTTGCCAGTGATGACATATGGCTCTGAGACGTGGTCGCTTACAATGGGCCTCATCAGAAAGCTTACAGTCACTCAAAGGGCAATGGAGAGAGCTATGCTCGGCATTTCCTTGCGTGATCGAATCAGAAATGTAGAGATCCGTAAGAGAACCAATGTTACCGACATAGCTCGAAGAATTGCCAAACTTAAGTGGCAGTGGGCAGGGTACATTGCTCGAAGAACGGATGGCCGATGGGGCAGAAAGGTTCTGGAGTGGCGACCGCGAACCGGAAGACGTTGCGTTGGAAGTAGGGTTGCCATACGTCCGGCATTTTCCGGAAATATAGGTCTTTGTCTTGTCAATGCGGGGGGAATCTTAAACCGTCCGGAATTTCTACAAATAAGTGAAGATTGAAATAAAAAATGAAAAACCAAATTATTTATTAATTATTTTTATTCTAAATCAAAGAAAATCTCAATTATTTTTATTCTAAATCTACTACATTACTTCTGATATTTAATGCTCCCAGAAATATTGTTCAACATATCTGAATCTTTAATAATAGTTTTGTAGAACACTTCGCAAGTCATATTTTTTAAATTATATTGAGTTAAGAGAATCGACTTGACCGACTCTACAGAAAGCCTGTTTCTTTCCTTTGACCATTGGGTTCCCATTAAGGAAAAGACCCTTTCAACATTGGCATTTTGTGCCTGCATCGCAAATATATAAGAGCATATCTTACTTAATTCCGTAACTTTTCCTGGTCCAGCTGCCTTCAGAATAATGGTCCATTGGTTATTGGCATTCATCTCAAAAAAATCTTGACTTTGTTGCTTGATCATACTATTCAAAACTGTGATTTCATCAAACAATTTGCTATCATCCAAATTTACCCCTTTTCCAATGAGAAACTGTATTGATGGAATAATATAGTTATAATCAATAGTATTGTCTTTTTTTATTATCATCCATTCAAAAATTTCCAAGTCCATTAAAGGCTGCCGCCATTTGTTTAAATACTCCCGACAACATTTATAAGATTTTTGGATGTCATTCAAAAACTCATCTTTCTTCTCCTGGCTACTACAATTAGAGATCAAATCTCTATCTTTAAGTGGAACGAATTTCGCATCGTCTCTTGCTTTCAGGGTGTCGATAAGTGTTTGCAAAATCTTTGCGATGTCCATGATAGAATTTTTTCCTTTTCAATTTCTAAAATTTTTGGCTGAAAGATGGCCATTAAGCTATGTACGAAAAAAAAATAAGATTCGCACAATTCATTTTCAAAAAAATTTACGAGGACAGTTGGCACTTGTGGAGTAGTTAGAAAATACGTTTTCAGAGGCTCATACATTTTGAGAATTCTCTCAACTGCCGGAAAAAGGCTCAGCCAGCTCAGTCTTGCTGTGTGACAGTAACTTCTCATAATTAACTTCAATGTAGTCGCAAATGGTTTTCAGTGCTTCTGTTCTAACAGTATAAACAGAAAAGAAATTGAAGAGTTTCATCACCAATACTTCAACATCAATTTTCAGTACTTCTGTTCCATGCTGCACGCTATTGTGTAGTACATAGAGCCGGGCAACCAACTCCAATAATATCTTTATTTAATTGATGTCTCAGGTTTGCGAGCACGTTTCTTCCCGATAACGGGCGATTTATGCCACCAAAATTTACATTCGCGTTGTCCGCAGTGAATGAGATGCATTTTTCCGATAAATCATATTTTTATAATGTTGTCATAATAATTTCAGCAATAGTTTCGGAAGCTTCATTCCGGGTACTATGAATATCCAATAACTTTGTTTGAATTCCTCCATTTTCGTAATCAAAATACTGAATCATTATTGGGAAAATCTTTTCTGAGCCATGATTGCTTGCGTCTGTAGAAACTCCGAGATAGTCAATATGTTTCAAAGAAATAGTCAGTTTTTTAACAACCCATGGACTTATCACACCATTGATGCTTGCTTCAGTTTTGGTTCTTGAGCAAGTCATCTCGCTCGCAATATTAGAGTCAGGAAATATTACTTTCATCAGTCGCCCAGTACATTTCATTGAATTATAGGATTGGTGGTGCTTAACAGTATGAAAAGCGAGCGTACCTTCAGCAGCAGACTGTTTTTGTTTACTCCCTGATGAAGACGACGATGCAAAACTGTCAGTGACTTTTCTATTAGTATTAACGGTCGTAAGTTTAGTCTTGTGCTTATTACTATTGACATGAGTTTCTCCTTCTTTCAAAAAATAATATTTGGTTTTCATCACTTCAGTAAACGTACATTGTCGTTTTCTACCACTACCTGATGCCATTGTCGTAATCTTCGACACATATACACTATGAATCCGCAATACGTACGAACTTCAAAATCACTTCTAATCGCTGCAAAGACAAACGCCACAGAGTACATTTTATAGTAGGGTATAGAGACGTCACTCGCTTCATTTTTCGAGATGTATGGCGTTTAGCGCCATCTGGTGCTTTGTGCAAGGTACTTTTCGCAATAGGCTTTTATTTCTCATTTTTATTTTTTAATGTTATTGAAAATTTAATAAAACGAAGTAGTTACAAAAAACATTTTTATTTTTTTAATCTTTTCGTACAGTATATATGTGCCAATTTCTGAATTTCGTATTTATCATCGTAATCAGTTCTGCTCCCTGATAATAACTTATTTGTGTTTTTACACCAATTGTAGACAAATAAATTAATAGATATTTGCTCAATTTTTAAAATTACTTCCGTTTTGTGCTCATTGCATTTTATAAAACTGTAGTCCATTACTATTGATAATATAGTTTTGATATTATGTTATTTATATCGGATTTTTTCCTTAATATATGCATGACCACATCTTGAATATTTGAAAAACACTTTATCAATGTGAGTGATGGATATGTGAGACAAGTTTTACTTTTAAAATATTCCCTTACCTTTATTGCACTTTCATTAGTGTCTTTGTTATATAAGGAGTCTCTACATGAACTGCACTTTATTTTTAACTTTCGCAGTACATATCCAGTCACATAGTCTACTTGAGCTCTTATTTTTGGATCACTCCTTTTAATCTCTAAATCTTTTAAGATGTGGTCACTATTAGCATCTTCAAAATCCACTTCCGTTGTAAAAGCTGACCTCTCACTTGTCTTAAAAAACAATATCTTTAGAGATTTAAATGTGGTGCAAGAATCCACTTCACAATTAGACCCTGGTGAATGTACACAACTCATATTATTTATTAAAAGTGAGGCAAAAGCTGCTTCGAAGGCAGCACAAGAAGGGGAATTATTTCTGTACCCATGGCTTCTTATGCTTCCGAAAAAGTTCTCTAAAGGGTCTTGGTTAAAGTGGCGCATCCAAAGAGATGTCAGCTTGTATTTTTTTTGTAACACATCTACAAGATATTCTATATTATCAATAGTGTGTAACCAGTTTTGAATTGATGGTACAATAACTGATTTTCCATTTTTTTTTTGGAAATGCATAGAGGACAAAACTTTTTTAGATAAAGACCAAATTTTTTTATGGCTTGATCCTGGCGATACTGGACCCAGTAGAATTTTTCTTCTTTTATTGTAGTTGTCAAAACTGCCATTCATCGAGTCAAACAATTCGTCAAAGAACTTGATTAATGCAGCTGTTTCTTCGCATTCTTTAGGGAGTACTCCTTGACCTGAAATAACATAGCATTTGTTAAAATTAATGCTGCGGCTGCTTATACAGCGCTAAACTTACGCATATAAAGTTTTACACTCAATAAGAGCCCACCGACAACGGACACTTACAAACCCTCTTTTCCTGTAAACTAAAACACTTTTTTAACAGACATTTTGTATGCACAATCAGATAAGAAATAACTAGGGCGATCACAAACACAAAAACGATGCGTTTTCGGGTTTCAAGAAAACTGGGCAATTCTTTTGTATGAAATGTACGTGTACAGAGGCCTTTTGGGTCAGTTTCTTCTTATATACATATAAATAAAAAGATATTTTATACTCACACGCTAGTGATCCCATGTGACCATCTACAGTCCGGCTGAATACTTGAGTAGCACATTTTACTTTCATTTTTGAAATTTTTTGTGGGATCACATGATTGTCTGTTAATTTATTAATTAGTCTTATGCCATCATATACGCCATCCCTTTGATATAATTCGACAATGTGATCCCACTTTCCAGTCACATTTCTTCCATTTAAATTGGCTTTTAAATCTGCCTGTAGTAAATTGTTTCTTATTCCTTTTATAAGATGAGGGGGATCATATAAAGGCACTACTACATTGCCATCTATTTCAAAAATTTTGTTTTTTATTTCTTTATGATTTCTTATATACTCTGTTCTTGTCTCATTTATTAGCCAGTTTATGGCACTAACATTCGTAGAACCTTGGTCACAAACTGTTGCCAATACGTCTAAGCCTATGGACTTTAGTTTTCTAATAATAGTTTTTATCTGTGTCACTATATCCATAGCCGACGTTGTTGAGGCACAAAACGTATATGCCAAAGGCTGTTTATAATTTTTGAAGATCCCTTTAATCATATAAACTAATGCATGGTCAGCTATCTTTTTCTTCCTGTGTTCCCGTCGTCAACAAATCCAGTTATACAGTCTCGTCTCTTACTATAATCAAAGTGCGGTGCAAGTGCTACTTCATCAAAAAGTAGAATGCATAATTTGTCATTGTCCTTCATTTTATCCACTCTGCACTTTAGCTGTTGAAACAAATTTTCATTAAGTCCTGGCTTGAGTCCTGCTCTTGTAATCATACGACTTAACGTCAATGGTGAAGGTAAAACAAAAAATCTTCTAAGCCAGCGATATGATCTCGGACCCTGTTTGTAAAGGGCTAAGGCCATTACTTTTTCATTTTTCGTAAATCGCCTACCCAACTTCTTCTTCCCAATTTCTCTAAATTGAAGGAGAGTAAATAATGTCGCCGTAGATGTAAAATTATTAATGGCCTTTTGAAAGGAGGTATTTTCAGACAATATTAATGCCTTTTTCAGCTTTTCTGACAAAGCAGTTTTGGATTTTTGGAGATATTTTATTTTCTTGTTCAATGCCATCACTTCACGATTATACACAGTAGTCCTTTTCAATATACCTGAAAAAAAATTGTGAATACTAAGTGACAGTCTAGAATTCAGGGTGTCTTCATGAGAACTCAACCTCACTATGATCCTACTCACTGGCCAATCTCTACACTACAGCATGAGCAATTTCCGTGTGAAAGTACAATGTAATGTAATGTATAATAATAATCTGTTTTATAGTATGTTCAGACATTTTATTGAACACTGAATTGGATTCATTCATTTGATTCTATTCATTCAAAAGTTGTAAGGATTGTAGCAGGTTGCGTTCTGTAGTCTCTGCCTACCCTCATGGAAAAAAGGCGTGAGTTTATGTATGTATTAATTAGATTCCAGATTGGACTTACTTCATCATCATCAGTCACTGTAACTCGTAAGTCTTTGAATAGTAATGTACTTACGCCTTGGCAATGAAGTTACGGGTTTTGGTGTATATCGAGCATGTTGATCAGCCAATCCACATCTCAATGGTGAATGGATGTTGTCAGTTGATGTTGATGGTTGAGCAGTTGATGTTAATGGTTGAGCAGTTGGTATTGATGGTTGTACTATTGATGTTGATGGTTGAGCAGTTGATGTTGATGGTTGTGCCATTGATGCTGATGGTTGAGTTACAGTGTAATCCTGGTTGGATATGTTTTGCAAAGGAGTTCTTGTAATAGAAGTTCGAAAATCTGTAAGGCATAAAATATCCCCTTAGTTCTTCATATACAACAATAACATATTGTGATGTCAATGAAATTACCCATAAGGTTAGGCAAAGGTGTACTGTTGCACAGACTACAGTTAGAATGTAATGTTTTTAGTCTATCACCATTCTTCTTCTTTGCATGTCAATTTTTCAACTATTATATAATTTCGACCAGTAGGCTGCCATTGAAAATTAACTAAAAATCCTAATATTATTCTGCTCAACCTGGAAATCTCACTTGAAACCTCACGCTCAACCGCCTCTCTTGGGACCAAGTAGCCAGTTCATGTAAAGTCGAAAAGTTTTTTGGTAAATTAAACAATGTCAGTTGTGCTACAGACAAAAAAAACTAGTAATATGCGGTGACATAAACAGAGAGTTATTTATTTTTAAGTATATCTAATACTTAAATATAATAAAATAACTACTCTACTAATAATAAAATAATACTCCTTGACATTAAATATAAAATGGTTAAATGATTTTGTAATATTTATTGTTATTCGGCTTGATATTAAATATTTATTGTAGTTTGATACTAGGTTGTAATTTAAGTGTAAGATTTTGCATGCCCATATGGCGGCAGAGCATGGAGAACATTAAAAAACTTGTATAATATCTTTACCCCTACCTATGCTGGCAAATAATTAATTTTTGAATGTACCTAGTGTTACAAAAATTACTATGAAATGTTTAGAGAACATTGTTATTACCTCGCAAGTTTAATGTAGGTACTGCATTTGGGCTGAGTCTCTTACTCCAGGTGTAGTACTTTTCATCGAAATGTAAGTGACACACTCGATAATAATCGAAAATAATTTGATGTTCCATTAAAAAAAGGTCACCACCAATAGCATTAACACATAATTTAAATCTGTTTAATTCCTTGTTTGGGTTGGGAAATAAATGCAAAATAACATTATCTGCTCCTGTAAAGGTAAAACATTGGTTTATTAGTATAATTATCAGACTACAGATCTATCTATTACTATCAGACTGTAGTCATGAGGTTGGACCCCCAACCCTTAAAAACCCCAAAATGGAGCGCCCGGATTCTAAATTTTTTCCGGAGATTTGTTTAGATTCTAAATTTTTTCCGGAGATTTGTTTAATAAGGAAATTTTATTTTTAATCTCTTTTAAATATTATTTACCAATGATTTGTATAGGACCAAAATGAACTAATAATAACACATTGATTGTAATTATAAATGCACTTACGGGTTTTACTGCAGACACAACATCTTTTCATAGGCATGGTCGACAAAATCCAATTCACAAAGCAAAACAATAAGATCCAAATTCTCAGCCACAGGTTAATCGAAGATAGCAGTAATATCAGAATCCAAATAAAAGCCAGGTCAATTATGAAACAGTGTAGAATAGAAAGCCGGGTCGTCTTTGAAACTTTACAAATTAAAAACACTATTCACCTCGGAAGAAACGAAAGACATTTGAATTTGAAAAGTCAAATAAACGTTTCATTCGACGTCCCTTATGTATGAATATTATTGATATTCATTCAAATAAATAATTTACGGTTTCTACTCAATGGTTGTCAATCAGTGGTTATCTAATATTTTTTTGAGTACATAAAATATAAAATTATTTATTTTTGTTTTAAAAGTTTTAAATGTCTACTAGAAAGAATATCTGCGTGAAATGAAAAAAATACATGACACAAATGTTATGATGTAGCCACAACCAAAAAAAAATCAGTAATACCAGTTTAATAAATATTTCTTTATTATTATTTTTTGAAATAGCTCCATCTATTGACATGTGCAACGAACTTTTCGAAGATTCGTAGAGGTTGTTAGAAGTGATGACACCATGACAAACGCTAGACTAAATCAAAACAAACAAACTCAAAGCAAAAGCACACGGTGCGCGGGTGTATCATGTGCGCGGGCGAACGCAGGCGACAGAGAGGCGCTTCCCCCTCACCCCTTACCATTTCACCGCGCGCGTGTCAAAATTTGAACGATTTGGCAATCGATTTGGTTAGTTTATTTACTTGCACGATGCGTAACGATTTTAATAAAAAATTACTATATTGTCCGGAAATTTCATGGAATGTCAGGCATTTTCGCCGGATTTTTGATATTTTGATCTGGGAACCCTAGTTGGAAGGCCTCCCACCAGGTGGACCGATGACCTCGTGAAGGTTGCGGGGATCCGCTGGTTGCGAGACGCACGGGACCGGTAAATGTGGCGACGCTTGGGGGCGGCCTATGTCCAGCAGTGGACGTCTTTCGGCTGATATGATGAATATTTATCTGCAGTGTCCATAATTAAAAAAAAAACAATGAAAATAATCGAACGCAAAAGTATATTTATATATGCGCAAAAGTATGAAAAAAATGGACCCGCGCGTTCGCCTCGTCAGTTTGCCGAGTGACGTCATGATAAACAATACGTGATAAAATAAATAAACAAAACGTCACTAAATAAATAAACAATATTTGAAATAAATCAATAGTAGTTTAACCTAAACTAAACTTTAAATACATAAGCTCTAAACTATGTATTGAAACACGTGAACTGTTCGCAACAGACTAAACTTTATTCAAAAAAATGTTGAACATTACATGGTATAGATGGCGTTACTAGTCACTAGTTCTTACGTTTTGATACACTGTGGTATTTATTCATGATCTACTTACGTTTCATAACACTCCACAATCCATCTTCACATCTTTTGATATCGCATCAATTTGTGTAACTCATTTTTATATATATTCTTTGTATTATTACATCTGGAAAGCATATTTAGTTATCTCTGACTGTTTTAAATATCTAAACTTAAATTATATTCGTAATTTATAATTCTTCTTGTAATATTTTTCTACTGTGACGTTTTCGTCTGACATGACAGCTGTCTGTCTATTTTATTTTCTTAAAGCCATAGACATACCATAGGTACCATGGACTATAATACCTAGACCTTTCCTTAAGCTAGTTGTACATTATTGTAAGGTCAGAGCAGACTGACCCGCCTTTGTAAAGCCGTTTTTATTCGCTCTGTTCTGATTGAGATTTGAATTTAAAATTGAGAAGAGATGGCAGATCGAATGAAAAACGAGCTTCAGCTTTTTTCAGTCTTGGAACTGGCGGAACGCCGAAACACGGTTATACTGAGTACTATACTACGAAGTGTATTTTCTATTCTTAAAACTCTTTAAAAGCCTTAAATCGAGCTTGTGTAACAATTTATGAAGTGCTCTAGTTTAAATATATATTACTATTGTGTGTTATACTGTGTATAATTTTGCCTACCACGTACCTGCATATCTGCGGCGTGTAACGTCTGTCTGATTCCTCAAAACACCTAGCTGCATATCTATGTCGTTGTGGCAGTCAAGTCTACGGTGACGCGCGAGACCACAGCGCGCCGGTTCCAGCACGCGCAGATTCCTGCTGCCTACTCATCTACCGACCTGCTGACTAGGTGCACACACTGATAGTGCACCATCAGCCGTACTATCTCACCGTGCCACGTCCTGACTGCTGACCTGCCTACCTGCCCGATTGCCTGCATGTCTGTCGTTGCTGCTTGATCACCTGCCTACCTCGGACATTCCACGACTTTCTGTCCGAGCTGCTGCCTGGTTAGCTGCCCACGACGTGCGAAACCGACCCCATAGTTCTGTACTCTATATCATTTTAATTTCATAGCTTTAATTTAATTTTTATCTTTTTAACTTAATTTTATTAACGTGGCTTACGTATAGCTCTCCGGCGATATACGTAACGCTACAACACATACCAACACCCCCACTTATCAAAATAAAACAAATACACAAATCAGTACATATAAACAATGCCAAGCAAATTCATAAATTTGTAATGTTTCAAGTTACATAGACCTTTAGTCAGTAGGTCAGCAGGCATATCCTCACTAGGTATATATTCAATTTTAACATATTTGTACTTCACAACATCTCGAATGTAATGGCAACGAACATCAATATGTTTTGACCTATTATGGCATTGATTACTTAAAGCTAACTTCAATGCACTTTGGTTATCACAAAACAAAAGAATTACACAATGTGTATTGGTAATTTCATGCATTAAATTTCTTAAATAGACAGCTTCTCTAGAAGCTTCTGACAGAGCGGTGTATTCCGCCTCTGTATAAGACCGTTTTCTGCTTTCTACTTTGCCAAGAAATAGCTGATCCTGATAGCATAAAGCAAAAGCCAGTATAGGACTTCCTATCTAAGGCATCACTAGCCCAATCACTGTCCACAAACCCTTGTAGATCACTATGATTATAACTATACCTTAAACAATAATCCTTAGTATAATGTAAATATCTCAATACACGTTTTGCATAGTTCCAATGTATATGATTACAACAGGTATTGAATTGGCTGAGATAGCTCACAGAGTAAGCAATATCTGGTCTTGTTAATACAGCCAAGTACATTAAACTTCCAATTAGTTTTTGATAAGGAACATCAGGTAAATATTTATCAGTTGACTTATCTAAATTCAATTTAGACTCAATTGGAGTACTTTGTGTTTTACAATCTGACATCTGAAATCTAGAAACTAACTGCTCAATATATTGTTGCTGATCTACAGTAATAACATTTTTATTTTTATCTAAATTTATTCTCATGCCTAGATATTGTCTTACAGGTCCTAGGTCTTTTAACTTAAATTCTGAACCTAAAACATTTTTTAGTTTATTAGTTTCAGTGTCATTGTTTGAAAAAATAAGAAAATCGTCGACATAAAGTGCCACTACAATTTTATTTTTACCATTCATTTTTGTAAACAAACATGGTTCATATTGACTGTTTTTAAAATCTAATTTACTTAAAACCTCCTTAACTCTTTCATACCATGCTAGGGAAGACTGTTTTAACCCATAAATTGCCTTTTTAGTTTTAATACCTTTCCCCCACTTTTGTTTACAAAACCTTCAGGTAATGACATATATATATTTTCCTTCAAAAAACCATTAAAAAAAGCAGTAGTTACATCTAAATGGGTAATACTCATTTTTGTCTTAACACTAAGGGCAAACAATAATCTTAAGGTAGAATGTCGTACCACTGGTGAAAAAGTGTCTGTATAGTCAACACCAGGTTTCTGCGAAAAACCTTTTGCAACGAGCCGAGCTCGAAAACGCACATTATTGTCAATATAAAATTATTTACTAAGCACCCACCTGCACTTCACTATTTTCACATCACCTGGAGGGTCCACAAGCTCCCACACCTCATTGTGCTCGAATGACTGTAGCTCGTCAACCATTGCCTGCTCCCACTGCACCCTCTCTGGCCCCTCAAGAGCCTCTGAGAATACAATCTCTTCAGATGCTGGAACAGTACTGGAAACACATATGTTGCTAAAACCATACCTCTCTGGTTTCTTTCTGAGACGCTTGCTATACTCCTCTGTCACTTGCTCAGGTGTTGATGATGACTGAACTGTGTGTCCTGGGACATCTAGTGCTGGATTTTCAGTTAATGTTTCATTTCCATCAACATACTCTGAAGAATCTGAAGAGTAATCAAATGGATTCTCTGTTTCTGTAACTTTCTGAGACAATTCCCCCACTGAATCACTAACCTCTTCCACCAGACTATCTACTGTCGTCTCTTCATTAGGAATCCAGATGGCTGACTCCTCATTGGTTTCCTTGACCTCTGTCTCATCCTCCATCACTATGACATCTCTGCTTATGACAACAGTGTTCTTGACTGGATTATACACACGATAACCTTTTACATCCTCACCATATCCAATTAAAATGTGCTGTGTGGATTTCTTATCCCATTTTAAACGCTTCTGTTTAGGGACATGCACCATGACTT
The DNA here is from genome assembly GCA_949775005.1 of Orthosia gothica. Classification (NCBI taxonomy): domain Eukaryota; kingdom Metazoa; phylum Arthropoda; class Insecta; order Lepidoptera; family Noctuidae; genus Orthosia; species Orthosia gothica. The sequence continues at coordinate 45,732,143 of OX459035.1, forward strand.
TGCTCCCAAACAAACGTAGGTGACTCAAATCTGGTTTAGATCCATACCACAATTCAAATGGTGTTTTATTCAATCCCGATGCAATAGATCTATTTTTCAAATATACAGCTGTATTGGCTGCCTCTGCCCAAAATTTCTTGTCTAACTTTCCATCATATAATAAACATTTAGCTTTCTCAACCACCGTTCGGTTAGCTCTTTCACATAGTCCATTTTGTTCTGGGGTATAATAATTTGATTTTTGATGTATTATTCCAGTGTGTTTTAGGTAACTTTGAAAATCCTTATTGCAGAATTCTAGTCCATTATCTGTCCTCAATATCTTTATTTTCTTACTTTGTTGATTTTCAACAACTGATTTGAATTCCTTAAATCTGTTGAAAGCTTCACTCTTCCGCTTCAGAAAATATATAAAAGTCATGCGACTATAATCATCTACAAATAACAGGAAATATCGAGCACCATTGAAAGTTCTTGTTCCCATGGGGCCACAAATATCACTGTGAATTCTGTGTAGCGTTTCTGTACTTCGCTCACCCACATGAGAAAAAGGTAATCTTGATTGTTTTGCCTCACAGCAAGTGATACATTGTGACTTGGTTATGTCAAAATTACTATCATAAGACAAACCATCCACAATTCCATTTCTCATTTTATGCATGTCTTGACTGTTAATGTGTGCTAATCTTCTGTGCCATAACTTTCCACTAACTGCTGGAGCAGCCAACAAACAACTTTGTGATCGTAACCTCAACTTATAAACACCGTCTGATAAATCTGCAGTTGCAACCAATTCTTTATTTTTGTTTCGAATATAACAGTGCTTTTCTTCAAATATTACATTATTTCCATTCTTAATAAGCTCACTCACAGATAATAAGCGAGATATGAGCTAGGGTAATGTAATCCGAAAGGGGGTTGTCCCAAGTAGCACAAAACTGCATTATAAGATATCACAAGAGCTAACATCGGTAACTTTAGCACTTATGAAGAGTTATTATAGTACCCTCGACCTGCAATAGGTGAAAAGTGAGCTTTCACCTGAATAAGAACGTTATTATGCGTCACGGAGACCACACTGTAACGCTAGCAGCGTTAATATAGGTAACAAGTTCAGTATTATACAGCTTTAAGCAATTTAAAGGATTTTTGAGGACTTTAACTAAGCTATATTCTGAATTGAAGACCACAAGTGTACCACTTAGACAACTAGCATTTTAAGAAAGAACACGTGAGCTACTATAATGTAATCAGTTATTCTGTGGCTTCAAATAACAAAGATATAATGCTTTTTGCTTCACACAGTGCAACTTGTGTATTGTTAAGCTTGTTACACGCAATCGTATAATAGCTCAAGAGCTATTATACGATTGCGTGGCTTTACAAGTAAAGCCCAGATGATCACTATGGGTGAACATTATATGATGCTAATTTAAAGCAAACTGCTCTATATTAGCTCACATGTTATCCATCATCTCAGTGAGAGCTGAATACTTGCACTATCGTTAACAATTAATCTACTAGTGCCGTTAAATAAGACCTTGAAGACTTCTTTATTCAGCGCTTCGTAGGTAAGTAGGCTAGCTAATCGCGTCGTTTAAGATATTGTGATATGTGGAAATATAAAAAAAGGACAGGCGGAATTCGCCAAAAAATTAATGCAGAATATTTGAGGATTCTGAACAGAAATACAGATGATACAGTGAATATTGAACAGGCTACACGTTTTGTGAATAATGGTCCAAGTGTGAATGAAATTTTAGAACGGGAGGGTTCCGTATCCGAAAATGTTGGTGTAAAAGCACGTGCAGATTTAGATGGACAAAACTCTTCAAGTATACAGCGAATGTTAAAAGATAGTGGTAACGTATTGTGCAGTAATGACAATAAATATAGATGGGCAGATAGATCTAACTATTATGCAAGTTCAGACAGTGACAGTGTATGTAGTAATTATGATAAAAAAGAAAAATTTCGAGAAAATATAAGAAAGTGGGCCATTGAAAAAATATTGCACACACAGCTTTAAGAGATCTGTCAAAAACTATCAATGAATTTATTCCAAATACATTACCTAATGACCCTAGGACTATTTTAGCTACACCCAGACAAATCACCTTAAAAATAATAGATGGAGGTGAATACTGGCACAATGGAATAATAATACCTTTGCAAAAAATATTGCTTTGTTGGGAAGAAGCTCCAGAAACAATTTCGTTGAATATAAACATGGATGGTTTACCAATCTTCAAAAGTTCCAAAAAAAAGAAGTTTGGTCTATACTTTGCAACGTTTTCGAGAATCCTTCCTTCAGGCCATTTGTTTTTGGCATTTATTTTGGAATAGGGAAACCGAAAAATTTGGATACCTATTTAGAAGATTTTATTAATGAAATGGAAGTATTGCTTCGGGATGGTATTACTTTCAGAATTCTGGGAAAAAGTTCACAATAAAGATACGGTGTTTCATTTGTGACTCACCTGCCAGAGCTTATATAAAAGGTACCTACTGCTCACATCAGTTAGTCGAATTTTAAAATATTTGTCAACATGTTATAAGTACCTACTTCTTTATCTGTTACAGGTGTTTGTAATTTCAACGGGAAGAATGGTTGCCTGAAATGTGTTACAGTTGGAGAGTATTCACACACTTCGCATACCGTAGTCTTTTCCGACTCCAGATGTGCCGATAGAACTGATGATGGGTTCCGGAACAAAGCTTATGGTGCGCACCATAAAACTGACTCAACATTGCTAAGACTGCCAATTGATATGGTAAAGAATATTCCAGTCAGCGACTCACTACACCTTATCGATTTAGGGATCATGAAAAGAATGCTTATAGGTTGGCGTGATAGTAATTTTGGAAAATACATCACAAAATGGCGTGCCACTGACATTGAAACAGTAAGGAATTTTTTAAACCAATGTAAATTACCATTTGAAATTCACCGTTCAGTGCGGAACCTCGATTTTTTAGCGTATTGGAAAGCATCGGAATTTAGATCTTTCTTTTACTATCTCAGCTTAGTTATTCTGCGTGATGTTTTGCCATCTAATGCGTTTTCACACTTTTTGATGCTCTACTGCGGAATAACCATTTGTTCCAGTGAAGCTCACCATTATTTGTTACCTGTGTCTGAAGAACTTTTGAGACACTATGTTAAACATTATAAAGATTTCTACGGAGCGGCATATGTAACAAGTAATGTCCACAATTTACTGCACGTTACTGCTGAAGTTAAAATGTACGGAGCACTAAATACTTTTAACGCGTATCCATTTGAGAATAAATTATATATGATCAAGCGAACCAATGTTACCGACATAGCTCGAAGAATTGCCAAACTTAAGTGGCAGTGGGCAGGGCACATTGCTCGCAGAACGGATGGCCGATGGGGCAGAAAGGTTCTGGAGTGGCGACCGCGAACCGGAAGACGTTGCGTTGGAAGGCCTCCCACCAGGTGGACCGATGACCTCGTGAAGGTTGCGAGGATCCGCTGGTTGCGAGACGCACGGGACCGGTCAATGTGGCGACGCTTGGGGGAGGCCTATGTCCAGCAGTGGACGTCTTTCGGCTGATATGATGATGATGATGATGATCAAGCGAATGCTCAGGGTTGGCAAAAATCCACTGTCACAAGTGGCCAAGAGGTTAATTGAAGATGATGGGAATTGTGTAAAAAATACTGACCTCGAGAAAAAGAAGTACGCTACGTATCCATTTATCTCGAGGAGTAAAAAAAACATCCCCATTTTAAATTATCAAGATCTTAGATTATCTTCAAAAACAGAAGATTATTTATTCACAGTACATAATGATGTTTTCGAAATAAGTTCGACTGCTGAAGAACTTAATGTTGTGTCCATAAAAGGTTACCGGTTAAATAGCAAAGAGGATGTTTTTGAATATCCTATGAAATCTTCTCGTCTTGGTATATACAAATGCTTACGAATTGGCTACTACTATGGTTGTTTTAGATCCCATAGAAGTAAAATGCAAATTAGTTTGTATTCCTCATGGAGAATATAACTATTTTATTCCATTAATACATACAATGTAAGAAAATAAAATACTTGAGGTACTGATTATTTTGTACTTTTTATATTATTTACATCCTTTTCACAAAAGAAAATATCACATCCAAATAAAATCACAAAAATAACAATTTTAGGTACCCAGTCGTTCCTGACGTTTATTAATGTTTAAAGAGGAAATTAAAGCTAATCAGTGGACTACTATTTTTATCTAACTAGGAGGTAGCATATACGGTAACATTTTCTTATTTTAAAAAATATTGTGAGATACGGTAGTTGGTTGGAGATACCCGTTAAGCCTCCTCTACCCGTCCACAGACGCGTCCGCGGACGTTGGCAGATGCATCATCAGACGGATCACCACGAGCCGTCCACACGTCTGTATGTCGATCAGTCTATGCTTATACTCGACAGACGCAACTCGTACGTAATATTCCAAAAATGGATATTGAGACCGTAGCTGCCGCAGCTATTAATTTATTTAGTACTTTTATAAATATTATGTATTTTACATTATTTATATAAAATTTAAAAATAAAAATGTTGTAAGTGTACTATTATAAAATACATAATATTTATAAAAGTACTAAATAAATAAATAGCTGCGGTAGCTACGGTCTCAACTCAACATACATTTTTGGGATGTCATGTGCGAGTTGCCTCTATCGAGTATGAGCATAGACTGATCGACCTACAGACGTGCAGACGGCTCGCGGTGATCCGTCTGCTGATGCATCTGTCAGCGTCCGCGGACGCATCTGTAGACGTGTAGAGGCTTTCTCATAGTAGGAACATAAACCCTTTTCATTCGCCCGTTATTCGTATCTATCTAGTAGGAAGGTTTTCTTATATTTAACAAGTAGGTATCTACATTTTTTTTTTCAAAAATCACACTTAGATTCCTAAGTTAAGAGCAATTACTATTAATCAGTCGTTACTTATATCTATTTAGTAGAAATAATTAACATCAGTCATCTTCTCTTCAGTCTTGCATTTAAAACAAAACATATTATAACAAGATTTCTCTTTTACGAAACGTTTTCTAACAATTTCTGTAAATGATTTCACAACTGTTTAAAAATCAACGTAATCTAAACATAAACGAACATATAATAATTTTTATTGTTTTTAAAAACAATAATTTTGTTAAAATGTCAATTTTAGTCCAATTTTAGTTGGACATATCATGAAGTGATCAATTTCTATGATCTAGCCACGACATATATGTAAAACATGTGTGAGCATGCATTTGTGTGCATGTTGTGTCTGTGGTGTATGAGTATGCTTAAGTGTTGGCATAAAAATTAGCATAGGTCCATACTTTCGTCGCTTCTCGTCTGTTCGTTGTTGTCACCATTTGAAGCTGTTTCAAGTTGTTCTCTTTTTTGCCTGCTTGAGGTTCTTCTCCATTATTACCATTATCTTCATCACCAACTTGAAGTTCTTCGCTGTTATTACTGGCATTATAATGTAATTCCTCTCCGCGGTTTCTACTTTTGCGGGTTCGTTTTGAAGATTGTCGTAACCCTTTCATTAATTTACGTTTAGAAGCATTCCTTATGGCTAGCTTCAAAAACTTTTCGGCGTCATCATCCGTAAAGTTTGAGTCCCAAGAATTGACAATTTCAAAGAAAAAATTTCTAGTGTTCTTGTAATTTTTAAAGGGAATTTTAGAAATTTCTCCCTTGCTACCACCGGACCATGAACACTGACAAAGAAAATTCTTGGAGAAAAGTATATCCAGTAGTTTGTATGCGCACGTCGTGCCGCTACCCACTTTAGATGAGCACAACAATGATAATGTTTCGGAAAGCTTCTTTTTTGTGGCCTTATCAGCTAGATCCTTTTCCAACATTTCAAATTGCTGCTGGTTTTCAATGGGCTTTATAGAAAAACTTTCATTCTCTTCTTCCGTTCTTAATTGGTCTTGCAGCAATGTAACATTTACTGGTCTTTCCTTCTCCTGAGATATTGATGCTTTTGTTTCCTCCAATTGTATTGTTAAGGAAGCCAGCTTAAGTGCTATTTTTTTTTGATTTTCCACGACTACATTAAGCTTTTCTAACATTGCGGCTTGATTAACAATCACAGTTTGTATATCTTCAGAGTTGAATACCTGAATCGTGTCTTGCTGCTGACAAAATACATTTGTTGTTAAAGTGCGACTGTCGTTGGCTGACGGTTGTGGATTATCCTGTAACATGAAGTGATTAACCTAAATGATTAAATAAGCACATAAATTTAATTTGTGACGCAAGCACATATTGAGTATTAGTTAGGTACCTACTACGTAACAGATACATCACTTCCTTTCAACTAACACAGAACATGTACGCATCGAAACATTACTCTTTATAATATTAGTTAAGACTTTGGAAATCCACGGGAATGAAGTCGCAAAGTGCTAATAATTTACCTATACCTATTCTGGTTAATATAAACTTTCATTATTGTGAAGTATCGTTTAATAGCTGGATCTTAAGTCATAACTTACTACAGACACTACAACATCAAACAAAAATCTTACCAATTGTGTCAAATCTTGCGCCAATGCGTCGAAATTTATTTCGCCACCAGCGGCATATGGATTCGATGTTCCCGGCACGCTGCAGTGGGCATTGTCGTCGGTGTCCGTATTTTGTTCCATTCGACGCAATTCCTTATCTGCCTCTTCGTATGTAGGTATAAAATTTCTCTGTAAAACACATTCGTACGAGTTCCATTCTGGTCCTGGACTAGAATGACCGTCTTTTATTAATTTAGATGCAAATTTGTTATTTTTTGGTGGCCAGCGGACAATCCCTTTCGATTCCCACAGCGTGGGAACGATGGTCAGTTTAGGTACATCGTACTCGATCGTCTGTACTATTTTAAAAGCCATAATATTTCTCTGAAAAGAAAAACAATTGATAATTAAATAGGTATAATGTACGTAATTTATTTTTTACCTATCTACTGTGTATGGACTGTTCCATCCCAACGCCCCATGCATAAAACTAAATAAGACGTACCAACTGGAATTAGTTTACGATTGAAATAATACGTCTGTGCACGAATGAAAGTAACGATAAGTCCAATCCGCGATACACACCTGACTGCGGTGAGCGCCTGAGCGGTCCGTCGCACGTCGGCCGATAGGATAGCGAGGCGAGGAGGGGGGTGCTCCCGCGCCTCACCTCATAGGCGTACATTACACGGTCATGCAAGCGTCAATCATTTCCATCAATCATGAATGATGGTTGAATGACGGAATTTTATCGCCTACAATTTTCGTCATGCAAACGTCAATAATCGCATTAGACGGGTAGGTTTTTCGTCAATAAAAATTTTGACTGTGGCAAAACTGACAGCAAAACCTATCGTGTAATGTTCGCCATAGACTTATACTCTGACTGCACTTAGATCGCGCGCATACTGTAGGTATTTAGGTACCTTACCTAAGTTTTTCATTTCACAATGACCACAATGTTTAAAAGTTTAAAAAGTTTTACCTAATTATGTCTACTTTGGTCGGGAAAACTTTGATACTTACTAGGTACATGATTAACATACGCTAATCCAAAAAATATAGGATGATGATCATGAGGCTTAATCCGCGGATCCCTAAAATTCCTGCAGAGTTTATCGGTTCACTGATGATTACCTACAGTTATTTGCGATGATTACCTACAGTTATGTTACCCATTATCAAGCTTTACTTGAATCTGTAGCTGACTTGTGTAACACTGTTGTTGACTCGTTACTGATTCATGTACCACGAGTGGACTCTTAAACAGCTCATGCCGTTTGTTTGTGGTTAATACAGTACACATTGCTTGTCTGCCATTTTTTAGATTCTAACCAATGTATACAATATAATAACAATTTGTTTTTGTTTAGTCAACGAAAATAACAACAGAATTTGAAAAGAAAATGTAATGATTTTATACGTAAACAGCTTGTTCTTGTTAATATGTTCTTTATTAGGGTGAAACCCGCGTCAGTTGTGCAACGCCCTTTGGTAAAACCGTACTATTGATCATAAAAGATGGAATGTTTGTTAAAATGACGCAACAATTGGCTGAGCATTAACTTTTCGAAGACCTTACTGAGAACCGGCAGAATTGACACTGGCCTATAATTATTGGCTTCTTTGCTATCCCCGGATTTAAACAATGGAACTACCTTACTGTGTTTCATGAGGTCCGGAAAAACTCCTTGCTCGACACTTGTGTTAAATATGAAAGCCAAATAGGGCAACAGTTTCAATGATTGGTTTACACACTTTTACAGATAGTCCCCAAAGATCTTCTGTTGATTTACTTTTAAGATCTTTAAAAGCTTTTAAAATAGCCTGGGGGTTTGTATGTTGAAACTTGAACTCCGAAGGGCACGCATTTACGTTCTTTCTAAGTAAGGCAGCAGACAGTGCGGGGAGGAGTTTAAGGCTGCTGTAGTTTTAAGTGGAATATTAACAAAAAAGTTTTAAAATTCCTGTGCTAACTCTATATCTGAGTGTGTGGGGCCATGTGCAGTCGCTAAATTAAATTCAGTATTACGCTGTTTTTTCCTACCTGTTTCATTATTTATTACTTTCCAGGTAGTTATTATTTTATCGTCTGCTGATATATTTTATTGCTAATATACAGCGCTTTAGCTATTTTGCATGCAATCCTAAATGTTTTTGAAAAAAACAAGTTAATATCTAGCATAGTCCTTTAACATGTAACAAAAAATCCACTAATTTTATATCCACAGAGGCCTTTTTATATATATTATGAAATAGAAGTCCATCTCACCGACAAAATTAAGAAACTGAAAGTGTCGCCCTCTGGACACAGGTTTTGGAACTATTGCCAGTATATAGCTAGGCGTTTCATGTAATGTTTCTTCGCTTTTATTTTATGCAAATCCGTATCATCATCACACTCTCTTATTTATTAATATTTTATTTATTTCTTTACAATAATTAATCTACTAAATTTTCTTTGTGAATTTCGTATTCTATGAAATGAAAATCCACATGCATTATTAATATTAGCGTTTCGATTAGCTCTTTGAAATGTTTTTTTCAAAATTTTCTTTTAATGTCGTACAATTTATATCCTGCAGATTTGAATTACTAATTTAAGAGAGAGTAGCTGGGACTGCAAAGCCATTTTTTATTTGCGTATTCTCGGTATCTTTAATACTCAGGCTCGAGGTTGGACATCACATTTTATTACATTGATCACACCCCTTGAAGATATTTTTTGGCGCTTTTAATAAAATACCCGCTTACATATTGTAGGCCTCCAACTTTCCGGGGGTAATTTTATTCTTCAAGGGGTGTGAATGTGATGTCAGAAATATTTTATTTATTTGGTCTTTTCTGCCTGTGATGAGTGCTTCATGCAAAGCGTAACAATTAGCGATTTCACAATTACTTAAGCAAAAGGAAGATTAGCTTACCCGGGGTTTGCACGCAGTTAAGTTTAATGCCTGTAATCCATTTTCTTTATTATGAACATTCTTGCGAACACCACACCACACATATTAAATTCATACCACTCTGATTTATCCAATATTAGCAATATTTATTATATGTATTCTTTTCGCCAGGTGTATTTACACTATTTCATAAAATAACTTACGTAACATTTTTCTTTTGACAGCCGACCATAGATTTCTTCCGTATTTAATAAATCACTCTTTGGTGGCGCTCTGTCGTTTGACTATGGTTTCGACAAATGATCATTGAGTATTGCGGACGTCGGTTTCTAGGTCTACCTATATTTAATATGTTTTATTTATATATTTGTATTATACTTGCACATACTTTGACCCACCTTAAGTGTTTTTTTCTATTTTGTTTGTTATTTATATATTCTTCTATTTAATTTTTTATTATATATGTCTCGTTTTCGTAAATGTGGCCGTGGCATCAACAGTGGACCCTATCAGAATATCAGCGCAGCGTTATTACCTTTTTTGGATATCGCTGCACATGCTGAGATAGGAGCCTTTTTGGTCTCGCACGGGGTTTTTATTTTATTATTGTTTAATTGTATGCTTATTTCTCGTGTCTCCTGTGCGGGACATAAATAAATATTTTTCTTTCTTTCTTTCAATTAGCTCCTGGAGCATGGTCAATAGAGAGGCTGTTAATTAGCAACGTGGTAAATGCTGCTTTAAATCTGTCTGGTGTAGGGTTTACGTTGCGGCATTCGTGGCTCCTATTGGACCTAAAAAAAGTTTTCTATTGGATCCTGGTTTCCGTCCATGTTTTGTGATGAATTGAAGTAGGCGTCCCAGGTCCTAGAAGAGGCTTGCCATGCTTCTTTCTTTTTACGAAGCTTCCGTTTACGGAATCAAAAAGCCGATCGAAGAACAACATGATGTCTGCTGTATTTTTAGCTTCGTCTTGAATGATACCTTTATCTGCAAAATAATAACAGAGGAAATGGTTATTACAGTATTTAAATGTGACGTGGCTGAATAAAGGATTGAAAAATGTATGGCAAGTAGGTAGGTACCTATCTTATATTGTATTTGTTGTTTTTAAAACAAGAGCTGGTTAATACAAACATTAGGGACTGATAACATTTACTGCAAGATAGTCCATATTATTTATTGCCACAGTTTGGCTGAATAATTATGTGGCGTATTTAACAAACATCCGGGGAATTTTCTTTGGGTCACAATGAGAGTGTTTACCTTTGTAGCCCGGGTTTTCTTTATATAGAGCAGTTATATATTACGTATATTTTCAGCATCGCTATAAACATTTACATCAAATTTATCGATTTTAGCCCTGTTAGATACTCGCGAAGAAAGGCTGATTCTACAACGTAGACATCGCGCAACGTAAATTTGACTACGCTTAATGAGCGAGGGAACCGTCGGGCCACCACCAGGATAAAGAATGGATGATCAGAAGGACTCACCACACCTCGCATGAAGAAATGTTCGCCGGCGATAAAGTCTGTGTTAATCTATCCTTTTCACGAGGGTCTTCACTAGAATCACACACAAATTACACTCGCGCGGGCTAGGAAGAAAACTCAAATCGCCATATTTTATTTCACACGAAACGTTATTATGTTGGCGCCACTGTTTTCTCTCTCGTTCAGACAGTTCAGTTGGCAGGGCGCGAGGCGCGGCAAATTTTAAATAGGAAAGGAACATGTCATGGATAAGGATTCTTTGCCAGGATTGGCGTGTAGCCGTAACATATTCCCCCCACTTGAAATATACTAAGATTTCACAGAAGAAACCTAAAAAATATGTGCTCGAAACTATTACAAAATAGAACTACTCTATATATACTAAACTAAATCGCTTAAGTCTAAATTACCTTATACCTACATACGTCTTTACTATAATAGCTTAGGCATCAATAGGCAAAGGACAAATCTTGACTACTGGTCGCCGAAAAACATGGCCATTCGCAGAGCGAAGCGTCACTACTCGGACAACGTTATCGCGACCGGGGTGCAGTTGCTCTATTTTAGCTAGTCTCCAGCACAACGTAGGTAAAGTAGGTTCAATAACAATAACTAAATCATTGACCTTGAGATTAGGAACACGTTTGAACCATTTGTTCTTTTGTTGGAGAGTATGTAAATAATCACGTTGCCAGATTCGCCAAAAGGTTTGTGTTATCTTTTGAAGTAACTGCCAACGAGAACGCGGTGTTTTAACATCGACCATTGGGGACTCGGGTAACGACGCGAGTGGACCATTGACAAGAAAATGTCCAGGCGTTAATACGTCTGTTTCATTAGGGTCCGGTGAAATCGCGCAAAGTGGACGCGAGTTGAGAATGGCTTCGATTTTTGTTAAAACTGTACTCATTTCTTCATACGTCAATAACTAAATCATTGACCTTGAGATTAGGAACACGTTTGAACCATTTGTTCTTTTGTTGGAGAGTATGTAAATAATCACGTTGCCAGATTCGCCAAAAGGTTTGTGTTATCTTTTGAAGTAACTGCCAACGAGAACGCGGTGTTTTAACATCGACCATTGGGGACTCGGGTAACGACGCGAGTGGACCATTGACAAGAAAATGTCCAGGCGTTAATACGTCTGTTTCATTAGGGTCCGGTGAAATCGCGCAAAGTGGACGCGAGTTGAGAATGGCTTCGATTTTTGTTAAAACTGTACTCATTTCTTCATACGTCAGAACTTGAGTACCCACCACCCGCTTGAGGTGGTACTTGGTGGCTTTGATGCCACTTTCAAATATTCCTCCAAAGTGAGGTGCACTCGGTGGATTAAATTTCCACTTGATGCCGCGGGCGGCAAGCCCATCCGCTATCTCAGGATAGTGATACCGCAATTCCACTAGGATATCTTTCATTTGTCTATTCGCACCTACAAAATTAGTACCACAATCGCTAATAATCGTGCTACAAATGCCACGACGTGAGACCATTCTATCTAAAGCAGCCAAGAAAGCTGCTGAGCTTAGCTCTGTAACGACTTCTAGGTGCACCGCTTTCGTGCTAAGACACACGAATAAGCATACGTACGCCTTGAAGGTGTGTGCTTTTCGTCGACGACTCTCTTTTAGAATGAATGGGCCACCAAAATCTATTCCGGTAGTGTCAAAACAACGACTAGGTTGTAACCTGGCGGCTGGGAGTTTGCCCATTTCGGGTTGACAAGGTACCGGTTTGACTTTAAAGCATTGTACGCATTTAGAGCATACTGAACGAATGAGTAGACGACCACCTATGATCCAGAATTTCCGTTGGATCAAAGACTGTAAAGTTCGGGGTCCACAATGCAGATACTTGACATGAAAATTTTCTACAATCAAGCGCGATAAAGCACAAGTCTTAGACAAAAGAAGAGGGTGTACTGCAGAAACCGGTAACATGGCATTATCAATTCGTCCCCCCACTCGCAGCATACCTGCACTGTCCAAAAATGGGGACAGTTTTTGAATAGGTTTAGAGCAAACTTGATTTTGAGCGACCTTTTCGAGCTCATCTTTCAAAGAATTACTTTGTGCATATTTTACAAGCAGCATCAAAGAAGAGTCTAGCTCTGCAGTGGAAAGAGAAGAAAGCGCTCGATTCTCTTTCTTGCGTCTTATATTTGAAGAAAACCGCAATACCCACGCGAGCACTCTTGTCAATTCAGATAATAAGGAATATTTGCTAAGGAGCTGACCTATTAAGTCTTCTTCCGGGGCAACCGTGAGAAGAGTTTGCGCCACTGAAGGTTTCATTTCCGGTAAGACCGTGTCCGGCAGTGAAGGCAATTTAGATGGCCATTCCGATGGCGGTTTTGAAAGCCATGCTGGACCTGACCACCAGAGGGGATGCTCGATAAGTTCAGCGCAACTAATACCGCGACTACAGCAGTCTGCCGGATTATCCTTGGTGGATACATAGCCCCAGCACTGAATGTCGACCTCATCGGTTACTTGAACTACCCGGTTTGCAACAAACATTTTAAGCAAATGTGGGGGCGTGTTCAACCAAGCCAATGTGGTGGTGCTGTCTGAGTATGCTCGAACTAAATCAATATGTAATTTGGACTTGAGCAGATTATACATGTGGCTCAGAACCTGAGATAGCAACACTGCTGCACACAGCTCGAGTCTGTTCACTGTCGTGGGCTTCAAGGGCGCCACCTTGGACTTACCTATCAACAGTCGAGAGACAGTGGCACTTGGCGTCACTGCGCACAAATATACACAACAACCATAGCCTTTGAGAGACCCGTCACAAAATCCGACTAAATGATTTTGATGAGTGTTTACGGGAAGCACACTACGCGGCATTTTGATTTGTTGAATATCATGTAGATTTGCAGCTATGATATGCCATCGCTTGGCTAAGTCATGAGGAATGGGTTCGTCCCATTCTAAATTCAGTTTCCACATGTCCTGCAAGAGTGACTTTGCAGAGAAAATCAATGGGGAAATCCAGCCAAGGGCATCGAAGATTCTCGCCGTGATCGAAAGTATTGACCTTTTGGTAAATTTTATGTCAAAATTGTCCGAAAAGGAATACGAGAAGTTGTCAGAGGAGGGGTCCCACTGGATACCTAGGATCTTGATAAATTCCTGACTTCCTTCGTCGAAGGTCTTAGGAGTTTGACAATGCTCAGGAGGAATATCAGCTAATAATTCGGAATTGTTTGAACTCCATTTTCGAAGTTCGAATTGACCTTGAGCCAACAAAGAAGTCAAATCTGTTTTTAACTGTCTAGCTTCCTCCAAGGAGGAACAGCCAGTAGTAATGTCATCCATAAACGTATCTTCGCGAAGGACTTCGGCGGCACGAGATACATACTCCGAACCGTGGTCGTCGGCCAACTGGCGCAGAGTGCGAATGGCCAAGTATGGTGAGCTACTGACGCCATATGTGACAGTGGCCAACTCATATTCGACGAGTGGAGCGTTCGGTTGGTCACGCCAAAGGATGTGTTGGTAGGACCTGTCTTCAGGTTGAACGAGAATTTGGCGGTACATTTTGCAAATGTCCGCTGTGAAGACAATAGTATGCAGTCGAAACCTTGTGACTAAATCGATAATGTCGACTTGAAGTTTGGGTCCGACATGAACTATGTCATTTAAAGACTTATTGATAGAAGTCTTGCTACTGGCGTCGAATACAACGCGCAGACGTGTAGTAGAACTTTCGGGTCTAATTACACAGTGGTGCGGTATAATATACTTGGCTTCAGTAGACGAAGCGACTGCTGGTTGCATGTGACCAAGGTCTTCGTACTGACGCATAAATTCTGTATATTCAGATTTCAAATCGGAATCACGCTCGAGACGTTTTTCTAAATTTAGGAACCGATTCAAGCTGCAACGACGAGAGTCTCCAAGAGGCGGGGCATCATCCCTCAACATGAGTGGAACAACGTAACGGCCTTCAGGAGTTCGGTAAGTACCTTCTTTATATTTTTGTTCACAGATATCATCTTCAGGGATCGAGATGGCGGGACGCGGCGGTTCTTCAGTCTCCCAGAACCTCTTAACGATGTCCTCGAGCGCACAAGTGGCAGTAAGGAGTGACGTTACCGGTTGGGATACCGCCCGCGACAAAGAGTGGTGCAAGAGCTGACCGCTAATAACCCAACCAAAAACACTTTCGAGAGCGCAAGGAAGGCCCGGACCTGGTGAGTAACGAGCGCCGGTGTAGATTTGATCGAAACACTCAACTCCTAACAAAAGATCCACCGAACTCGATCGATAAAAATTGTCATCCGCTAAATCCAGATGAGAAAAATGACCGTGTACCACAGCAGGTAATGGGGATGAAGGCATCGATGTGGTGATATTAGGTAACACCACAAAAGGCAATTCGAATGTGGGAGTATCACTTTGGCGCGGCATAATCGAGCCAAAGGTAACACCCTTGATATCAAGTACCGAACTTTGACCTAAACCGGTAACATTCATTTTGCATTTCTTGATGGGTAGCCCGAGTCGTCGAGCACACGAAGTCGTTATAAAGGAATCCATCGAACAGCTATCAATAAGGGCGCGCGCACACTGATGCGAGCCCTCCGCATGCCGCACGCGCACTACCGCGGATCCTAATATTTTCGTACGCGGAACGTTTGAATTTCCCGCGCCTGACACGGTCGCAGCGCTCGTGAGCGCCGTGCTTGAATTAGTATTATTTTCTTCCCTTTTATCATTATCACGGGATGGCTGGTCTACATGTAACAACGTGTTATGTTTAGATGCACAAAGGGAACAACTATTTTTACTGGGGCAACTGTTTGCCTCGTGACCCGCGCGCAAACAATTAAAACAAAGTTTCATTTCCAACACTAATTGCCGACGCGGCTGAACACGTAACGATAGGAATTTTGCACATCGATAGATCGAATGTGAAGATTGACAACACGGGCAAATTGGTTTTTCTTTGTTTTGATACCTATTATTGTTTTGCGACGTGGATGCAACTAAAGTTGTCTTTGTTTGCGTCGTGAAATTATTTTTCCTATTATTATTACGAATTTGTCTATTATGCGAATTAGAAGTAGAAACAGACCCGGTTTGACTCACTTCTAATATTTTTACGTAACCTTGCAAGTATTTTATTAACTCATCAAATGTGGGTATTTCGCTAATATTCTGCAACTCGAATCGTTGGCGAGTCTCGCTGTCCAGTGCACGCGAAGCGATATAAAACAATAAAAAATCACTAAGGTTGTGAATCGACAGCGACCGTAAAGCATTTACATTTTCATATAAGGTATTCAATAAGCTTGATAGATTATCAAGTGATGGTTTATTTATTTGACTAGCAGTTACCAACTTGTCAACATACGCGGTAGCCAGAACACGCTTATTGTCGTACCTATCGAGCAAAGCCTCGTAAACAATACTATAATTCGCAGCCGTGACAGGTAATCCCTTCGCTATAGTTGCAGCGAAACCGCATAAGCATGAGTTTAGATATTGAAACTTTTCCGCATCGGATAGCGTAGCATTGTGGTGGATCAAAGCCACATAACTATCTTTAAAACTTTGCCAGTTTTCAATGCTCCCATCGAACTTTGGAATTTCTAGTTTAGGTAGTTTAACGTGTGGACTCTGAGTCTCTTTCACTGGACCACCAGCATTACAACTGCTACCCGCACCCGATAAGATTGAATCCTCGAATTCCACAACCGAAAAATACAACTCGTCAAACGCTAGTAAAGTTGCGTTATCAATAACGGATTTCGGACGCAAAGTTATTTCCAACTTATTTATACGGTCGTTGACCTCGACGAAATTTTCTTTTACCTTTTCGACCGATTTATATCTAGTGCGAAACGACGATAGTTTAGATTTATCAGTGGTAGCAACTTTAGACAAATCGAACAATATTTGAATACATGAAAATTCATATTCACGCCTTTTAATTAGAGATTGTAATTCGGCTTCCATCTTCTCTGTCATTATTGAATCTAATTAATAACACTTAATAGATAATAAGATCAGACGAAACAGAAACTAACCAAATACAAAGTTGCGTAAGCTATTATAATATATTACCTGTTAGCAAGTAAGTATACCAAATTTGTAATGCTAGAACAACCTATTTGTGTCACCCACCTACTATCTGCAATTACACACAAGTAGGTATAATGTATTTTATCCTATCGTTACAGAGAAAACGTTACAGTTAATTCAAAGTTTAAGTTTGGTCAATTACGCACTTATTGAATAGGACGTAATCAGGAAATAAAACAATTGAATGTACCTAATTTCGTAAATAGAACCTAACAAATCTGTACCTAACTTAGATTCGAGCACACATTAATTAAATCTACTGTTCGACAACTAAGTTGCAAAATCAGCCTGTTTCTTATAAAGGGTAAACTAGAATTTTGGACAACTATAGGATTGGAACCGATTAGATTAATTGAAGTTTTATGCTGACTAGTTCTTAGGTTAGGTATTATGTAGGTAGAATTGTTACTCGAACGTTCGCTCGGGTGGACCGCGCCACGACTGGTAGGTAGGTATGCTGGTTCGAACAACGAGCGACGATACGAGTTATGATACAATAATTACAAGATTATGAGTTTTGAAATAATGCAAGTAAACAAGATCGGCTATTTGATGTTTTATAAGAAACAAAATAGCATTGATTGTTTGAACTAGGAATATGACGATTATTTATATCTACCTACAAGTAAACTCTTGTTGATTTAGACTTGTAAGTGATTAATAAAAATGAGGACTTGTTCCTCACAGGAGGCACCATTTATGTTAGATACTCGCGAAGAAAGGCTGATTCTACAACGTAGACATCGCGCAACGTAAATTTGACTACGCTTAATGAGCGAGGGAACCGTCGGGCCACCACCAGGATAAAGAATGGATGATCAGAAGGACTCACCACACCTCGCATGAAGAAATGTTCGCCGGCGATAAAGTCTGTGTTAATCTATCCTTTTCACGAGGGTCTTCACTAGAATCACACACAAATTACACTCGCGCGCGCTAGGAAGAAAACTCAAATCGCCATATTTTATTTCACACGAAACGTTATTATGTTGGCGCCACTGTTTTCTCTCTCGTTCAGACAGTTCAGTTGGCAGGGCGCGAGGCGCGGCAAATTTGAAATAGGAAAGGAACATGTCATGGATAAGGATTCTTTGCCAGGATTGGCGTGTAGCCGTAACAAGCCCGTTTAGAAGAATGAGAAGATACACTTAATATGGCTATGTCGTTACTCTGGACATTTCCAGTAGAATTGCTTATTTCGTGATGAATAAGCAATTGTTTAAATGCATTCACAAACTGAGCAGCTGTTGGGTTTGGACACCAACCTCCTCGGCTGCGTATTGCACAAAAAAATAACTCCGCTGAGTTTGTATGTCAATACATAATCAAGTTCGGGGTTTTCTGCTCTAACATACGTGTCGTAAATATGAAGTATGTGGTATTTATTAAAGATCTACTTACGTTTCATAACACTCCACAATCCATCTTCTCATCTTTTGATATCGCATCAATTTGTGTAACTCATTTTTATATATATTCTTTGTATTATTACATCTGGAAAGCATATTTAGTTATTTCTGACTGTTTTAAATATCTAAACTTAAATTATATTCGTAATTTATAATTCTTCTTGTAATATTTTTCTACTGTGACGTTTTATCTGACATGACATATGTCTGTCTATTTTATTTTCTTAAAGCCATAGACATACCATAGGTACCATGGACTATAATACCTAGACCTTTCCTTAAGCTAGTTGTACATTATTGTAAGGTCAGAGCAGACTGACCCGCCTTTGTAAAGCCGTTTTTATTCCTTCTTTCTGGTCTTATTGAGATTTGAATTTGAAATTTAGAAAGGATTGCAAATCGAATGAAAAACGGGTTTCAGTTCTTTTTAGTCTAGAATCTGGTCTGAACGCTGACAGTGGGTGATACTGAGTATATATTACGAAGTGTATTTTCTATTCTTAAAACTCTTTAAAAGCCTTAAACCTGTGAAACTTTTATGTAAATTTACTATTTTCTGAAGTGCTTTAAAATATATACTGTGAGTGATATATCGTGTATGATTTACCCACGTATCTGGCTACTAGCCGTTTCACTGCTGACCTGCCTGCCTTTCCTGACCGTATGCCTGTTACTCCGTCGTGGTGCCTGCTCACGTGTCTCTCTCGAGCATACCACGACGGTTTGAAGAGTTCCAGTCCGTCCAGTTGTCTGCCTTACCTGTCCGATTGCCTGTTTGTCCGTCGAGGTGTCTGCTCACCTAACTACCTCGGACATTCTACGACTTCCTGCCCGACCTACTGCCTGGATACCTGCCCACGTCGCGCGGAGCCGGCCCTTTAGTTTTATACTTCTTTATTCTTTATTTTTTATAGCTTTAATTTAATTTTTAACTTGATTTTAATAACGTGGCTTACGTATAGCTCTCCGGCGCTATACGTAACGCTACAAGTACCGATATAACTGCATTGTAAAACCCCAAAAAACCTGCTTTGCGACGTGATTTTACCAACAATGTATCATTAGCAAGCTTTAGTTGACTAAGATAATTGATTTCTGCCATTATTTTGGCCCGCCATCTGTTTTCATTGCTAGTACTGAGTGGGCTTTTATAACCAATGCCCCATGGATTTCTCACATTCAAAAAATCAAAAATACGGTCAACTGCCCTAATGAATCTAACTGTGGGAGCAGAACCTTTAAATTCTGGAATTTCTAAATCCTTATCACAAAATTCAATGGCATCGGCGACACTGTTGCTTAGGGTTTGGGCGGCAAGATAGATCTTCATCACCATTTTTCTATAATTTACGTGTAAATTTCTCAGCCGATGCCCTAATCTTAGACCGTCGCTCTCCTGCAAAGCTGCCAAATTCTCTATATACTCACACTTGATAAAATTTTGTTCGTGGTCTTTGAGTACCTTTAAATCACCTATACAATTTCTAATGTTTTTATGGCAGGGGTCAAATACTACATAAACCTTGTGACTTCTATTTGAAGGGTGATAAAAGAAAGGTTTTGTGTTGCTTCCTGATTCTAAAACTGCTCCTAGTTTAGCAACTGTTGAAAAATGCTCCGGCGGCCCATCTAAAGTCAAGGAGCATATTTCAAATAAAACATCGTGCAAGCGAATTAGAGCCTGACGAATAAGGGCACTCTTTGTATCAGCAGATAATCCATTGATAAAAAAATAGGCGATTGGTATTTTCCAATTACCTTTTAAGGGAACAATCATAAAAACCAATGCGTCTTTACAATCCGATAAATCATTACTTTCAGAATCGATATCAAGATCAACATGACCACGCGTTACACCATCGCGACTACGAGTACAACTTTTCTTTAAACTCATTTCATCCATAATTAAAGCACATATTCGTTTTTCACCTTTTTGTTTTGCTTGGTCGCTTTTAAGTTTCAAAGCATTAAAACATTCATCAGAGAACCCAAGATTCGCATCGACAGAACTGTACCATGAACGTGGATGGACTTGGAACTTGGATGTGGTAATGCTAAATTGTTATTTTTTTCTTACAAAGTTGTATGCTTTTGGCGAGTAAAAATGGAGAGTTTTCGCAAAGGATCTTAACTCTGGTGGATACTTAGAACGGTTTACACTTCCGCCAGTATTTAATGACATCCTTTTAAGCAACTGTGGCTTAAAATCATCATACTGATTTAACATATCCGCACAATCATCACCAATCATTTTTCTTTTCTTTAATTCACCAATTACAGTGCGTTAACTAGAGACGCTGACCTTTAAACGTTTCACATGTTGTGACAAGACTTTTATACGAACTCTTGATTTCCTCAAAGAATTTTTAACTCTCTGCAATGCTTTTTTGGATGACTTAGGAGTGTTTTCATAACGATGATCATGCTTGATATTTTCACAGACTTCGGAGAGAGGCCTAGCCATCTTTGAGGTAGTACTCTGTTGCAGATCACAGCTTATACTTCGATGCCTTCGACCTGAAAACAAAATTTCTGTTAATCAACAATTAAACTAAAAATCAAAAGTAAAAATAAATATACAGTAAATAAGTAGTACATAGTCGACCCGATACCGGTACTGATGGAGCCATTATATATTTCAGCTTACTTAATATCAGCTAAGCAATGTTTGTGGCCAATGAAAAAGTACTTACAACTCAAGTTGTTGTCACTCTGTTCCATGATTAGTCTTCTTTTTACTTCTACAGCTATTGTCCCAGTTACGGAGGGTGTAGGTGTAACCATCCTTGTTAATGATACAGAAGGTGTTGGGGCATCCATCTTTTCGTGTGTTGAAGGAGAACTTTCTACCTTAGACCTAGCCTTCTTTGAGGCAATACTGTTTTTCGGGTCGCAACTTGTGCTTCGACGCTTTAGACCTAAAAACATAATTTTTGTTTATCAACTACTAAACCACAAATGAAAAGTAAAAATATATCATAGCATAGAGTGCGCTATATATACGTACGCACGCATAGCACTCCACCCGCGACTTCGTTCGCATGATTTCGTATTGTATTCATCTACTTTATTATTTGTCGATAACTACGGTTTAAGTTAGGATTTACGAAACTTTAATGACGTGTCCGATAAAATTTAACTAAATAAAGGGCCCGTGGGTAAATAACAGTCACACCGGTCATTCGATCAAAACCTCAGTCATGAGGCTTTACAATAAGATCCATAGCGAGTACACCACTCACCATCTAATACTATGAAGAAGACAGTGCAGTGGAGCTTTCGCACGAGTCTTATGATAAATATGGGTAAAACTAAGATAATTTTAAGTACCCATGTAGCACCCATTCCCATGAAAGTCGGTGACTTTACAGAAGGTATGTATGTGTGTATGTAACAAGTTTGTATGCAAGTATCAAATTACATGCTCCTTTTGCAAATACCTATGCAGTCTTGCACAACTAACTTTCACTTCCATACACAAGTAAAGGCACCAGCCCACTATTGTGAAAAGATTGTTGAAGAACCTTTTTGTATATGGACTGGCTGGTCACAATCGCTGTAATAGGAGAATAATGTATTACCCTGTGAGCTAGTAAACATCGCCAGCGACTCTTAAAAACCCCAATGCAGCGCTCGAACACATTGCGAGTGTCAACATGAATTTTTGAAGATCTTAAGATCTTTACGCGTATCTGGAGTCTCCTGAAAAAATAAGTCAGTATAGGCAATCTTGTTTAATTTTATCTACAACAAAAATATAATATAATGTATAATGAATATTTTGGTTACCTATTAGCCAGCATACTTCGTCTTCATCATGTAAGTTCGCATGAAATTTTGGACAGGATACTGATTCTAAATATGGGAGTCACCCCAGAATGACGCATCATTATATTGAATGTGTAGGTCGGCATCACAAATCTAAAAGTTATACAAACATTTAAATCCCATCAAATATCCTGCCATATATACTATACAAATAGTACCTATGTATGTTCTAGTAGTGCGGGTATTTTTTTATTAATATACTTATAACACTGGTTACACTTTTAATAATCAAGTCTCTGTTCATGTTCAAATTATCAGAAAGATATAATTAATTACAAAAACTTAGACACAACTTAATTACAAAAAGATATTAGTCAAAGAAAGAAATATACCTACTTACAATTTACTACATTAAAACTAATAAAGCTTTCTGTTGAAATAAGCTTCCTCAATTTCATGACGTCAGATTACAGCAACATGGGTTCCATCAATGCGACCCAACACACCGGGCAATTGAAACATATCCATAAATCTGAAATCAAATAATTAGGATTATTATGTATTTATTTAATACATAATAAAATCAAACACTATAAGTAAATTTGCATTACATAAATGCTGATTCTCATAATTTTTTGTGTAAAACAATGCGGTAAATAATAGTCATAGATGTTTATGACTTTATATTATACTAGTTGTTCCCAGCGGCTTCGCTCCCGTGTGCCACACTATGTCACTCAGAAATAATGTAGCTTTCGAGCCTATTTATAATATTGGTATAGATACGAGTATATAGGTATTCCACTTGTTTTCGTTGTTATCTCATTTCATACTCACTTCCTTATTACAGAACCCCTCTCTTCCTGTGTCATAGAAAAACTAATATATTTTCAAAGAATCTCAATGCTGTTGAGAGCCTCAGTAACCTAAAACAGAAGAAATAAATAATTTAACTTTGCCAACTTATGTCTAACACACTTTGTAAAGATTAAACTTAACAATATGTACTTAGAGGTTTAAAAGTTACCTTAAGCTGAGGGCGAACTGCAGAATTACGACGCCGTTTTAGAAGTGGAAACACTTCCTCATAAAGCTTCAAGAATTGAAGTTTGGTGAACCTAAAGTTAGCCACGAAGTTATTGTGGTGTGGCAAATCGAGAGGGTTGCTGGCACTACTCAAAAGACTACGGTTTACTTTATTTTAAGAATTGCTTGAGGAGCTCCTCTTCTCCGAGATGGACCAAACAACCTCGTGACATTGTGAATGCTAAAAAAAAAAAACTAATTAGAAGATAACTAAAAGTGAGGTTAACTTCACGCTACTTGGAGCTCTCGAGTATTTCGGCGGTATGCAACAATTGATAATCCATTCCATTGATAATCACTCGGATGGACCGATCCCTCAGAACCAATCGCACAGAACACTAGGCAGACCGAAGGAAGTAAGAGCGTAGCCCGTCGGGGCCACTTTTACAATTTTACACACGGATTAATTTCACACTAAGGGCCTCGTTCACCATCTCCAAGTAAAGCGATGATTAGTTATGTCCAGGATACCGTTATGTGGCACGTAAAAGTTGCGAGTATCTTTTGTCAATTTCACAAACTAAATTATAGGTTCGAGTAACAACGTACCGGTTAAGTGAATGCCTTAACAAATCTTGCGTTACATTCGTTCAATAATACGTCAATGTTACTCGGCAAATGCCATTACCAGATGTCAATTTTCATTTGTACTTTTTTTTAGGGTATGCGTCGTGCCTGGCGTATCTAAACACTTTAACTATCTTTCTTTTTTAGGGTTCCGTAGCCAAATGGCAAAAAACGGAACCCTTATAGATTCGTCATGTCTGTCTGTCTGTCTGTCTGTCTGTCTGTCTGTCTGTCCGTCCGTATGTCACAGCCACTTTACTCCGAAACTATAAGAACTATGCTGTTGAAACTTGGTAAGTAAATGTATTCTGTGAACCGCATTAAGATTTTTATACAAAAATAAAAATAAAACAATAAATTTTGGGGGTTCCCATACTTGAAACTAAAACTAAAAATATTTTTTTTCATCAAACCCATACGTGTGGGGTGTCTATGGATAGTTCTTCAAAAATGATATTGAGGTTTCTAATATTATTTTTTTCTAAACTAAATAGTTTGCGCGAGAGACTCTGCCAAAGTGGTAAAATGTGTGTCCCCCCCCCTGTAACTTCTAAAATAAGAGAGTGATAAAACTAAAAAAAATATATGATGTACATTACTATGTAAACTACCAGCGAAAATTGGTTTGAACGAGATCTAGTAAGTAGTTTTTTTTTTAATACGTCATAAATAGTAAACCGCAATTTACCAAGTACGGAACCCTTCGTGCGCGAGTCCGACTCGCACTTGGCCGGTTTTTTATATTTATGGTGTTTTTTCATCTGGGTTGGTATGCATGTGGTTTTAATATGTTATAGTGCCCTATTGTCTAGAAGTTCAGTAGATTTGATAGTTTATTAGTAAAACAACTTGAAAAATAAAAAAATACCAATCCTCTTGCGATTTATAGATTATTTTATGTTTTATAAGGTTAAGCACTTGGTTTACTGCATAATTCAATAGACGAATTCTAGCAAAAAAATAGTGACATCTAGGCCCGTAAAATAATCAACACAGCATTTAAATACACCAATCCTAGGAACTCGTTGCGTCGTAACATGTTCTAATTCATCCAATTGATGATTAATCAAGTCAAATAAATCCATTTTTATTAATAAATTGTAAAATAATCTATACAAAATTACAACGGACAACTTTTAACTAATGGGTAAACTCGCTAATGGGCAGATGTCGTGGCAAGTAAGATATGGGTCAGATAATCTTATAATTAGTGCTACTCGAACGTCGTGAAATTCGCACATGACGTTACGGGTGACTTTGACTGGCGGTTAACCTATTCGACACTATAAATGCAGATGGTGAACGAGGCCCTAAATCATTTTTCACAAACAACCAAGAAGATGTTGACTTACACTTTTACGTGTTAATTTAGAAACTAATACGAGTAAATCATAAAAATGAGTGCAACGACAAATCCTAGGCGCCAAAAATTATTGGACTCATCAATGTGTGCATCAATGATAGCGACGAAATGAGTTAACGTTTGTCAAATTCATCAATGACAGCAACGAAAGGAGTTAACGCTTGTCAAATATATGAAATTTGCAATACATAATACCAATATGTGAAGTTTTCTCTCGATTCTGCCGCTTTCGTTCACTTTTACAATCAATTCTACGTCAAAATATTGGTCTGGGAAAGGGAAAGATTCAACTTCTTTCGTTTTCAGAGTGTATTTGTGTGTGTTTTTTGGAAAGAAACAGTTTGATTCCTTTGCCGAATTCACTTACACAATTATTAGGCGAAAACATCGTGAGGAAATCGGCATGTCCTAGAACCAAAAATTCCAAGACAACCCGCACTGGGCCCGCGTGGTGGATTACGGCCCATTCCCTCTCACATAGAGGACGCCTGTGTCCCAGCAATAGAAACATTAATAGGCTGATGATGTGTGATGTGAAACCATGTAATACATACACGGTCAATCTTTAATTGATAATTTATTACTAATTATATCTTAAATTTTTCTTTCCGAGTAGTTGAAACAAAAATAATTTCAATAAACAATGTCACATAACTTTGGCGTTATTCTAAAAAAGGTTGAAAGGAAACGTATAATTATTTTAGTGTTTCGCAGTGTTGCTAAAAATATATGTCGCCGCGGAGGCGTGGATTTGCTGATTCGTTATCCAAAAAAATTAATTTTAATTGTCAATTAAAACAAACTCGATAATCCTGAAATCTCTTGAGATATTGCTAGGACTATTTATAGGTCCATATTAGTGGTTTTGGGTTCAGCGACATCTATTGACTTATTGTGGAATCAGTTATTGATCTGTTTGAATGAAGATCATTTGTTATGCTAATTTCAATGTTTAATTAATACTAGATGTTTAAATAAAACGGGCACACTTATTGTAGGACTTTCAGATTTGTTCTCATTTTAACTATTGCACATTTGACGAAGTAAATGTGTTTGATTATGTTATTCTTATTACGCAAAGTTGTCAACAATGGCGGATGTTATAATTTCTATGACCAATAACCAGATTTAATAATTAATACGAGAACTAAACAAATTTGAGTGAATGATTAAATACTAAAAAGTCATAAGACTATTTTACACAGCTATTTAATAATGAGAAACTTTCTGATTAGTAAGATAAAATAAGATTGTCAGATCACCGGAAACTTGGATAGTTTTATTATTAGATGAATATTTCAATAATAAACTACAAACAACTTTGTATTTGTGAGTATTGGGGTTGTTTAATGTTAAAATAATGTTTGCTAGCTTTATTCAACTATCCAAGTAATTAGTGTCTAAATAAGAAAAATATGAAAGTTCCGCCCACTTAGAACGCGCATCGCGCTTACTGTGTGTGAAAAATAATAACTGATTAATAAATCTAATTGAGTAGATGTTTGAAAACCTAATAAACATGTAACGTTAATTGCCATAAAGTGATTGTGTAATCTATAAAAAGATTAAAAAGAGTATTCTGGAGTTTTTTGCTAGATCTTCTCCAGCGATTGACGAAGGCTTTGCGATCTAGCGAGCCACACGATGTGGTTTTAGCTTCAGGTTCATTTGAAAACTCAAAGTGCCTGTAACTAAGTCAAATAAATACTCTGAGTTTCAAATCCAGTGTTGTGTGTTATTGAAGTTCACCCGTTCCTATCAAGAATATAGGAATTGCCTCTAGGCATTGGGGTTAATGATGGTGGTCCTATGATTCATAGGTACTTCGACGTGACATATATATTATATAGTTCTATATAGATTTCATATAAATTAAATTATGTTAAGTTTATATAATTTAAATCATACACACACAAAGATACTCGGCACACACATCACACACAAGGTCACAAGATTTTGTTATTTTCTTAAAAGTACCATGTATTCGGCTATGCTTTCACCCGAGTTTTGTTTCCTCTGGTGAAATTTATATCGCTCGGCTAATACTCTTGGCTTAGGTTGCAGGTGCTTTGCCATAATGGCGGCTATGTACGCGAAAGTTTTTGTGTCCGGCTTGTCCGGTGTACACCAATTGACTAATAGCTCGTCGCTCTCCGCCCCCATCAATGTGATTAACGACGTCACCCATAATTCCTTTTTTATTTCATTGACTATGAAATAATTTTCCATACACACCACATATAATCTCCAATCATCCGTCACTCTGAATTCACCAACTTTGCCGATGATCATCTTATTTGGTTGTTTACCTTTGCCAGAAGAAGTTTTGACGTTGATTTTTTGGGATTTTTTGTTTGTTATCCTCGTCGCCACTGAGATGTATTGACCAGGGGTTCAGGTACAAAGAAAACGCAAGCTTCGTCCAATGGCGCTTGTATTCGGAATGACACACTGACAGATGACAACTTATACGCAGTTCCTGTTGAACTCGAATGAAAGGTCAAAAACACACTATATACATAACAGATTCAATATTGCCTCAGCATCTGGCCGGTCTACCAGGGAAGAATGGAAGGCATTTAAAACAGCAGCTCATATCTTAAGGTCATCCATTAGGTGGGAGGATTACCAGGATAGAATGGAAGGCATTTAAAACAGCAGCACATATCTTAAGGTCATCCATTAGGTGGGAGGATGCTACATTAAAATATTCTTGACGAAATAATTAAAATTATAGTTTAAATCGACCATTAACAACCTCCACA
Source organism: Orthosia gothica (assembly GCA_949775005.1). Classification (NCBI taxonomy): domain Eukaryota; kingdom Metazoa; phylum Arthropoda; class Insecta; order Lepidoptera; family Noctuidae; genus Orthosia; species Orthosia gothica. Next base: position 45,760,138 of record OX459035.1, read on the forward strand.
ACCCACCTACACAAAGTTGTAGAAAGTAGTGCTTGGTGCTATGGTGACCTAACACACCTTTCTTGTAATGATAGGATATGGTAAAAGTTAAAAGTCTTGGATTATAAGGGAAACAACTATATTGAAACACTTTATAACACTAGATACACGAAATAGTAAATTATGGTAAACTATATGACTAAATTAATGGTAAAAAGTATGGTAAAATGGTTGTGGTTTTGGTTATGAGTACGTGGTGTCTCTGACGAGATCTAAACGCGAACTGGCCCACATTTTGGTAACCGAGCGAAGGTGCATATTTGCGTTTGATGCAATTATGCATTTTCGCTGCGTGTTCGGTTTAAACTCGAACAACAAGCCTACTTCTATTTGCAATTATTGTTGACAGTTGGGTTGCCCCTGCTTCTAAAAATTCAGATTTATAACCTTGTATATATTTTCTAATAAATGCAGGGCACCTCTGCCCAGGATCAAATATCACCAGGTCTAAAATATTGCCTGTACGGGATATTTATTTTCATTTAATTTTGAAATTTATTTATTATGTATCCACCAGTTCCCACTAACAGAAAAGGCTTAACTAATTTACGGTATTTGTGGAGGCATTTAAGAAATTTATTGATAAAGATAATTCGGTGACTTCTGTATATATTATGTAAGTTTCATTGAAAATTATTATTGGTTTCCTTTCTTCCCTGTTACCGAACAAGCCCTCGGGTATTGCCAAGTATTTATTTTCACGGGTTATAGGTAAACCTAAATGGCTAGGGACATATTGTGTCACTAAAGCTTCTCGAGCCTTTTTTAGTAGACGCGTGACATTCAATTTGCTCATTCTAAATAATGTAGCTAGTCTCTCGTGGGAATCTCCTGTAAGAGATTTTACAAAAAATAAAGCTGTTATTAGAATTTTAAAATTTCTTCGAACTGGGTCCCCCAGTCAAGAAGAAATTCATTAAAGACAGTTGAAAGTTGAAATTTTTCTAAATACATTATTTAACATTTCCAAATTGAAAATATGGTCCCAATCATATGTGGCAAACCCTTGCGTTTTCAACTATATATACATTTTTTATAGTTCGATAGAATATTTTTTCTCAAGAAGCCAGGCACTACGTGACGTTCTATGTTTGTACACCCTTGTACAAAACAACTGGAACTAGACATACCAACTTTTAGCTCTTAAATATCCTAATTCTGGTTCAACAAATAAGCTGCATTTTCTATGATGCAAGCAGAGCCCTCAACTTTTCGCAGTACTGCTAATTGTTCCAGCGCAATATGCTCGTGTACCTTACCGTACTGAATTGATTTCACGTGGTCTAATTTTGCTCCACAAAGCAAACTTTTCAACAGAGGTCTTCATTTAATGAGGCCTCTTTTACAAATTTTATCAAAACTAGATGCAGTCAATAGCTGACTTCATTCTTTTATCCATTCCATGGAATCCGATTGCTATATAGTTCTTCTTTGAAGAACTTTTCTTTCCACTTCTGTGTGGATTCTTTTTTTTAAATTTTCCGTTTTAGCAAAATCATAATCAATTTCATTTAAGTCTGGTTTTTGACAAAAAGCACCATAATCTTTATCCATGTTATTATGGTTTTTGTTTGAAGAAGAAGTTGATAATAGTCTGCCGCTGGATTTCGATTTAAAGCGTATTTCCTTTTTCTTCAATCCAAGATAGCTTATAAATATGTTAGGTTTTTTGTGTATGATTTTATTGTACACGTAGGTTTATGGCTGTTTAGTGTTAAATGCCACAACAGACGTTTGGCAACTAGCTGCAAAATATTTTGTAGTTGAGAAATAAATTCGTTTTCCGCCCAAAATTTTTGCGACAACACTGTTGAAAACCGCCGCAATATTACTCTTGACGTTTGAAACAAATTTTAAAAGCCGCCATATTGGATTTTGTATTTTACTCCATTTTCAGCATCAGCACCCCCGAAAACCTTGAAAATGACACCCATGGCGATAAAAAACCGCTTGAAAAATAATCACAAGCCCCCCATTATTAGTTTTTGAACCAACCTCTGTCGTTAAAACTATTTCAATGATATTCAAAATCCCCCCGATCCTCCGCACAATTTCGAAAAGTGTCATACAGAATATTAACACACAGACAGTTAATTATTTCGACACGGTCCCAAATTTAGAAAAACAATAGTTTCAACTACTAATTGCTTCGACAGAGCATATCATTATTCGACTAGCATTAGTCCGACGGAACATGCTTCGAAAACATACACCTTCGAAAAAGACTACTTCGGCAGAACCCTTCTTCGATAATATGCACTTCTTCGGCGGATCTCTATTTCGACGGAACATATCTTGGGAATACGAGTATACTGCTCTGAAATGTGACAATAATAATTGAATCTATAATAAGAATTGGAGGAGCTCGTGGCTAAATAATAATAGCCGCTCGGGTCGATCTTCATTTGTCGTGTTCGGTGGTTCGATGGCCATCCATCCACGGATGCAGGGGATTTTAGACGCTGGTATATATGGCAAAACTAAAATATATTTTAACTTGTGGGCAAATTCACTATCATTTATGTATTTTTCATTCATTCCAGCCTCTTCAATGTGTCGCCAAATAATTCGTTAAAGATAAATAAACAACATTTTTTCTTTGCGCTGGGAAATTACGCTTACTAGCATTAGGAGCATTATTTGAAAAAACTATCGCCGTCGCGCTGCGCCCGACCATGCGAGCTATCAATGTGTGAACGAGTAGTGTATTTGTGTGCGTAAGAGCACGCCGCGGTGGCTGACAGATTTCGGTGCACGCGCCCTCGCCCCGAGTACAGAATCGCTTTACACTTTACGAAAAAAATTAAAGAAACGATGAATTTTGGAGAAATGTCGAACCAAAATAATGCCTTCCGTCAGAAATAACTGATGATCGTATACCATGAAATTTACCTGTAAGTGAAGAGATTGAAATTACGACAAAATAAATGCACATTTTTACACGACTCCCCAAAAGAGGAGTGTTATGTTTTCAAGGTTCATGTCTGTTTGTGAGATTCTTTATTCCACCATAACTTCTAAACGGCTTAACCAATATTAATTTATGTGGTATCTTTAGAAGCGTAGCTTTGTTGAAAAATATAATGGGTGAGCATGATTCATGTAAAAAACGGAAATATTTATTTCATAAAAATTTGACTACCTATACTATCATCGTCTAGTTAGTCTAGCGCTTGCTTTGTTACATAAATAAAAATATATAACAGTAGTATTCAATAAGCATTCGTTCACTAATAACTTCACTAACGAAATAAATCAAATAAATATAACATTAGGTACTTTTTTTTACTGATCGCCAACGTTTTTTATTTTTACATAAGTACATTATTATTTACAAACTAATATTAGAAATAAAATAAGAATAAAAATATGTACATATACGGGGCGTAAAAAAATTCGTCCACATCGCTGTAAACAGGCTAAGTGCCCAGAAGGCTTATCGCTGTAATCATCGCTGTAATCAGCATTGCCACGTTGGATGGCAATGCTGATTCTTTGGCCAAAAAAAAGGCCAGCCCTCTGGTCTCGTGAAGAGTCGACCAACCGTTTGGCGATATCCCGAAATAATAGCTGTGCACTCGGACAGTAGGTACTATTCAATACCTACCCCATAGAAAACTTATAAATAAAATGTGTGCGTTTGCAAAAATATCGTTTTATCACTAAAACGTATTGTAAGGGGGGTATGTGTAGAGAGATAAAGTAAACCCACAGTTCATGTAACAACAATTATTTATTTAAACTATCGTAGGCAGAATTACAATAACAAGAAGAAACGTTGGGAAAAAGACTAATACAGTATGCACAATGAAGTTAAAAAAAAGATTAAATACTAACTAACAGAGGAATGTTGAAAATATCTATTGAGTCCCTACGCGCGTTGTATATTACTTGAATGGTGTGCGGACCGCTAACGATACCAACACAGTCAAACAACCAATATACGCCGCTAGCTCAAGTCCAGCAAGAGGCGAGGTAATCTTGACCGACCTAAGTCGATACTGAGAGTACACTCGAAGCGTGCCGAACTCGAACTGCCGCTGCTGTCTTCTGAGAGGAGCTTTATAGGCGGTTCTGGCCACGGCGGGGACGCGTTGCGCGGGGCTGAGGTGATGACTCGTAGGCTCGGCCGAACGGCGCGGTAGCAGTGATGACGCGTTGATATTTTCGTCGCGTTACAATCTCCCCCTCTGGTCCCGAAGACGCCCCGGCGAGGAGAGCAGTTGCTGCTTCTGGAACTAGCTTCTGCTTCCTCAGTCTACCGTGTCTGCGCAAATGATTTTAGATTAGATAGGTTAAGGTTTGAGCCCTTGTATGGACTCAGTGCTGATGAGTGGTAAATACCCAGAGGAAGGTTACGCTCTGCCGGGTGTACCACTTTATAATGATGATAAGAAGAATGATGTACGACCAGTCACGACGTGGCGCCAGCTTCGCTGTTTGATAGGGAGCTGCGTTGATTTGAACGTTGGCCGCAACCATGACGAGGACACTAGGCTGGTAGGCATGGATACTTGCCACTATACTACCGGAGATTCTCCTATGTAGCCTCTAAAATTTTATACAGCCCATATGGCTGCCAAAATGCTTCGCGCTTGGTGGTGGAATAATTCAGTTCCACCTTAGTCAACAAGCGACTTGTATATTTATTCCACGGGGTACTCAGTTGTGCCCTCCTCCTGCACCAAATAGCTGTTGGCTGTGTGGGGAGAGTGTTACTTCTGCTCTATTGTTGGATTGTGCATCCCGGAACAATGATCCGACAAATCTTGGCGAGTAGCCAGATAGCTTGGGTTCTGGTCGCGACGGCGATTGCGGTGGAGTGCAGAACTCAATTAATGGAGGTGGTCCATACCAATCTGCTATATCACATTCCTCAGCAGTATGTGTAATTTGGGATGGTGTCGTGGGCAACGGGCTAAGCATTGGTTTCAGAGCCGTGATTTTGGCTAACCTAGAAATCACTGACTCGGTTTTCTCAGGTTCCGTTTGCACCGTGGAAACGGATGCATCAGTTTCTTCTTCATTGTAGACATCGTACTTCTTGCCAGGCTCATCCAAGAAATGGAATATTAGCTGAGGTAGGTTAAGCACGATGCCTGCATCTTGGATGAAATCTACTCCTAGGAGCGTTCGGTTATCGTGTGACTCAGGCAACACGATAAAACTTGTGGGGATCCTCCGACCACAAAATGTGACTGTCACTGTAGCTGTCTTGACAGGTTGTCTCCGCCGTAAGCCATCAGCTAGGGTAATCTTTGCATTTTCAGTTCTGAATTCAACTCCCTTTCGCTTTAACATACCGTACAATGACATGGATGCGACACTTAGCTTGGCCCCAGAATCGATGTGAGCTTGTCCGTTGACATCAGCTATGCAAATCTTGACAGTTGGCCTATGTCGTGCTTTGGATACCAGGTTGGAGTTGAGGGAATAAAACCCGACGTCCACTGCGCCAATTTTGTCTTTGTTGCACTTTGCACATTTGCTCCTGATCACGCCGGGCTCACCGCAACCGTAACAGTGATTTTGTGACTAGGCATAGGCCTGGCTGCGACTGGAACTGCTGCGACATCCACCGTTGGAGTCTTGCCTTTGATGTCTTTCTTGCGACACTCCTGTTCGTTGTGGCCAAATGCACGGCAAAAGGTACACCTGGGTCGTTTTCCTGATGGAGTGGCAAAGGTGTTGCTTGAGTTGGGTCCTGATCGTGCAGCGACTGACTCTTCAATTTGACGTACCTTTGTCAAGAATTCATCAAAGGTCGCAACAGAATCTCTTGGTATTCTATCTCTTATACTTATATGTAGGGAAGTATACAAGAGGTCCGGGCCTTGCGATGGAGTAAGTAAGGGCTTGGGCAACTCAGCCATAAGGGCTCGCTTCTTAGCAACAAATAATTCAGTGCCCGTAGGACTCTGCTGCTTATCGCAAACAATTTCATCATACACCAGATAAGCTGGTCTCTTCGGCGCAAACGTTATCCTTATCAGGGACACAGCTTCATGCCAGTTCGCGATTGTGTCTTTTACTCCTAGCCACCAGATGGATGCCTCGTCAACCAGCAGCAATGTTAGCCCCTCAATGGCGTTGTCATCACTTATTGCCTCTATTTTCTTATACGTGCTGATGGTTGATAGAAATGCCTCCACCATCGCCGTATTTCGAGATCCGTTGAAGCGAGCAGTGCATGACGCAAAGCTACTAGTTTTTTGTGGGACCTGATCATTCCGTTTGGCTAAGACCCCTAATAGATCGCGGAACTGGTCGTCAGAGAAGCTGACGTTCGATATATTATTGCCTAAATTTCTACGGCTACGCCTAGGTAATATTTTATAAAACTCAATATTCTTAAATATTTTGCCCCATTTAGTAAAATTATACCTACTCCGATAGGGACCTAACGTGAAGATAACAAAAAAATATAGCAAAATATATACTAACTAAACTAGTGGGTACTTTAATAAAGTCAGTTAACGAAAAATAAAAATAAAATAAAAAATTGTGGGTATTACGAAAAATTGCCCGAGTTGAGAAGCTAATTGTCAATAAAAATGTGGGAAAAGAGCCCGAGTTGGGACGCCAGTGGTAAGGGGGGTATGTGTAGAGAGATAAAGTAAACCCACAGTTCATGTAACAACAATTATTTATTTAAACTATCGTAGGCAGAATTACAATAACAAGAAGAAACGTTGGGAAAAAGACTGATCCAGTATGTACAATGAAGTTAAAAACAAGATTAAATACTAACTAACAGAGGAATGTTGAAAATATCTATTGAGTCCCTACGCGCGTTGTATATTACTTGAATGGTGTGCGGACCGCTAACGATACCAACACAGTCAAACAACCAATATACGCCGCTAGCTCAAGTCCAGCAAGAGGCGAGGTAATCTTGACCGACCTAAGTCGATACTGAGAGTACACTCGAAGCGTGCCGAACTCGAACTGCCGCTGCTGGCTTCTGAGAGGAGCTTTATAGGCGGTTCTGGCCACGGCGGGGACGCGTTGCGCGGGGCGGAGGTGATGACTCGTAGGCTCGGCCGAACGGCGCGGTAGCAGTGATGACGCGTTGATATTTTCGTCGCGTTACAGTATCAAATAAAAAACAAATCATTAAAAATGATTAAAAACACGCCTGCCCTGCAGTCGGGGGGCGGTACCTTGGAACAGTTGGAACAGTTTTTTACATGTCCCCCGACTTTGCTAAAAAGATTGGTTTCCAGTTGTGCCAATTCAACACTAAAAGCTTGTTTTTAATATTTTTGTTCAATTTATTTATTCACTTTTTGACAAGGCCACGTCTGCTACTGGGGGATTTTAAAGCCCACAACCAGGAGAGACTCCTAACGTACCAGTACACTGACGGAACGAAGACGGAAGTCAGGGTCAAATGCCAACCCAAGTCCTCTAACTTGGAGTTATTGGAACCTGCAGCGTTCTGGTTCATAAAAACTTCTTCTTTATTCTGCGTCGATTGGCACATTTTGTGTCAACTTCGTTATTAAACACACGAACGTCCAACTTCCGTATTCGTAACTGTCTTTGAACTTACAAATCACAGTCATCGTTATTCTAAAGAAGCCTGTAAAGGACCACCCGCGGCGCTAGCTATTATGGCAGGGTCGCCATGTGAGATTGGGCGATCGGGAGACTAAAGAAAACTCATGCGATCAGGTTGAAGGTGCTAGAGGCATCCTGCAGGACGAATATATACACCACGCCAATTTTCCCTGGTTGCAATGGCCTTTACTACAAAATCCTATACCTTGTTAATCGTCTTTATATATCTGGTAGAGACTTCATCATTCATAGCTAGATAGAGTCAAATGATTGTATCTAGCTATGAATCATCTATAGTATTTTTCTAATCCCAAAAACGCCTTAATTGTTTAAACGTAAGCGGTGTAGGACAATCTTTAATGGATGCTACCTTATCAGGGTCCATTTTGATCCCATTAGGGAATATCATGTACCCCAAGGAGATCATTGGTGACCTAGTGGTAACGGCCGCGACCTTCGAGTCGTAGGTCGTGGTTTCGAATCCAGGCAGGCGCTATACTTAGTGTAAATTATTTCATCACTACTGCTCTCAAAAAGATAAAGAAAAACAGCGTGAAGAAACCGGCATGTTATAGAACCAAAAATTCAAAGTTATGTGACATCCACCATCCCACACTGCGCCCGCGTGGTGGATTACGGCCAAATCCCTCTCACAGAGCGGAGGCCTGTGTCCCAGCAGTGCGGACATTAAAAGGCTGATGATGTGCTCTAATAGCCTCATCTCACTTTTCTCGAATTGGCATTTTGCTAAGCTCCATGTCATCTTAGCCTGGCTCCATAAACCCAACAGTACCCAACACCATATCGAGATGCTCTACACTTTAGTCATCTAATACTACTAAATCATCTAAGTAGTTAACACAAAACTAACGAACCTTCGCTTCCAAAATGAAATCTTTTACCCCATAAATGTGAATACAGTATATTTAGTAGAATCTGTATAAAGCGGAATTTGGTAATAGGCATTATTAAGAGCCATCAATGTTATAAATCGTACGCCATCAAATGACTGTAGTATATCTGAAATCAATGGCGGCGCTTCTACTTCACCCACCATTGTCTCTCTTATTATGTTCTCTTGCGTCTAAAAGAATACATATGGACCCGTCTTTTATAACACGTTTTCATTCGTGATTGGACTTCGTCCGCAGAAACAATTACTATCTCCGATGTTGGCAATCCTAACCTTCAGATTCCTTGCGTTGAGAAAAAGTATAAACACTCACCTGGATAGGCAGGGATTGAAGGTATCAGCACACACTCGGGACATCGGGCCGGCAGGCGTGGCGGAAGTTCACGTTTTTGTTTGATTTCACTTCACAAGGAGGGTTACGAGAACCAGTCAGTTAATCAATTTCTAGCAAAGCCTTTTGGGTATATTTCAACCCTATTTTAAACGGACACAGCCCGGGAGCATTTATCTGCGTTTCGCCATTTTTTTCAAGACTCAGTTCACATTCTCACCGCAGTGAGGCGCTAGCGTGGCGCCAGCGGGAGTGCGCCAATTTTAACTTAGGAAGGGCAACAAATTGAATAGGATATTTGGAAGGATAAGCTTAATGTTTATCCAATTAGCTTGAGATGTATTTTTCTGTTAATCTATGTAACGGAATCTTTGAACGTGATTTTCACCCCCTTCAAAACGTCGGATTAATTCGAAACTTCACTCAAGGACCGATAACGATGCAATAATTTAAATATTTTAGTTTGTCCCATTATCCTTACCAGAATCGTCAGGATTAGCGATTTAACTAAAAAGTAAAAGTAAACAATAATTAAAAAGAAAAACTATTTAAACACGCTAACCAAACTTAAAAGTAGTTTTTTTTTTCAAAATATTTTAAAATAGAATCGTGTGATTTATTGACAGATAACTGATAAATCTAGAGTATTTTGAAAATAACTTTAAAAGCAACTCCACGCTTATTTAAAATAAAATATATCTTTTTGTTTATCACACTTACATTAGATTGAGTGTCTTGCCACTTAGGGCGAGATACGAGTAGTAGCAAATTTGAATAATGCTTACTCCAAACCTTCCATTACAAATTTTACAAAATTGAGATAGTTTTACTATGTTTACATTAGGCTCAGGATAGGTATTTAATACGGCTAACTCGTCAGGCATGAGAATCCTCGGCTAAGACAATCGGCGGGGTTCTCGTTCGAGCTAACTTATTCCCATGTGGTTGCGCGCTGGGCTGGTTTAGTGGACTGTATATGCGATGCGGAGCAAAACGATTGACAAACGCTTGATGATAGGTAATTCGAGTTGCTGGGATGTTGGATTACAGAATATAACCCGAAAGTAATTAGGGAAGGAAGCACAAATCTTTTCTGGAGCCGCGTGGTAGCGTCGTCGTGGCACTAAAATACTTCACCAGAGTTCAAGGGCAGCTGGGCTTCAAATTACTGTCATCACACGTTAATCACAAACACAAACTGTTGATTATAGTCTTATTACATGCTAAAACGCGATGATTCCATAGCTATCAATAATTGTTAGCTCGTGGGTGAAATGAGTGGACTGTATTTTTAGGCGAATGGTTTAATACCGTTACTATTACAAATTTCAACTGTCCCGGACAAACAATTAAAGTTTAGGAAGAGAGGTGTCGACTGTCGCGGTGGAGTCCGTGTCCGTGGTAGCGAGTGTCTCGCCGAGCTGCGCCGCGTCGCCGCCGCCGCCGCGCACTCACACACCGATGCCGTGTGTCACGCAGATGTGTGTGCAGCGTAGACGGCGCGCTCCGGCCGCCCGAAGTGTTGGGTAGAATTCCCAACATGCTGCCCGGGTTGAAGCGATGGCTTCAAGAAATCTGGAAGGGGGCAGATATGAGAACATGCTCGTCAAAATGATGCTCCTCTTTGGTCACCTTGGTGACTCTCGTCACGTTAGAGCTCTTCAAAATAAGGCTTCTCGTCGCCATAAGAGACCTGTGGATGAGAGTAGAATTAAGTGGCCGTCCAATGGAAACAGAAGGAATAGGAGTAGAAGAGTTGTGGGTGTTCGAGGAACAAGAAATAGGATGGGAGTTTAAACAAACTTTACTAAAGTGAGGCAGCTAGCCATTTCTCATAATGAACTGAGTGCTTGGCTCCGACCTGTGACGTTATCTGAAACCGGGCAATAAGTCACTGTGTATTGGTATTTAAAAAAATTACAAACTGGAGTGAGGTTGTGAATGGTGGTTTTTATGGTTGTTGATAGAAGTTTTATTTGTTCCATTATTTGTCATATTTATATTTTAATTTGATATCGTCAATGTAAGTAGATTTTAATAATAAAATAAGTCTGGTTTCTGTGTATTATTATGTAAGTTCCTAGTAAGTCAGTTCTATTGCTAAGAAAATTTATAAAAATGTCGCGGGTAGTTGTAAAAAATAAAAATGAGTTTTGATCTCAAACGGCTGCGTTTGGTAACGAGCAATGATATTCAAATAAACAGATATGTTATAAGCGCGCGCATTGTGAAGACTCGAATAGGAGACAATTGTAACCTTTAGTCTTTAGTCTATGTCACGCATGGCGAAGAGCGATACGCTTTGTTGAAACAAAAACAAAATTAAAAAAATGCCATCGCGTGTATTTAGAAAGTGTACCAAATATAATACCAAATTACATAAAACAGAAGGGATCTCATACCATATGTTAGTACGCAATACACCTCAATTTACTAATTTATTTCATTTTTTTTCATATTATTCTGATATTTGGAGGTTACAAAAAGAAAAAACATTGGTGGTCAGAATAATGTTTGTTTACATTCACACGCAAGTGACAAACACTAGCTGTCTCTTTTTTTTGTTGTTGGTTTTATCAAGCCATCCCTTTCGACTTGTAGTGAAATGTCAGATGAATGAAAAGTGTGTATGTGTGCGCTGTCGCTGCTGCGCGGAACACTTTTTTCAATTGTTTTGTGAGTGTATAACGCATCTGTTTATTTGAATATCATTGGTAACGAGTCTTTGAACTTTTTCGTCAGCCAAGACGTTCTAATTACTAGAAGCTAGCGCGCAAATATTATTGGTAAATATCAACTTGTTTACTTGTTGCGAATGGAAAGATAAAAAAAACTAATGAGCTATGTACCTATGAATCACTCGACCGACGACGCGACGGTGCGAAGTGCAAACAAAGAAACAGCTGTACTATGTATGTCGCCGCGCGATCAGCTGATAAGCATATGTATATAAGTAATGCTTTGCGTAAACAATCTTTTAGTTTTAGATGCTGGTTGTTATTGCTTTTTAACAGAAATGGTGATGATGGAGAAATATTAGGCTATGAAATAGTGATTTCCCTTTGCAGGTTGAGATGAAGGTAGTTGATAGCACTCACTTAAATATCGCTGTTTAAACGTATATGAATTGAGAAAATAAGGGATGAATTGGAACGAACTCCCTGTATGTCTATACCATCCACTGGATTGACGATGATCGGCAAGTTCTTTGTCCGTGACTCGAACGTTCCACGGGTCCGAAGTCCGTCGTTGGTCGACCTCTTGACAGTTTCTTCTCCTCTGGGCGTGTGCGGGTGCTCGGCGAAGTCTCCTGAGCAAGATGTTGACTCTTGCTGGAACTGCCGCTGCTGTAGACCGCAACTGTAGACCGCTGCTTCGAGGTAGAAGGTGTTTCTCCCGGCGACCGTTAATTTTAAAATAGACGGCGAGATCCTTGAAGGACCAATGTTAGGCAGAGGTGTCGACTGTCGCGGTGGAGTCCGTGGTAGCGAGACGGAGCGCGGCGACGCCATGTACGTACGCCATGCGGTTCATTTCGGAAGTGATTTCCAAACAAAATGACGGGGCAAATCTTATTCACTCGCGAGCATGTGCGGGAAAGGGATGGATATAAGAAATAGCGAAAGTTAATCATATTTAGCATGTTGGCGCAACCACCATGTGTATTTATGTGTAAGTTGTGAGATAACCTTAACACGATTCGCTGTATAAGGCTTAAGAGTGTTTATGTTAGTTTTAAGCCAGGCTAATACTATTTGTGGGTCAGAATAAAGTATCAGATCCTGTATTTGCTTTTTAACAGGCAATACATTATGTACTCTGCTGACAAGCTTTGCAAGCAACAAAGCTGCGATAAGTTCCAGTCGAGGAACTGAGAAACTCTGACTAATAGGATTTATTCGTGATTCCGAGCAAAGATATCTTGACATTGCTCACTGAATCCACCACAACTCATAAATATACACAGCAACTATAACCAGTATTGCTAGATGCATCAGCAAACCCTATAATTTGTGTGAAGCGTATTTCATGCACACGTATATGACGCGGTATAAGCACTGGTTTCATTGTAAGCAAGCTATTATAAAACTTTTGCCAAAGCTGTAGCAGTTCACAATTTGGCACTGAATCCCATTCCAACTTTTCTTGCCATAAGCGTTGCATTATAGCCTTGGCGCTTACCACAATAGGTCCAGCAAGACCCAGTGGGTCATAGAATCCACTTATGAAGCTAAGAATTTCACGCTTAGATTGAGACATGCTATCAATCAATAGTTTTGGGACTCGATATAATAAATGAATCTAACTTAATATTGTAATTCATAACTAGTGTTTTTAAAGATGAGTTGTTTTTCTAGATCAATATCAAAATGTTGTTGATAGTTTTGTATTTTTATTTATTTATTTATTTATTTTATTGCATAAAACATGGTATACAAAAGTTGTTACATGAGTTAAGGGTGAGATCATACATGTTTTGCTTTAGACTAAAGCATGCAAAATTATTAACACAGCTTATGTTCAAAGTATTCCTTAATACTATAAAAAATATTATCATTTAGCCATTTAAACAAGTGAATTTTAAACAGTCTGCTATTAAGTAATTTAAATGTACATGGTAATTTGTTATAAATGTGTACAGCCATAGCTAAACAGCTTTTACTATATTTTGTTAATCTAGCGGTTTCATCTAAAACAAGTCTAAATTTGTCACGCCGATTCCTAGAGCATACATCTGCTGCTGTTCTGAAAAGATATTTGTGTTTCCTTATAATCATGTAATCATACATGTTTCATATAGATATAGCGGTAGTGGTAGCAAACTGAGTTTTTTAAATATTGGTCGACAAGATACGTCCGGTGGAATGCCCTGAATAGCTCGAACACATTTCTTTTGAGCAATAAATGCTCTGTTATGGTTAATACTATTTCCCCATACAATTAGTCCATATCGCAGCAAGGACTCTACATATGCACGATAAGACATTACAGCTGTTTTAATGTTTGTGAAGTTTTTAATCCGTCTAAGAGCGTATACGAATTAATTGATTTTATTACATACCTTGTCGATTTGAGCTTTCCAGTCTAGATGTTCATCTATGATCGTTCCCAAAAACTTAGGCTGTGTTACTTTTTGGAGTTTGTTTTTTAAAATTTAATTTATTTTTATAAGATTTATTAAATTGTACATATACTGATTTATTAAGATTAATTGATAAATTATTATTATTAAGCCAATTTATAAGATTTTCTATTGTATTATAATGTCTATTTCATGATCAGTTATTGATTAACATTTTTTTTTGTGGTAGAAACGATAATTGAAATGTCATCAGCAAATAGAAAGCATGTATGATTACTATTTCATGGTCAGTTATTGATTTACATTTTTTTTGTGGTAGAAACGATAATTGAAATGTCATCAGCAAATAGAAAGCATTTATGATTAGTCACATTATCAATGTCATTCACATAAAGAAGAAACAAAATCGGGCCCAATATACTTATCTAAGGAACGCCCTGTTTGGTGTTTTTAAATTTAGAGCGGTATAAAACCGGAATCCTTATCGGCATTAATATTAGCGATAATAAAGCACTGCTTTCTGCCGGATACGTATGACGATATTCACTGCAGTGGAGGTCCTCTTATTTCTATAGACTCTAATTTCTGAACAAGCATGTTATGCGAGACCAGCCCGGTGAGCATGGCCTACTGTGACATCGCTTAAGTCACACTTTTAATCACAGTTTGGACGATAAACTCATTTTGTCTTAAATGCTAGCACGGCGGCGTGAGATATTTTCTTGTCTTGTGGCATAACTTCTTGACGTTTATTTTTTTCTTTTTCGGAAATTTTCCAATTTTATTGCAGTTTCGGTTTAACCTTGGCCATAAAAACCATTTATGTTCTGAGAAACATAGCCCTACGTCGCACTGTTTCCGAATTATGGGCCTCCGTATCTTATTTTATTTTGCATAAAACGCTCTATTTTCCAAAATGATATCTCGAAAACGGTATGCCCTAGGCAAAAAATAACCAAAATTTAGCCCCCCCCTTTTGCCACCCCCACGTTAGCAGCATCCCAACATGTATTATAAGTTTTTTTTTTACATTGCTTGGTTTTCGACTATAGCTTTTTGCATCACTGGGGCAAAATTCTCTTTCCGACAAACTGTGGCTAGGTTCTCCACTTTCCGTTGTGTCACGGCTTTTTTCCAACGAGCTTTAGTCCATCGGTTGCAGAATATGCGTAATATTAGTTACGACTCCAATATCATTTTATGAGCAAAAATTTGATAAATGAAGCGTCAGGTGTGATTTGTGACAATGCACAAAGAATAATGACTATATGGTCGTTTTACCCAAATTTTATCATGGAGCGGAATCGTAGGTAGGTAGGTAGTAATGTTTTGCAGCAACTGCAATTTTTTCGCCATTTTTTACAGCCTCAACGCGCGGCTTTTTCTAATTGGTGGGGGGTATCATTTTTCGAGATTTTTCAGAGCCACCTGTAAGAACCAATCATCGACACATATTATTACCCAATTATCGGCACTGTCGATTACTGGTAGCTCGACTTTGATTAATCTATTTCAAATATCTACCAAATACGCATACTATATTTGCTTGTCACATGAAATATTTTTCAAGAAATTATTATGGACACGTGTCGATTATTGGAAAAGTCAGTTTTTGAAAATCAGCGATTGACACCATCAATTTACTATTATCAAAATAACCTTAAACTTCCGTTATAACAAACGATTCTTAAATAACCCGTGAAAAATATCAAATACGAGGAAGTCTATGTCATACTCACCTGTTGCCAAAATGCAAACATTAAAACTGTTATTATCTTATTCTTGTCAGTATAGTTTCCATATTCATCAATTGGATGTAGAAACAGCCTTTTTAAATGGTAAAGTAGTATAGTATAGTATCAGAATTTTATGTTAAATAGCCTCAAGGCTATAATGTTGTTCCAAATAAAGTTAATAAATTAAACAAAGCGTTGTATGGGTTAAAAGAAAGTCCAAGTGCTTGGTACGAATGTTTTATCGACTTTATTTAAAAAAACTAGGTCTCTATATAAGTAAATATGATAATTGTCTTTATATAAAATGGGAGAACAATGTAACGATCTATATACTTGTGTTTGTTAACGATTTACTAATTTGTGTAGAGATGTAAGAGTTGATATAAATAAACAACTGCATAATAAATTTAAAATGAAGGATTTAAATAAAGTGAAAAACTATATTAGTATAGATATTGAGTATGATTATAATAACTCTATTAATGTCTTACTGTTGTGCCAGAAAAACTACATAGATAATTTAGCAGAATATAAATAATTCTCAATTGTATAAAACGCCAATGGAACTTAATTTAAAACTAAGTAAATCTTATATAAAAGAGGATGTTAAATATAGATATTGTGGTATTTATTCAAGATCCACTTACGATTTTATAACACTATACAATCCATCTTCACATCTTTTGATATTGTATCAATTTGTGTAACTCATTTTTATATATATTCTTTGTATTATTACATCTGGAAAGCATATTTAGTTATCTCTGACTCTTTTAAATATCTAAACTTAAATTATATTCGTAATTGATAATTATTGTAATATTTTTCTACTGTGAAATTTTCATCTGACATGACATCTGTTCGCTATTTTATTTTCTTAAAGCCATAGACATACCATAGGTACCATGGACTACCTAGACCTTTCCTTAAGCTAGTTGTACATTATTGTAAGGTCAGAGCAGACTGACCCGCCTTTGTAAAGCCGTTTTTATTCGTTCTGGTCTTATTGAGATTTGAATTTGAAATTCAGAAGGGACTGCAAATCGAATGAAAAACGGGCTTCAGATTTTTGCGAGTCTTGGAACTGGTCTGAACGCTGAAAGTCGGTTGAATACTTAAGATTACCAATTTTACGATTGTATCAGCAAACTCTTTATACTATATAAGCGGCCTGTGAATTGTGTGTGTATCAAATCTTTGAAGTGCAATAAATATTAATAATTGAGTGTGGTACTTATAAATTTGTGCATCTTTACTGGTACATAATCCTCCTCAGTCATCACGACATATCAAAAGGCTCACTGTTTGGCGTATTAAGCCATAGCCCGACCTCCACACCTCTTGCTGTCTACTTACTTACCTGATTGCCTGTTCAATCCGTCCTACTACCGTCCTGCTCCTACTCCACTGCCTACCTGCCAGATTGCCTGCATGTCCGTCGTTGCTGCCTGATCACCTGCCAACCTCGGACATTCCACGACTTCCTGTCCGAGCTGCTGCCTGGTTAGCTGCCCACGACGTGCGAAGCCGACCCATAGTTCTATACTCTATATCCTTTTTAATTTCATAGCTTTAATTTAATTTTAACCTTTTATTCTTAATTTTTATTAACGTGGCTTACGTATAGCTCTCCGGCGCTATACGTAACGCTACAACATTTGATAGGTGTATTCTTGTATATCAGTCATGGTACTAGACCTGACATAGCTTGCAGTGTAAACTATTTAAGTAGATTCCATAATTTCTATAATTAGGCACATTTTAAATATGCCTTAAGAGTTCTAAAGTATTTGTATTTAACAAAAGATCTGAAATTAAATTACAGACAAAGTCTTAAAACTGATAATATTGTAAATTATTATGTAGATGCTGATTGGGCAGGCGGTATCACTGATAGGAAATCAACTATAGGTTTTATTATTGAACTTTTAGGAAATACAATTTATTGGAAATCTAGGAAACAAAGTTGTGTAACTAAGTCATCTATCTACCTTTGCAGAATGTGTTGCAATATCTGATGCTGTAACCGTGATAAATTTCTTTAAAAATGTAATAAGTGGTATGTTTATTAAGATTTGTAGACTGATTAGAATCCATGAAGACAACTCTGGAGCTCTTGCTATAGCTAAATATGGTAATTTTACAAAAAAATCTAAGCACATAGAAGTACAATATCACTATGTTCATGAAAACTATAAGAATAAAGTTATCGGTAAGTATGGCTGCAACATTTGAATCTGAATCAATTTTTACAATTTCGATAACTACGGAATCCAAACTGTGCATCGTGTAATTTTAAAAGCCTATCTAATCGTGCATACAGCAGGCTTTCGAACACCTTCGCGACAACAGTAGCCAGAGAGATGGGTCGATAGTTACACTTTTCAGCAACGTCACCCGTTTTATTTTTAATAATAGGCACGACAATAGTTCGTATGCGATCACAGGGGAGGTACGAGTGACACACACAACGAGTAACCGTGTAAAACATAGCGAGTACCCTAGCCATGTGAGGACCAGCATGTTGCAAGTGCTTAATGCTTAGACCGTCGTGACCCGGGCTTCCCTCTCGTCATCTTCCTTATGGTACTTGACACCTGTCGTCAACAAACCTAACTCATAGTCCTCTAAATATTTAGGTTGACGACAGCGCCTTCTGGGTCTTAAACTATGTGGCAACTCTTCTTCATTGATCTCTTTCTCCAATGCATCATCTGCATCCTCAAATGATCCTCTTCAGGTCTAATCACTTGGTCTTTAACAGTCTCTCTATTTTCTCTCATTTCTTGGCCTTCACCAACCTCCCTGTCTTTTCCGGATGAACTACAATTTCCCTCAACAATCTCAATTGTTGCTTCTTCTCGCTGTCCTCCTTGTAAAGCTGGAGTAATGTCTTTACTTTTCTAATCACAGCATAATATGCTATCTTTTTTACTAGGAATATCACCTTTTTCCTTTTCAGGCACTACTTGCGGTAAGAAGACAACATCTCGATGTACCTCAATTTTTCTCGAAGACAATATGAATATTCTGTACCCTTTCACATCAGCATCATAACCTACGAAGATACCCATCTTATTCTGAGGATCTAGTTTCAACCTCTTCTCTTTAGGTACAAGTATAGATACACGAGTCCCAAACGCTTTTAAATCTAACAAAGGTGAATCTCTTCTATAAAAGGCTTCAAAAGGAGTTTTACCTCTCACAGAACTTGAACCGGTTCGATTAAGAACAAAGGCAGCCGTGTTTAAGGCCTCTGCCCAGAAAACTTTAGACATACCTATGATCATGGATCGAGCAGCTTCTACTAAGGTACGCATTTCATACAAATACACAGTGCTTCTCTGGTGCGTTATCCCATTCTCACTCAAAAAAGTACGTAATTCGGCATTCATAAACTCTAGTCCATTGTCACTCCTTAGGATCTTCATCCTTACACCAATTTCTCTTTCAAAATTCACTATAAAATTCTTAATAAAGCCTTTAACCTCATCTTTATGTTTCATAAAAAACACCTTGCGAAAACCCGAATGGTCGTCCTTCAGAAGCAAAAAATACCTCGCTCCCCCGAGCGAAGTTGTCTCAAAAGGCCCGCATATATCTGCATGAACAAGTTCAAGGGACTCATTAGCTCTCGACAAACTAGAAGGGAAGGGCAATTGATGCTGCTTGCCCGCTAAGCATTCCTCACAAGCGACATAGTCGTCCACAAATCAACACAATTACGATTTAAATACTCCCTATTAGGCGCAATATCCTGATGACATAACCTACGATGCCATACAATTAAGGACTCGACCCTGTTTGATAAATTTATTAGTCCAAAGTTCGTCATATCGCCAAAATTCTTAAAAGGTTTTACATGTTTACAACTACAAAAATAATTACAATCACAAATTGTGATTTAAGCAAAAATGTTCCATACCACACAAACCTCATTACAAGATAATTGACTTTAAAGTTATTGGTTGTATTTCTCTGGTTTTGTAATACTTAACGTAGTGTTTTTAATTTTGTGGAATTCTAAGTGTACTAAACTAATTTACATGCATGTATTTAGTGAATAAATTGTAATAGTTTAGTAGATATTCAAGAAACTTGCGTCTGGATCATTTTAACAAAATGAATTTTGTATGGGTTTTGCTGTATAGGCTGCGGAAAGAAAAATGCAAAAATGTTTCAAAAATGACAAAAATTGAAACTCAAAAATATTTAATATTCTTGTTTTATTTAAAAAAATAGCAAAGTGACCTTACTCCTCATCCAAATCGAAATCAGGTTCATCACAATAACCATCAATATCATCTATTATTGCATCGTCTCCCTTCAGTTTTTTATAATAATCAATGCAATCCTTTGGTATAAGATGAAATAACGATTTCAAATCATTTAACTTCTTTTTATTAATCTGTTTTCCTGATGGCCATAATTCTTTCAAATCTTCTTCTACGACAACCAAAAAATCAACACCTTTTTTCTTTTTACTAATATTCAGTTCTTTGTATTCCTCATTGAAGGAAGTTCTCATGAACAAAGAATGTGGAGACTCTTTTGTGATTAATATTTCTTTAGTTTTGAGCCAGTTTACTTTGGTCTTATCATTAAATATTTTTCTATTAATTATTTTTTTTTCTAGAATTTGAGATCCAACAAAATCACAACTTTCCATTTTATACACCTGTAAAGGGTTTTTGTTTTTACATTGTTTCATAATGGCAACGTAATCTTCCACGGAGTATATCCTTTCATATTGCTTGAGTCGAGTCTCAATTTTAGCAAAATCATTGTCATTGGGTAGGAAAGTGTGTCCTGATTCTAGGTAACGGAAGCTGATTGTCTCTAGAGTGGGGTGTCTATTTAATAAAGCCTTCATAATCAAAACGATTTTTATATTCCTGTTTTGACCTCCACAACAGTCACTCCACAAGATCAATTTATTTACTGTAGGGGGTAGCACGCACTTAATATATTTTCTCAAACATGAACCCACTTCTTGGGCCCCTCTACCAGCCTCACCTTCAGCCCAAACATAACAATTTCCAACATCGTTGGAAGCTGAGTGTATACCGCAGTTATACACCCATAACTGCCTTTTATAGAAAACTATGTTGGTCGGTATTCTAGGTAATGGTAATGTTTTCTCCAAATCGTAAGTCAGACATTCAGTTTTTTCACAAGTTTTAGCCTGTTCAAAATCTTCCTTCATCTTCTTCCTTAAATCTTCGGCAATTTTTTGGTGTTCTTCTTTTTCTCTTTGGGCATTTTCTCTTTCGGTTGTGGTAGTAGAATTTTGCAATTTCATTTGATAAAGATCACACTTGTTACATGTATCTTTTTTCAGGCTCTTGCATTTCAAATTGAATTTTTTTACAAAAACTTTTCTAATAATATTGTAGGATGGACATTTTTCATCTTTTCCAAATTTTTTATTTATTATTTATTTATTTAAACTTCATGTACAATGGTGATACATAGGCGGACTTAATGCAGCAAGGCATTCTCTACCAGTCAACCTTTGGGTTAAAAAGAACACAACAGTGGTAGGAGTCCAAAATAAAAATGAACAATAATTAAAATTGGATTAAACTATAAAATTGGATTAAACTATCTAACTAATAAAATACATAAATAATTTCTAAAACAATAGACTAATAAATATTATAATAAATACTATATTCTAAACGAAACAGAAATTTAAATATAATATATATGACGAAGACCGAGCTATGTAAGAGAGGACAAGTAATAGTTCCGGATATTACGCTTAAATGAAAATTTACTCTCAGCTTTTTTTATGCCAAGGGGAAGCACGTTCCAGAGTTTTATTGTAGAGACAGTGTAAGAATTCGATACAAACCCAGTGCGGTGAGAAGGAATATGGAGAAGTAAGTTTTTGGAAGCTCGAAGGTTAAGATCGTGAGAACTGCCCAACACTTTAAAGTATTGTTTTAAATAATCAGGAGTACGAGGATCGTTCATGATGTTGAAGAGCATGCAGAGGGATCTGAGGGATCTCCTCTGACGGATAGGCAGCCATTTAAGCTGAGAACGGAAGGAAGAAATGTGATCATATTTACGAAGCCCGAAAATAAAGCGAATACAGTTGTTGAGAAGTCGATCCATTTTGTTAAGAAGTTCTTGGGATAGATCAGTGTAACAAACATCAGCATAGTCGATTATAGGCAACACAAGAGCTTGAACCAGAATGGTTTTAGTGTTAGACGGAAGAAAATGTTTGAATCTATAGAGGGACCGCAGTGCAAATGTGACTCTCTGGCTAATTTGAGCGACCTGCTTATTCCAGCTTAACCTGTCATCAATGTATAGGCCTAAGTCTTTAACGTGAGGCGAGAGAGGGATGACGGTATTGCAGAAAATAAGCGGCGATAGTAGGTTAGTGTCCAAGTTACGAAGATAATACGAACTACCAATAAGGATAGCCTGACATTTACTGACATTGACAGTAACCCCAAATCTGCTAGACCAGTCAGCGATTGCTTGAAGGTCAGCATTCAACAACGAGATGCAGTTATCGAGATTGAGAATGTCAGTTTGCGCGTAGAGCTGCAGGTCATCAGCATACAGATGGTACGAGCATTTGAGGATAGTAGTAATAGAGTTAATAAATAAAGAAAATAAGAGTGGGGAGAGTATACCGCCTTGTGGTACGCCTGTTTCCAGCGCGCACCAATCAGATAATTTCTGATCAGCACGTACCGCCTGGTGGCGACCACGAAGATATGATGAAAACCAATCCCGTGCCAACGAAGAAACCCCAATTTGAGTCAGAACGGCCAGGAGAATATCGTGATCGACGGTATTAAAAGCATTGGAGAAATCTATTAAAACCAACACCGTTAACCTCGAACCCTCCAAGCCGCTCCGGACGTCCTCAGTAACTTTAAGCAAGGCTGTGGCTGTACTATGGCCAGGCCGAAAGCCAGATTGGAAAGGGGACAATAGGTTATTCCGGGACACGAAAGAGGACATTTGGTTCAAAGCAACTGCTTCCAGGATCTTAGATAGGAAAGGGAGAATGGAGATTGGTCTGTAATGATTAGATAAGGTGGGATTGGAAATTTTTGGAAGAGGGATAATGAAAGCCTTACGCCAGGTTGTAGGAAACTCACCAGCCTGCAGAGAGAAGTTGATGATGTGTGTGATAATGGGAAGGATACTTTTAAATATGAGTGATAACATGGATCTGCTCACTCCATCACAGCCGACAGCCTTGGACTTAATTGCAGTGAACGTTTTGAGGATATCAGCGTCGGTCACCGGGGAAAAAGAAAAAGATTCAGGAGGTAAAATTGGCATGGAAGTAATATCACGTATGGTATTATTCTTAACTACAGCCGTAAGCATAATTGACGATGAGAAGTGACTATTCAAATCATTTAGAGACATATGAGATGATACAGTATGAGAGGATGATTGTGTGATTCCAATTGATTTGAGAAACTTCCATATGTCAGCCGGAGAAGAATTAAGGACATTTTCACAAATGTATCGGCGTTTAGAAGCTCTAACCATCTGATTACAGCGGTTTCTGGCCAACTTGTACAGGCTCCAGTTCTCCTCACTACGATCCCCTCTATATCTCCGAAAAGCCCTGTCACGCCGTCTCATCGCCAAACGAACTCCAGGACTAATCCATGGAGCCGGAGGACGCCTGACACGTACAGCCCTGAGTGGCGCATGCGCATCAAATAGCTGAAGCACGGACCTATTGAACATATCCACTTTCTCATCCACAGTTGATGCCTGAGCAACATCGACCCAATCAATAGCTTTGGCATCACCATTGAGTTTGTCCCTGTTCAACCTCGCAAAATTCCGAAGAAACAAAATGGCAGGCCGCTGTTTAGGTGGCTTTATTTTGTACGACAGGTAAATTAAATCATGTCTAGATAGCCCAGGGGCCGCAATCTGTCCATGGTTAGCAACTAGATTCTCGGAAGACGCGAGCATGAGATCAAGCCAGGTATCGCTTGAGTCAGGATTGAGATGAGTCGGATTGAGCGTGAGAAGTGAGAGACTCGACGATTCCAGGATTGCTCTCAGTCTGCGCGATCTTGGGTTATCCCTCGAGAGGTCGGTGTTGAAGTCACCCATGACTATGAGATGCTTGCACTCTGAGGAAACAGATTCAAAGAGAGATTCGATAATAGAGAAATAATCAATAGCAGGTGGGCAGTAAACTACTCCAA
Source organism: Orthosia gothica (assembly GCA_949775005.1). Classification (NCBI taxonomy): domain Eukaryota; kingdom Metazoa; phylum Arthropoda; class Insecta; order Lepidoptera; family Noctuidae; genus Orthosia; species Orthosia gothica. The sequence goes on from OX459035.1 coordinate 45,784,013, forward strand.
GAACGGCCTTAACCCCCTTGACATCAATTTCAAGGACTAAGAATTCGGGCTCGCCGCTATAAGTTGTCGGAGAAGATGATAGAATTTTGAAGGGGATGTCACTGCGCAAGTATATGGCAACACCACCGCCCCTTTTACCCATGCGATCATTGCGAATTAAAACAAAACCGGGTAAGCTATAATGTGTAGAGGGGAGTTCGGGCTTGAGCCAACTTTCCGACACCAGGACAGCGTGTAACGCCACATCACAAAATAAATCCAGCATCTCAGAGTGGTGTTGAGGGATACTTTGAGCGTTCACATGACATACGTTAAAACACTTACTAAACCGCTGGCACTCACCACTTAAGACACTGTTAACCGAGAGAGAATCGTCTAAGGAAGAAAAAGACGTAGAGGAACTACGGCATGAATAAAACGAGTCGTCGTTAGACATAGTCATCGCAAAGCGTAAATAAATATATATAAGAGATAAAATAAAATTATATAGATAATAGGAATGTGAAGATTAAATTCACATAATAATTGCATAACCTGCCGGCAGACTGTTCACAAACAAATTTATACATAATTACTAGTGCGTTTATCCGAACGCAAACGTAATTCGCAAGAAGTAAAACTAAGTGGCATAGACAAGATTTGTATAGAAAGAATGAAAAAAAAAAAAAAAAGAACACTAACAGTGACACTTTGACAGAACTTGTCAACAAGTAACAAAACAAAATAGATAAAATTGGGTGCCGGTACACCGAACAAAAAACTGTAATGTGATAATGTGCGTGTACAGGTAACAAACAAGTAGATAACAAGCACAAATAGCGAACAAATTGGACGAAATAAAGACTTTGCATCCAATACATAAATAAAGCACAATAAATATTATTTCTTTCTTGTTATCCGCCTTGAGCGAGATGAAACTTGCGCCGATGCGAGCTTAGAGCTAGCATTGGGAACCAAAAGAACCTCCTGTTCCAGCGATTTACCATGCTCTGCTCCAAGCGCGACGACGTCCTCCACACCGATCACTCGGCGCCGCCTGCCGTCCGGAAGCTTGACGTTGATGTTTCCGTCCCTGGTCCACACGTTCGTCACACCGAAGAGCTTGCGAGCCGCCATAAAAGTAGACTGCCGCTGTCGAGTCAGAAACTCAGACACCACATAAGGAGATCCCTTCAGTTTCGTCTTGGTTCTCCAGATCTCGCTTCTGACAGTGGAGTCCCTGCACCGAAGCAGGATTGGTCTAGTATGACCTTCTTTGGCAGCACCCAGTCTGTGGCATACAGTCAGCGACGAGTGGACCAGATCTGTCAAACCGAGCTTAGTCTGCAGAATGGTCACCACGGCTTCAGAAACTTTCTCACTTGGATCTTCAGGAATGCCGCCAAGCAACAGGAACTTTTTTCTGTGACGCATCTCCATAATGTCAAATTCAATTTTATCAAATTCAATTTTGAACAAATCGTAAATTTTTGGTACTGTCATTCCTGGCTGCAGATATAAAACATTGCTGTTGCTTTCCCTACGATAATGGGATTCATATTTTGGCAACCTGTTGATAACATCAATAATAAGCTCAATATGTGTTTGTGGAGTTTTATTCAATCCACCTGCTCTTTCTCCTCTTCTATCTTTTATTTCTTTGTCATTGCGATTTTTCCGAAGACTGACAGTAACTTTTTGAGGTGTTATTTGCAGCGTTCCACAAAACATGTCTCGACAAACAGTTATATTGTTAAGTTTATATGTGCGAGTAAATTCTCGAGGTTTCCTCTTCGACGGGGAACATAATGTAACGTAACTTCGTTTCTTTTTGGCTTCTGTAATGTTAGAGGCTATGTATATAAGTTGAGCTACGTACGATCCAAGATGTATGAATTTATGAAATTCTCGTTCCCTATCTTCTTTTGAAATTAAATTAGCACAGTCGCTTTTGCATGAACATTTAAAATCTATGAACTTTTTAGATGGCACTTCCTTCTTTTTAGTTTGGTAAGGTAAATTTTTATATTTTCTCTCTTTATTTTCCTGACGACTATATTCTTGTTTGAGTTTCCTTCCTCTTTTTTTACGACCTTGATTTTCGTTTTCTGGTACATACTCTGAACTGCATACAATATCGTTAGCAATTTCTTGTCCGTAATTAATTTGTTTTTCCGCTTCTTTACTTCCTTCGGTGTTTTCTGTTACAATTTCTATTTCTTCCATATCTTTGATTCCGTCTTCAACATTATGTTTCTCTGGTGATTTTCTTTTTTCAATTGCTTTATTCGGTGAATGCATTAATGCCTCTGCCGTTATGATCCTTCTTTCATCACAATCAGTGTCACTTTCTGAATCTGTGGTATCTTGTGCTATAAAATCTGGATCTATTACGCTGTCATCACTGTTATATAGTGTATCATTATCTTCTAAACTCTGTGGTGATGGTTCTTCAACTATGTTATTTAATCCAGTGTGCATATGCTTTAATAACCATGGAGTCAACGGTGAATATGAAGGTGGAGGAATTGACAAATTGGAAAGTATCGTTGGACTAGTAACGGGACTAGTAACGTCATCACTATCTGAAAGATTTACAATAAAATTAAAAGATAATAATTTGTAGGTACTTTGAACTTGCTAATAAAAATGTTAGTTTCCTAGTATTATAATATGATAAGATTGTTACCGTTTGATATTGTTTTTTGGAAAACTTCACCAGAAGCCATTTGGCTAACATTGATAAGCGATTTGTTTTCATCATTATCACTCTCTAAAATAAAAGATGTTTCCCGATCTTTCAAGTTACGTACTTCGTTAGTACAATCAGGCTGTAAACAAGAGTCTAACTCTTCGTCATCACTTTCCTCGATATATGTTTCTTGTTGACCTTGAGTGTTGTCAATGCGCTGAACTTCTGTGCATTCTGACCCCAAAACAGAGTTTATAACATCTTTTGGCTTAAAAGTGCATACCGTTTCCTCATCATTACTGTCGCTTGCCTCTACATATGTTTGGCTTTCATTAAAATGTATGGGTTTAATATTCAAATCTCTAGTTCGAGAAGAGTATTGTTTATTATATTTTGGTGAACTATCTTTAATACTACCAATCTCCTGAAGTGGATTTTCAGGGCAACGTTCAACAAAACTTTCATCACAAATTTCTTCACCCATCTCATTTGCCAAAATGTTAAACAACTTTTCCGTTTCTGGAGACATTTCTCTTATTGGCGATGACGTACAAGATTGATGATTTTCGTCATCTGAAACGATAAAGAGCCGTACCTTAGTATCCCTATCATGTCATTTCATAAACCATTTCATTTCATTTCATAAACCATTTCATTTCATTTCTCTGATAAGTAGTTCACTCTTTACGTTCTACCTATTTTAAATAAGTATATTGTTATTTTTTATTTTTTTGCTAAAGAGCACTGCAAAATGAAATGTGGAAATAAGTATGTAGGTACCTAGTATTTATATGTGTCCTTACCTAGTTTAGTTTGAGTCATTTGACGAGTGTTGTTATTGCAATAGTCTTTCTGAACCATCCTTAAAATGTTATCACTCCTTTTACATTTCTTTGTGGAACCGTAATCTTCTTTTTCTGCCAAAACAAGAAAAAAGCAAATAGGTGAAAAGTAAGTAAGTAGGTACGGTCGACTGTAGTTAGATAGTAAGTAGGTTAGCTTCATTCTTTCTAGCCCTTTAACCGCCATCACCTTAATATTACGTGTTGTTAGCATATTAAAAATCTTGCTGACCATATGCCAGAATATACAAAAGGCAAAAAATCAAGACCTTGTTTTGTATGCCAACATACAAAATTACATGAAAGACGTCGGAGAGAGTCTCGCTTTATGTGCGAAATTTGCCAAGTAACACTATGCATCGTTCCATGCTTTAAAATATACCATAAACAAAAAGAGTTTTAATTTAATCATAAATTTTATCGATAAATTTTAAAAAAAATATGTCCCGACTTAAAATGACAGTCGGTAATAATTTGGCTTGATTTTTTTACGTCATTCGTATTTGGCTTGTGAAGTGGACGGACGTACATCATGTCAGCATCTGAAAATTCTCCTCCGCTATCACCATCTATTCTCAAACCAAACATATATGAAAAGAGAAAAAAATACACCGATGGATCGACGCAGACAGAGTCATATTACACGTGTTATGTGAAATCGAAAGAAATTGATTGTACGGCCCTATTTAATTTACCTGAATTAAGATTTTTTAATCAAAGACCGCAAGATCCTCGAAACGAGTATTTTGGTGCACTGATAGCATTTGAAATGGAGTCTGTTCAACCCGAAATTCGTTCTCAAGTGTATATGAACATCATAAGTTTAATACGTAATGCTCGTGCAGAAGACATAACAGAAAATCAAGGGGCTTTTAGCCCGTGTCCATCTCCTGAATATTAATTTTTTATGAAGAATTATGAAGAAATTATGATTATTAAATCAAAGACTAATTACCTAACCTATGTTTGAAGACTGATTTATGTGATACTTACTACTTAATAAAGAAATAAACCTTTGATTAAAAATGAGTAAGTTTTATTTATTTCATTAGTTTGTTTATCGATAATTACAACATTATGCAAAATTGTACCTAAAGTTTGCTGGCGCTAGATGCACTCTACGCGAATTATGACGTGGCGGTTAAAGGGCTAGGTACCTACCAACTTATTCTGAGAAAAATGTATAGGTAGCAAGCCGGGCATAAAGAGCCAAAGAGTTAGGTTATTTAGCGGCCAAATGTACCTAAAAGTTCATCCGGAGATAATAATATTATGTAGATAACGTCACCCGCATGCACTTGTTATTATAATAAAATATTAATACAATACATAAATTCACAGAAGTAACAAAATTACCTGAAATGAATATGAGTAGGTACAGAAACACAACGCGACGTAACGCGAAATATTAATTATTATTACTATTTTAGCTACCTATCTACAATAATAAATTTACTTACCATCACCTTCTTTTCGCCCTGCATCTGTTCTTTTACGAACACTTTTCATTATTGAATCTTTTCTATTCATTTCCAGGTATTTGACTAAACTTTTGTTAAAAAACTCGAATCACCTACCTACTTAAAAACACAAAATTTAAACAAATTCAATTACTTACAATGAAAAATTAGTTACACTTGCACTTCCCTTATTTTTTACTACTTATCAACAATAATTTAATCACACAACATTTCAATAGACGATCAATCCGAAATGACGAAGCCGACTGACCCACTCCCCACTCCGCCCGCTGCACGCACAGATACGTCGTAGTTGCGGCGGCAAAGTAGGTACCTACCCACAACCTAATAATGTTTGCAATGCAGTTTTTCGTTTTGATAAATATTTTTAGAGTGTTAGGATTATATTCAATAACACAATAGTACTTACACAATATTAGGTAGATAAGTATTTTGCTATTGCGAAAACTTGACGAAGTGGATTCGCTTTGTTTATTCATTTAAAGTATTATACCTATGGTTTTCATTTCAAAACTGCAAAAACGTTTCAAGCTTTGAGGTTCATTTATGTTACAATTAAAATTAAGAAATTATGCAGCAAAGCATTATTGTAAAAAAGATTCAATTGACGTGGATCGTTTTTGTAAAACTTTAACAATATTTTTTCACTGCGCTTGAAGTTTTACAAAAACGATCCACGTCACTTTAATCGGTTTTGCAAAACTTAAGATCAGTTAAAAAGGTTGATTTAGAAATATGCATAAATGATCTTCAATAAGTTTTGACCACAATATCCTAAAAAAAATTCATGCAAAACATATTATTTTATTCTAGATACAAAAAATTGCAAAAAAAATAGGTTTAAGTAAATAAATAACTACTTAATTAAAGTTTCCGGTATAAAATAATATTCTATTTAAGTACTTTATCGCCGAGATACTAATGATAATTTTATATGGTTAAATATAAAAGGTTGTGAATAGTTTTGATTTCAGTATAGTTCTGTAGTCAAATGTTATTTGGAATTGAGTTAAAATGATTCAAGGTTATTGGAACATTTAAGCAGAATGAGTTTTGTAATATTTTCCATATTGTATAAAAAACATGATTGTTCCAAGTAGTTTGAATCATTATAGCAAAATAAAATTAACAGGTCAAGAAAATGCAAAAATGTTTCTAATAGCTTGAAACACTTATTCATTTTAAAAATGGTCTTCGATATTTCAGCTGTGGGTTGGACTATATGGATTTTCGTCAATTATTAACATAGAGTTATGAGTCTTTGTTAAAATGTACCTTATTTGGAGTACATAGGTCACAAAAACTCGAAATTGTCGAGGTTGTGGGTTGGAACATTTTTGCTTAAATCGGTCCTAAGTGTCAAAAACCTCAATGTCACTATCGCGTTCCGATACTAAAAAAGTAGCCATAGATTGCATTTTATTTTCATCTCTTATAGTGACCATAGATATCTCAGATTGTGTTCCAGTACACGAAAACAGTATATGATACATTTTGTTTACTCGTTTTGACAATGCACATACATAACCTTTACTGTTTACAAACTTACAATAAATCTTATCAAAACTAAATGATAACCTTTATCCAAAACAGTTCCTACTGAAAAGAGATTAAATTTCAACTCTGGCACATATAGTACTTAACACTGTTTTTATGAGCTCTGACCCGTTCCACGCGAACAGTTCCACACTACCAGGCCCAATAACATCCAGAAGCTTGCCGTCTCCCACAGCAACCTTTATCGAGCCTCTCAGGTGGTTCAGCTTGCTGAATAACTCCTTACTGCAGCACATATGCTCACTAGCATCCGTGTCCATTTACCAAGTTCCTATGCCAACATCTTGACACGAACTTCTCCTGCACATGAAAGCATTCTCCTCTGGAGCTGGAACCTTCTTCTTTTCCTGGTCTTTTAAAGATCTGCAATTTGCTCTTAAGTGACCTCTTTTTTTGCAATAATTGCAACTTCTTGTCTCCTTTTTGTTTTTCTCCTTGCAATCTTTTGCAAAGTGGCTCTCCTTCCCACAAGCGTAGCATTTACCCTGTCTGCTTACACTAGCCAAAGCTGTCTCCTGTAGTTGAATGGAATCGCGAAGTCAACTCAATCAATGTCTGCTTCTCGATAGGGACGGACTCCCAGGCTGAGTGGAAGTGCTTGAACCTCTCCGGCAACGACATTAGCACTTTTGTTACTATAATTTTCTCAGTAAGCGGCTCACCTGCTTGTTACAATTTGTTGCTGATTTCCTCCAATCTTGACATCACTGTAGTCACAGAATCGTGGCCAAATTCCAAAGAAAAGAACTTCTGTTGCAATAGGTGTATAATGACAGCAGATTCCCTTTCGTACACCGACTTCAGTTTGCTCCAAATACCAGCGGATGAAGTGTATGATAGCAAATGCGTGAGCGGTCCCGAATCCATTCGCGTCACTATCAATTCCTGAGCTTTTGCGTCGCTTTCAAGCCATGATTTTATCTCACTTTTTTTCTCCGTCGGTGGTTTTTCCTCTTGGCCACAAACTATTTGAAACAAGCCTCGGCCCCTAAATATAACTTCCATCTGGAATCTCCAAACCGCCCAGTTGTCCCCTCCAGACAATTTCAACGAATCATGTGTGGATTGCTCCATGACGCCTCGATGCACCACGACGCTCGATGCTCGACGTATCCAACTCAATTTGCTTACTCCCAAAATAAATCACTGCCACGACCTGGAAACAGACTAAGTGCTTTGGGCCCATAACCTGTAAACAGGGGCAGTAATTGAAGCACAATTAGTCAGTTTTAGCAGGGTTTATTAGCACTGAACATTAGATTACAAGTAGTAACTCTAAGAAGGCGTCTGTACAGAATTTCAGCAAGAGCACACACACAACACAACAGTAGAATAAACAAAAGACTCTAGCTTCGGGAGTGTTGCAAGACTAGAAAAACTTTAACATTGTATCTCAACAATTAATAATACCACAATTAGGGTATTATAAGATCCTTAAGGACGCTGTTACATTTTCGACGAACTCAAATTTAGGTATCTAGTCGCACACAGCAACATTACGCGTACGCACACATTGAAACTACTGAGCGCTCGATTTTATACATCACGGAAACAATCTTGGTCCTTGATATTATTTTTGAATTTTATTGTTTTTATTAAGTTGATTCAGGAAGGTTAGTTGGCACTTTGAAAATGCATTTGATAACTGTTACAAACCGTCGTCGTAAAAAGTAGGTTATTATTTTCAACCGTCTTCAAAAAAAGGAGATGCTCTATCTATTCGGCCAAACTACTTATCCGATAAGTATCGGTTATCGGGTTTTCATCGATAAATGTATGTAGTGGTATTTTCAGGGAAGGTTTTACTGTATAATATATTAGGATCTGTTAAAGATCTTCGGAGATAGACAATGGAACTCTTTAATAACAAACAGAAAATGACCTGCGATTACTGTGATCGTATGTTTATGTTTTGTTTTAATCATACCATAATAAATCATCACGCTTGTACGGTTTTAGGGGGTAAACAGATGTATTTAGTATACCCAATATGGGGTACCTACAAAAATTTAAAAGAGAAAAATAATAGCTTTCCTGTGACGAAAAACAATAGGTACCGACACCGACTTCCGAAAAGAATTTTATTTTTCACTTTGTTGTAGTAAGTAGGTATTTTAAAAACCGGCCAAGTGCGAGTCGGACTCGCGCTTAAAGGGTTCCGTACTTGGTAAATTGCTGTTAACAATTTATGACGTATTAAAAAAAAACTACTTACTAGATCTCGTTCAAACCAATTTTCGTTAGAAGTTTACATGGTAATGTACATAATATTTTTTTTTAGTTTTATCATTCTCTTATTTTAGAAGTTACAGGGGGGGGACACACATTTTACCACTTTTGAAGTGTCTTCTAAACTATTCCGTTTAGAAAAAAATGATATTAGAAAGCTCAATATCAAAAAAAAAACAATACATCTACTTACTTGTTACTTTACTTGTTCACAGAATACATCTACTTACCAAGTTTCAACAGCATAGTTCTTATGGTTTCGGAAAAAAGTGGCTGTGACATACGGACGGACAGACAGACAGACAGACAGACAGACATGATGAATCTATAAGGGTTTCGTATTTTGCCATTTGGCTACGAAACCCTAAAAACAACGCTACGTGAAATAAGTAGATACCTAAAACGAATTAATTGCCGGTCACAAGGATTAAAAAATGACTTGAAAATTTTTCATTATATGGAATATATTAAATATTACTATCACATCATCAGTCACTATTAATGTTCCCACTGCTGAGACACAGGCCTTCTCTCTGTGAGAGGGAATGGGCTGTAACCAACAACGCGGGCCCAGTGCGGGTTGGTGGATGCACATATCTTCGAATATTTGGTTCTAGGACATGCCGGTTTCCTCACGATGTTTTCCTTCACCGTTTTGAGAGCAGTGGTAAAGAAATAATTTAGACAAAGTAAAGCGCCTGCCTGGGCTCGAACCCACGACCTACAACTTGTAAGTCAAGCTAATGACATACTACCCAAAAACCATGAAAATGACACCCATGACGAAAAGATGTCAAATTTTCGTCGGCGCCAACTTGTATTTTGGTTATGACCCCGTATTCGATATAAGCGTCCCCAAAATCCATAAAAATGACATCCATGACGAAAATTTGTCTAATTTGTGTCGGGACCATCTTATATTTTGGTTTTGACCCCATATTCGGTATAAGCGACCCCAAAAACCATGACAGTGACACCCGTGACGAAAACATGTCAAATTTTAGTCGGCGCCATCTTGTCTTTTGGTTTTGACCCCATATTCGATATAAGCGACCCCAAAAACCATGACAATGAGACCCATGTCGAAAAGCGGCCAAATTTTAGTCGGCGCTATCTTGTTTTTTGGTTTTGACTCCATATTCGATATAAGCGACCCCAAAAACTATGACAATGACACCCATGACGAAAAGATGACAAATTTTAGTCGGCGCCATCTTGTATTTTGGTTTTGATCCCATATTCGATATAAGCGACCCCAAAAACCATGAAAATTACACCCATGTCGAAAAGCAGCCAAAATTATGTCGGCGCCATCTTGTATTTCGGTTTTGACTCCATATTCGATATAAGTGAACCCAAAAACCGTGAAAATGACACCCATGTCGAAAATTTGTCTAATTTCTGTCGGGACCATCTTATATTTTGGTTTTGACCCCATATTCGATATAAGCGACCCCAAAAACCATGACAATGAGACCCATGTCGAAAAGCGGCCAAATTTTAGTCGGCGCCATCTTGTCTTTTGGTTTTAACTCCATATTCGATATAAGCGACCCCAAAAACTATGACAATGACACCCATGACGAAAAGATGACAAATTTTAGTCGGCGCCATCTTGTATTTTGGTTTTGATCCCATATTCGATATAAGCGACCCCAAAAACCATGAAAATTACACCCATGTCGAAAAGCAGGCAAAATTTACGTCGGCGCCATCTTGTATTTCGGTTTTGACTCCATATTCGATATAAGTGAACCCAAAAACCATGAAAATGACACCCATGTCGAAAAGCAGGCAAAATTTACGTCGGCGCCATCTTGTATTTTGGTTTTAACTCCATATTCGATATCGATATAAGCGAACCCAAAAACCATGACAATGTCACCGATGACGAAAAGATGTCAAATTTTAGTCGGCGCCATCTTGTATTTTGGTCTCCCGTAATCGATAAAAGTGACTCCAATAACCATGAAAATGACACCCATGTCGAAAAGCGGCCAAATTTTCGTCGGCGCCATTTTGTATTTTGGTTTTGGCCCCGTATTTGTCATACATACATACATACATACAAACCGGTTAAAATCATAAATCTCCTCCCACCCATCCACTTCTAAACTTCCCCGTCGGCAGCTTAACCTTACCCATCCAAATCCTTACCTTAGTCAGAGCTGTTTAAACCCACCCATCCATTTCTCAACCTTGTCAACAACTGCTTAACACCCAACTATTCAAAACCCGATCTTACCCAAAATAATTTCTAAATCACATTCTAATAATATTAGGAAACTCAAAAATACGGCATACGTCCGATAAAATATCAACTCCTTTCGATCACGACGAGGACGGTACTCACACGCATGCAAAATACAATCTTTCTATTACTTTTATCGTATTTATTTCCTGCGAGAAAGCGATACGCCCGTCCTTCCACGAGCGCTTCTGAGCGCGGAATGATGAGCGCACAGACTACCTACTTAGAGATACTACGTATCATGGTATAATAACATACTCCGTATACTTCGCCTGGTATGTTCTTCCCAGGATGGCCTAAGCCTACGTCACGATAAGTGTTACCATTGATTATCCTTTTTAGAAAATTTAGGTACTTTCTCATGTAGTTAATGTAAATAAAATAAATTACTAACTAGCTTAACTATTTAGTAACTCATGTGATTCATCTATGTTCATCTATGTCATGTATATTTAGTGTTAAATTAATTTATATTTTGAATTATTAGTTCATAATTGCTTTGTTAAGATAAAACATGCATTTTGCTCGGGTATTTCAATAACACACTGTGGCAATACACCGAATTGACAAGTGTCATACTGACAACTAGCCATTTCATCGCTATTGTCGTGTCACTCACACCTATAGCGTTGTTTCGCTCGGTGAGAAAAATACTGTGGCTCCCAAACATTTGTGATGAACCCGTGAACTTTGAAAGATACACAAGAAAAATTGTTGATTGTTTCGTAAACTGTAAAAACAGCAGTATAAAAGGCGGCGTAATATTTTTTTTTCTTTTCCCAATGAAGAGACGCTATCATATGCGTGGCTTCAATATTGTAACTAACTTCACCTAAAATAACTGGTATGTGCCTTTCATTAATTTATTATTTAATTTATATACGCTTTCCATAATTTAAGGCATAGTTGTGTCAATACGTCGTTCCGTCGTTCTATTCTATTCTATTCTTAACCTAACCTTATTATTTTTGACTTATTTTAGTCAAGTCAAGTTTTGTGAGTTTTCGTTCCGAAATAAATAAAAATACTAAAATGCAATCAATTAAAAGAAAGCAAAGTAAATAAATACAAAAAATATCAAATATGACGATTTATTAAGAATTATAAATCATTTGTATTATTTTTATCTTTTTCCCCACTAAAAAAGTTTGAGAACGTCAACGCAATTGATGACGTAGTCTTAGGCCAATCACGTGACCCAGCTGTCACGGGAGGAGAATACCATGTCTTGTTCTACCATGCTACGTATCAGACGGCCAACTGTAGAACAAAAATTCTCATCATTGTGTTTTAATGTCATATGACGTTTTTTTTTTTTTAAATGTTACATAGACAATGGCAAAGGAATACAACGGATACAGCCTGAGACGCCGTGCTTTTTAACCGACTTCAAAAAAGGAGGTTCTCAACTTATTTTTATAATTGCTATTCTGAAATCAATTTTGCGGATAAGTAATTAAAACAAAGAATTATTTATTAATTATTATTTATTTGAAAGTTCAGACAATTTACAATCCATATCTTGTTAGTAACAAATCCTTATGAAACTAGTGTTAGTAAAGGTACATTCCAAATCAAACCTTTACAATTTTTTTCGAAATTGGACGAGAAATTGAATAAAAACAAATTGTCAATTGATTAAATTTAAAGTCATTATGACTTTAAATTTAATCAAAATTTAGCAATTCCTATAAACCTTCGAATAACCGTGCCCTTTAAAATTCTATTAATCATATTGCACCAATTCGTTATTGTAAACCTCACAACTAAGGACATTAAATGATTTAGGAAAATTGTCGTGTTCGGTCCAGTCAATAAAATGAAATGAATACTTGGAAACAACAACATCATTTACATTTGGTGCTACATTTTTTTTATGGGCATTGTGTTCTAAGTATGCATTTGTTTCAGATATTACTGTACCAATACACCTCACTGCACCTTCAGATGGGTACTTTAGGCTTTATTTGCTGCCGTATATTCCCAGTAGTTTATCCAGTCGTGGATACTACTTTCATTACTCGTTAGGCTATTTATGCAAGAATTACATTTTAATTTTAATTGATCAATAGATTTGCGTACTACCCATCCAGCAGAGTAGGCTCGCGAGTGGACATTCAATCGTTCTCGGCGAGCCTGCTCCACAATCATTTCAATATTTTGACCTGTACTTGAATGACCCGGCTCGACATTTTCTTTGAATTCTTCAGTAAACAATGACTGCAAATTTATTACTTGGTCTGCCGGGTCATCCTCACAATTAAACGTTTGTTTGTAGAACTTTATGATTCTGGTTATCAATAATGACTTGAAGGTGCAATTGAAGCTGTGGCAGCTTGGGTCATTATTACGGTAATTATATGCTCATAGTTGACCAAAAAAGTTTTATATAGGATCAAAATTAAAATATCTGGGTCTGATTATTTTAATATTATTGTTTTTAAATATCTGCCACAGCCTCATGTAACTTTTTAGTGTTATAACAAAATTCACTAAAGAGGGCACAGATTTTTCCTTTCCATTGGAATCAACATAACATATTTTGTTCAATTCACTAACTGCCTCTTTCCAAAACTGGTGGTGAGGTGATTTTTCTATCACTGCTGTTCCCAGGATTTTCCCTTCCTTCTTTTTGAAAAGGTTGCAGCTACATTGACACTTTCAAATAGTTGGTCAATAAATATAACAGTCTCTGCTGTATTTTGTAATGTGCTACTGACAGGTCGTCCATCTGCATAATGAGCTGAAAAAAAAGATGTTATGTTTAATATTATAAACCAAACCCTGCCCCCAGATTAACCGCCGGTTTCCCAGCTCTCAATTATCGGGCTGTTAACGTAATCGACGAATAATCGATGGTTAATTCTACTTTCAGTTTCTCAACAAGAGTGACAAGTGACAACACAAGTTGACAATTTGTCACATTTGAGAAAAATCACTAATTAACCACATGTTACAGCAGTTTTGGGTTTATGAGAACCTTTTTCAATGTTAATCTCTTGTCAACGAGCCTAATTTATAATTGTTGGAAATTGGTCGATTATTCGCAGATTCAAATTAATATTATGATTTTAAAGCCTTTTATTACGATAAAAAATTAATAGGGGTCGGCGAAATCTATGGTATGGGTTGAGTTATAAAAAATATGCAATTTAGATCAATTATATAATTAGCAAGATTAAAAAAAAATAGGATATTACAAACTGTTTAAATTAATTACAGTATAAAAACTTGACACAATTATCAAAAATAGTTATTTTGTATCTATGTAAATAAAAATAAAGAAATCAAACCTGGGAATCGAACCTACCTCACGCCAATGCGCGTGAGGTAAGGTTCGATCAGTGACTGTACCTTGAACTTAGTACTTACCAAGTTCAGTCTCTGGATAGGTTTGTGTTTAACTAGAAGCGGCTGGGGTGGTGACTGTGCCAGGGTAAGCAACACTTACCAAGGTCAGTCTTTGGATGGGTGACCATCACCACAAAAATTTGATCACCCATCCTAAAGTCACCCTGCTAGGTTAAACAACATCTACCAAGGTCACCCATCCAAAACCAAGCGAACCAAAAAATGTGGTCACTCATCCAAACACTGACCTTGGTAAGTGTTGCTTACCCTGGCAGGGTCAGCCATCCAAAAACAAGCAAACCAAAAAAAAATTGGTTACCCATCCAAAAATCGTCCTTGGTAAGGTTTGCTTAACTTGGCGGCTAAACCAACTCAGCCGCTCAAGATGAAATACTATTTAAAGTTACTGATTACGTTATAGTAGTGAATGAAAACCAGCTAGGGTAGCCAACCGAAATCAATTAATGCCGATTATTTAGTCCGGTCCCAATTAAATGCAAGCAAATGCAGATTATTTAGTCGGGTCCAGTCCGGTCCCGACCGTGAACGCGAGCGCAAGCTAGATCGCGCATCTCGATTGCAAAAAAATGGATAACATATCTAAGAGGCTTAAATGTGCGAGTTGTAATATTGTGATATGTGAGGTGTTAGCTTTTATCCAAAATAAACTGGATGTTATGGACGAGCAAAGCCTCGTGCAAATATGTGAGAGTGCTTTTGGTACGGCGGACATAAAATCAGCGAAGTCGTTATTATTTGAATCATTGAGCAGGCGGGTGACGACGCGGAAGCGGCAAGGAAGAACCTTACGAGACTTGGAGGACATCATCTGCTTACTTAAGGAGACAGATCCTGAAGAGATTCCGATTTTTGTAGCCAGAAGATTAGAAAAATTGCCACCCGTTACATTCGATCATATCGATGTTACAGTGTTACTTAAGAAGATAGTTTTACTTGAGAAGAACATACAAGATTTTCAACATCAGTATGCTACCAAAAGTGAATTAAATGATCGGATTAACGAATATTATAAAACTTCGTCTTTTATAAATCAGGAGACAAATGTTAATATGATGAGAGGAGGAGGTAGATTCAAAATGTTCGGCAGTGGGCCGATGGCATTACCTACATTATGCGATGATGAATCAGAGGTCGAGCACAATGCGAACTACCCATCTCTTTCCCCCGTGCAGCAACCGCCTGCGTCGTCGCCGGCCCCGGCGAGCGAGCCTCAGGCGGGTGTAACTGAGACAGATGGATACGTACCATCAACTGATAAAAAGAAGTCGTCGCGTACATACTGTGCACCGGGAACGCTAGCGCCGAATAACGAAGCAGCTAATGATTGTAAACAAACGAATGTTACAATTGAGAAGCGTCCCTCGTTTTCTGAGGTTATTCAGAAGGACGGTGAATGGAAGGTATTAAATAATGATGAGGAGTGGACCGTGGTGCAGAAACGGGGACATAAAAATCGGTTTATTAGTCAGAAAGGGAGTGCGGCTGTTGCTTTTGAGGAGCAAAGTGTACAGTTTAGAGCGGCGGACACAAAAGTGCCACTGTTTATATCTAATGTGCATAAGGCGGTTTCAGAGCAAACTATTGTAAACTACGTGTATGAGAAAACTCGAGAACGAGTTACACTAATTAAAATTAAAATGAAACAGGAAAGAGACTATAATGCTTACAAGCTTTTTGTAACAAAGCATAAAATTGATACATTTTTAGATGATAAATTGTGGCCATCTGGAGTATCATTTAGGCGTTTTGTGCACTTTCCTATGAGGCGAGTAAACAAAGATGTAGCTGAAAATATAGATAACAAAAATGCACAGTTTAAGTAAGATAGTAAGCTTTAATTGCAAATCACTCAAGAGGTCTATGGAAGGAATAAGAGCGTTATGCCAGTCGGCGGACGTGATAGCCCTTCAAGAAACGTGGTTGCTGCCACACGATCTGCCGTTGCTCAGCACGGTTGATAACAGCTTCGGGTGCACCGGGACGTCGGCTGTGGACACTTCGGCGGGCCTTTTGAGCGGGAGGCCATACGGTGGTGTCGCGTTATTGTGGCGTAAAAGTGCGTTCGAGACAGTGTTGCCGATTGAGTGTAATAATGTGCGAGTGTGCGCGGTCAAAATAACCGTAAGTACTAGATCTGTAGTAGTGTTCAGTGTATACATGCCAACAAACTCGAATGATAATCTACTGGAGTTTACAGCCTGTCTTAGTACTATTCGCTCAATAATAGAAGTAGAGGAGAATAAAGGAATTGAGGCTTTTTATATCATAGGAGATTATAATGCGCACCCGAATGGGTTGTTTTATAACGAAATGATAAATTTTTGTTCAGATCAAAGCTGGGTCTGTGTAGATGTGGAGATGTGTGACAGTGATACCTACACTTTTACAAGTGAATCACATGGCTGTAATAGATGGTTGGACCACTGCATCGTCACTGAGTCTGCGCAGCAATCAGTCGTTAGTGTCACAGTAATGTATGACTTGTATTGGTCCGACCATTTCCCGATTGTGATTGAATGTGACCTACTTAAAATAAATTGTAAAATTGTAGACAGCATACTTAAAGATAACCCTGTTAATCGTATTGTGTGGGGCGAGAGGACGTCTGAGCAGATTAATGAGTATCACGATCTCTGTCACTCTAGGCTAAGACTTATAGATATTCCTCAGGAGCTGAATGATTGTTGTGATAAATTCTGTGATCACGGAGATCATTCTTCAGCTCTTGATAAAATGTATTCTGATATTGTGAATGTACTGGTACAGGCCGCCGTACAGACTTATAAGATAAAGTGTCGGAGGAAGGGTGGCTATGTCACGGGGTGGAACAAACATGTCGCAGACGCTCACCGCGAGGCGCGGCTTAAATTTCAGGTGTGGACAATGGCTGGTCGCCCAGCCAGTGGTCGTGTATTTCATGATATGGCGGAGGCGAGGAGACATTTTAAGGCTAAACTCAAGTGGTGTCAGAACAGGCAGGATCAGCTTAAAATGAATCTCTTAGCTTTCAACCACACTAACAAAGACTTTAGGCATTTCTGGAAAGACACAAATAAATTGAATGTGAGGCCGAGTCTCCCGGTGAGTGTCGGTGGTATTACTGACCAAAAGAGTATAGCTGATGCTTTTAGGGGCCACTTTTCAGTGCGGTCACTCTTGGGCTCGGCGTCCCATGGAGCAAACGGTGCTGAGACCATTGAGACTGAGCGGAACGCGAAGGTACCGGCCAAGGATGTGGCTAAAATTATTTCGGGAATGCAGCGTGGGAAGTCGCCGGGTCACGATGGTCTCAGCATCGAACATTTTAAATATGCGGGAGTCCATCTACCTAGAGTTTTGTTGCTATTTTTCACTCTGTGCCTTGGTCATTCCTATTTGCCGGAACCACTTATGCGGACGATAGTGGTCCCCATAGTTAAAAATAAAACTGGTGACACATCCGATATGAACAATTATCGACCCATCTCGCTAGCCACCACCATGGCCAAGGTGCTTGACGGTCTGATGAAAGGCTGCCTCTCAGAATACGTTAAGGTGCATGACGCCCAGTTCGGATTCAAGGCGGGCGTGTCCACAGAGAGTGCCATACTCGGCGTGTCCACAGAGAGTGCCATACTCGGCCTGAAGCACACCGTCAAGTACTACACCGCAAGGAGGACGCCGGTATACGCGTGTTTCCTTGATTTGTCGAAAGCTTTCGATCTTGTTTGCTATGATGTGCTATGGGACAAGTTGAGGGACACGGGTGTGCCAGCGGAGTACACAGCCCTTCTCCGATACTGGTATGCTCACCAGACAAATCAGGTGAGGTGGGTCGGTACTCTGTCGGATGAATATCGAATGGAATGTGGTGTAAGGCAGGGGGGGTTAAGCTCGCCCCTGTTATTTAATTTATATGTAAATCAGCTTATCGAGCGGCTGAGCAGCACACATGTCGGCTGTCATATAGACGGTACATGTGTCAATAACATAAGTTACGCGGACGACATGGTGTTGCTCAGTCCTTCGATGAGCGGACTGAGGCAGCTGCTTGGGATCTGCGAGACGTATGCGGAGGTGAACGGCCTTAAATACAACTCAAAAAAGAGTGAGGTGTTAGTGTTTACGGCACCTAAACAAAAGCCACGTCGCGTGCCTCCAGTATATCTCAACGGCGTGGTTCTTAATGTGGTGAATAGATTTAAATACCTGGGTCATATTGTCACCAGTGACCTACGTGATGATGGCGACATAGAGCGCGAGCGCAGGGCGTTGGCAGTGAGGAGCAATATGCTCGCCCGTAGGTTTGCTCGCTGTACGGCAGACGTCAAAGTGACTTTATTTAAGGCGTTCTGTCAGTCCTTTTACACGAGCGGCCTGTGGGTGTCATATACGAGCCGAGCCTACAACGTCCTGCGCGTACAATACAACAACGCTTTCAGGATGCTATTGCGGTTGCCACGACGTTGCAGTGCATCGGGAATGTTTGCTGCAGCTCATACGGATGGCTTTCATGCTATCATGCGTAAGAAAGCGGCTTCCTTACTGCAACGCTTGCGTGGCACTCGGAACGGCATCCTGAGAATGATTGTTGGCAGAGTGGACTGCCCCATCCAAAGACACTGGGTGGAAGTAGGTATAGGTTTATGTTAAGTAGAATTAAGTACTAATAACACTAACATAGCATTTAAGCACAATCTGTTACTAACCACTTACAAGTTATGGACTGCTGTAGGTCTGAAATAAAGATATTTTATTTTTTTTATTTTTATTTATTTAATTTAACAAGCGATTAAGTAATTTCTCGATGATCAAGTGTTGAGAAACTCACTAAGAACTGAGGGCTGGTTAATTTGTGACAAATTGTCAGCGGATTTGAGATGCCAAGTCGACTACAGAAAGCGGCCCTAAGGGCAACCCATCCCAAGACTGACCTTGGTAAGGGTTGCTTACTCTAGCGCGGTCACCACCCCAGCCGCTTCAAGTTAAACAAACAAACCTATCCAGAAACTGATATTGGTAAGTACTAAGTACAGGGAACAGTCACAGATCGAACCTTCCTCACGCGCATTAGCGTGAGGTAAGTTCGATTCCCAGGTCAGTAACAGTTTGTTTTTTTTTTTTTTTATTTACATAAATACAAAAAAAAATATTTTTGATAATTGTGTCTAGTTTTTATACTGTAAAAAATTTAAAAGTTTGTAATATCCTATTTTTTATTAAATCTTATTAATTAAATAATTGATCTAAATTGCATATTTTTTATAACTCAACCCATACCATAGATTTCGTCGACCCCTATTATCTTTTTATCGTAATATAAGCCTTTAAAATCTTTAACATTAATTTTAATCTGCGAATAATCAACCAATTTCCAACAATTATAAATTAGGCTTGTTGACAAGAGATTAACATTGAAAAAGGTTCTCAGAAACCCAAAACTGCTATAACATGTGGTTAATTCGAGATTTTCTCAAAAGTGACAAATTGTCAACCGCTTGTCACACTTGCAGTTGAGAAACTGAAAGTAGAATTAACCGGCTATAATCGCCGGTTAATTATATAATAGCTAGCTAAATAAAATAAATTTTAAACCACCTTCATTTTTTTTTTTTTTCAGGAATGACATGCTGGTCATTCAATTTATACTGAAGTCTGGCTTCTGTGTGATGGCAATATGTTTCATTCACATCTACTATATCTTGCCATTTCGATATTTTTTTCCCATTCATTTTTACATCTTTGTACAAAAAGTTGTTTTGCAGTCCTTTTATAAGATGTGACGGGTCTTAAACAATACTCAGATTGACTCCGCTTATTGTGACTGTGCCATCTGAAATGTTTAAACATTTTGAATCAAATAATAATTCCGAAGTGCCATCAAGTTAAACAGTATTCATGTAAATATGGTTAAAAGCATTGGTTGTTGTACATCTTTGCGATGCAAGTTCCTTAAACGACATGCCCACTGCTGAGCCAGTTGATTAATGCCAGCAATTTTAACTCTAGTGATGACCATTCACAAATATTTCTGAATGTATGGACCGCTAGGATGGAAAAGTTAACTGAATAAAACTGACCTGGTTCTTGATTTGCAAGTAATTGATCACGTGTTGTGTCTGCTTTCAGACTTCTTAAAGCAGATTGAAATATCCTTGGTCACAAATCAATGCAATTGGCTTCAGCCCACATCCTACTATGGCACAAATCACATCTTTCAAAATATTTCTTAATTCAAGCCCTGCGGTAGCTCCCCAGCAAAAATAATAGGCCACTGGTTGCTGCCATTTAAAAACTGCTCCTCTCAGCATAAATACAAGTGCATGATCAGCAAACTGGGTATTTTTCATGTTTAGCTCTATAAAGCTATCAATTGTGTCCTTATTTTTATTGTAACTTTAGGCAGTTTCTAGTGCCAGTTCATCAAATAACAGAGAACACATTTTCTTGCTGTCCTCCCATGTTGCAACCTGGAAACCAACAATTTAAAAACTGTAACTTTTTACGGTAGAGTGGCTTGAAAAGAAAAAATAAATGAAGATTCCTCAAAATCTTAACAATTTTTTTTTATAGTGCAACTAAATAATATAAATAATTTATTAAAAACAGGTTATATTATGTGCGTTATGCATGGCCAGCCATACAAGCATCATGTTTGTATTAGGTTAGGGTTCCACTAACAAATAATTATTATAAGATTTAACCAAGGATTTTCATATTGCATAATAAAAGGTACAAACCTGTTTTTTTATTAATTTGAAAACTTGAGGATCAGATTTCTGTTTCAATATTTAATTTTCACCATCTAATTCAATGTTGACCTCGATGGTAATATAAATATTTAGGGTTAAAATCTGTATCATTTAGGACTTTGCTTCATTATCGATAATGCAATCAGTTTTTCTTCTATGTTAAATCGACGCCCTTTCTTATTTTTAGTGCAAAGATTAATCTGCGTTTTCATAATTATTTTCGCATAAGGGTACATGTGTGCTGTCAACTTTTCGAAGGAAGTTTCCTTATTAAACTTCAGAACTTTCTTAGCTCTTTTGTAAAAGTCCGTTTGTTGTTCTGCCTTTTTGTACTCTTTGTACATTTGGCATGTCGGCGAATTTTCTTTTTATATTTGTTATTAATAGTTTTCTGGAAATGTTCAGCGTTTTTACATTCCGGACTTGACACGAATCTGAAACATTGCAATATACTCTGTATGATGATATAAGCCTATGGGTTACATTTTCTGATTATTTTGATTCATACCAGAAGGTTATTATAATTTAAAAAAAATCTTCTGATTGATTGGAACTCTGAATTACCTGACTCCTGAATAGTTGGTAGATTTTGTGGAACTTGTAGTAAAGTTTGGAGGCCACAGGAGCTAAGACTTCTGAAATCAAAGAAAAAATGACTAATGAGTTTACATTTGATCAAGGCATTTAATATACATAAACTAAGAAATTTGAGATACCTGAATCTTGACTAGATTGTGGATACTGTGGTAAGCACTGCAGAGGAAATTCATTTGAGTTAAAAACAGCCGCCTGAATTTCTGAAAAAGCAAAAGAGAAAATTATGGCACTTGTCTAATAAATTATTAGTAAACAAGAACGAACATGTAAATGTGGGCTAAGGCACACATACCTAAGTCCATAAATGCCTAGTTGTGGCCAAGGCTTGTTTAGTACTTTTATCAATATAATCACTCAAATAATGCGCGGTAATTAAAACCTAGTACCTAGACCTCATTTTGCCAAATACATTACTGCATTGCATGCATTATTACATTACTCTTCAAAATCAATGACGAACAACGAACAACAACAATTTAGCCCACATTTGTTTTTTTCTATAAACAGCTTTCTATTTGCAAGCTAGTTCGAAATGTAAATAAAACCTTTGATAAGATACCACCTTGGTTGCCATTTTTCGGAGTAAGATTGTTCCATTTTAAAATTACATGTTAGATGTAATGTATGACTATGTAATTTATTTGGCCGCTAAACACGACAGATATGGATTTTCATACAACTTTTGCTGGCCGCTTCTCGCATGTATTTGGCCAGTAAAACAATTTCAATTTATCTCGAAGAAGGTAGTCAAAATAATGCTCAAATTACCAAGCATGTTTGAGAAAAATAATTTAATTATAGTAGCAAGACAAAATTATACCAATAACAAACCTTTCAGTGGTTCCAAGGAGTATGTGCGGTCAAAGTGTCTTTTACGGGAGTATAAAAGCTCCACCTGAGGTAATACATTTTCTGAAATCAGACAAACAACAACAATTTCAGTATCCATGAAACTGTTTTGAAGACTGAAAATATATTTTGTTAAAGCAATATACTTTAGGTCACATTTGCATTTTAATACCATCATCATCACATCATCAGCCTTTTAATGTTCCCACTGCTGGGACACAGGCCTCCTCTCTGTGAGAGGGGATGGGCCATAATCCACCACGCGGGCCCAGTGCGGGTTGGTGGATGTCACATGTCTTCGAAGTTTTGGTTCTAGGACATGCCGGTTTCCTCACAATGTTTTCCTTTACCGTTTTGAGAGCAGTGGTGATGAATTAATTTACACAAAGTAAAGTGCCTACCTGGGTTCATACCCACAACCTACAACTTGTAAGTCGTGGCCGATACCACTGGGCCACCACTGCTCGTGCTCGCACGTTTTAATACTATATTACATATATATCCGTACTTTATAGTTTGATCTTGTCATTGCAATACTTTCTTATGTTTTATTAGGTCTGAATCTTGAATTACAGTGACAGGTTTCTTTATTATAGTTGGACCGGAGTGGTTGTTAATATTCTTTTAAGGAAGACACCAGATTGAAGATCACATGATAATGGTTATATTGGTTCATAACTACACTTAATGACTTATAGATATTGCTAACAAAAGTACATTAAAAGGTAACAATATCCTGGAGTTTGTTCACAATAAATATATTTTACTGATGAACTTAGGCACCTCAGTCACTGAATTAAAACCTGAGAATAGTGAGGTAAGTTTGAAAATCAGCATGGTACTACTAACGAAGCAAGAAATGGTAATAATTAATGTATCTTCATAATATTTACCGTCATTCTGCCGTAATGCTGTTCCAATCAAAATCTCATCTTCAGCAAACAGAGAAGGATAGGCACTGCCAATGAGACGTAATTTAGACGTATTGAAATTCTTTTCAAAGTGCTTTAACAAACAAAAATCTTTGAAAGTTGTTCTGGTGATAATGATTTCAGATCATCACGGTTTAGACACTATAACCACTTAGCGAGTCTTTTCTCATTACACGGGAAATTATGCAAAATAGCGACTTGTCGCAAAGATTTACAAACACAGCAGTCGTAATACATTTTGGAAGTAGCAAAAGTAATACTATTACTTCACTCGATCAACACAGTAAGTACCTGTAATGTCATGTCAAAATTCAAATCATACAAAAATAAATGGCGGCCTACCGGTGCCTGCGACAGCCAATCACAGCCAAGCAGAAATGTCATGCATCATTAAAAAAAAATGGCGCTACGTCGAGCGTTTCTTTCTATGAAGATTATCAGCCGTGGATGAGCGGCGGGTACAAAATGTATGAAGACGTCGGCAAGTGATTTTATTTTAGCTAATAATTAAAATATATAATTATTTAGGTGAAAAATAATTAGCTGCAACTGTAAAGGACTATATATGCCGCAATTTTTTATAATTTTGAAGATAAAATATGCTGTAAATTTACCTAAACTGGAACCTATTCGGACCCTACTTTTTTAATTTTTTTGCGATTATTGTGATGGGAAAAACGTATTTGTGCGAAAATTTTGTATGATGTCATACAATTTTTCTGATGCTTATCTGGAGCTGAATATATTATCTTTAAATTAAGACCATGATATCTTCACATCGGTAATTGCTTATGCATTAAAATGGTACCTCAAAAGTACTGTTATTTGTAGAAAAATGTAATAGCGTCCTTAAAGTTAGTTACCCATCAACGCAAACTAAAGGTGAACGCGCACTTGTCCTTGCTGCTCTCGCCGCACGCGCCGCAGTTATCGCATTTTTTCAAGGCCCCGCGCTATCCGCGCCGAACGCGCCGTACGCGCCGAACGCGCCGCCCGCTCAGAGTTGTCGGAATCATATTCACTTTTGTCCATCTATCTTATTTTAAGAATATTTTTTGTACATAACGAACATTCGTAGTATACTATGGAACTTGATCCTATTATCGTCGGTTGCCTATTGTTAGAAGAAGAAAATGCAAGAAAAAAAAGAAATGGGTTCATGACATAAACTTAAAAAGAGAACAGTTTGGAGAGTATCATACGTTATTTTTTCCTGATTTGCTAAAGGATGATAAACGATTTTTTTTATATTTTAATATGACTCCGCTCAAGTTTAGGCAGCTGTTGGATATACTGGGAACGCATCTAACTAGACAAAATACAAAATTTAGAAAGGCCAGGACCAGAAGAAAGACTCGTTGTTTGTTTGAGGTGAGTACGCATTTTTTCATTCTTTAAAGTTTTTAATAAAGTAGTAAATCACAATGATACGATAATACAAGTAAAAACACTTAAGTTTTTAATAAGCTTAGCAATTACAAATAAAAGTTAAACGGTTAGTTATAGTATGGCTACTTATTGCCTAAACAATAAGTATTCTTAATCTGAATTTCTTAATGGTGTAAAGGAAAATATAAAATTACTTACTGTTCTCGGATAGTTGCTCCCCGATTTCTTCCCAAATATTATCACGTCTCTGCTGATTGCTATATTCAGAATGTTTAAGGTTGTACAACTCGTCATATTGTTGTACTATTGAAATTAAAGCTGAATCGCTCATGTTCTACGAGGTGTACGAGGTGCAAAAAACTCGAGATAGGAACATGCGCAGCGTTCCGTTCCCGATCTTGGAAGGAATACGTTTTTTATAAATGATTATTCATGACCATATACGTGGGACACTCAGAAAGTTTTGCGAAACTAAAAAAAATTGTTCTATACGTACATATATTTTTATTTAATCTTTTCAAAGTACTTTCCACCAGCCTCTATACAAAGATTCATGCGCCTAAACCAGTTTTCAAAACACTTTTTCCAGTCCGCCGCAGACACCTCGTTTACAGCCTGCTCGAACGCAGCCAGCGCATCTTCCGGCGACGAAAATTGTATCCCTTTGAGCTGATTTTTTATTTTTGGGAATAAAAAGAAGTCACACGGTGCTAGATCAGGGCTGTAAGGAGGGTGACCCAGGAGTTTGACTGGCGTGCTGTCCAGGAAGTCCCTCGTTTTGAGTGCGGTGTGCGCAGGTGCATTGTCGTGGTGGAGCAGTAGCCCGCGGAGCCCTGTGTTTGGTCGCTTGTTGCTTATAACAGAGAAAACTTCTGGCAAACATTTGGTAGTATACCATTCGGCATTAATGCTTCTTTGATCCCGTAAGGGAATTGATACCAAGTGGCCAGTCAAATTAAAAAAGCTAGCGATCAAAATCTTACCCCCGCTTCTAGATCGCTTCACTTTGGTAGGCGTTGGCTCATTTTGAAACACCCAAACAGTCGACTGGCGCTTGGTTTCTGGGTCGTATTGATAAATCCAGGACTCATCACCTGTAACGATGTCGTAAACACGCCGAGACGAGCCTGCTTCAAATTTGTTAAGCATATCACGGCACCATTCCACCCGGGCCTGCTTCTGAGCATCGGTGAGGTTGTGCGGCACCCAGCGTGATACTATCCTCCTCACGCGAAGATGGCTGTGTAGAATCTCGTGAACGCTTCCCGATCCAATCTTCAATATGTGTTGAATCTCCTGATATGTAATTCGCCTATTGTCTTGGATTAAATTTTTCACTGCTAGCACGTTTTCTTCGGTAACAGCCGTCAAAGGGCGACCGCTTCTTTCGTCATCCCCCAAAGTTGGTCGACCGCGCTTGAATTCGTTATACCAACGATACACGGTTGCCTTGGAAGGGCCTTCATCCATGAATGCCATTTGAAGTCTATCGTACGATTCATCCGGTTTCAGGCGAGACACTTGAAATCGTATAAAATCATAGCTCTAAAATGTTCCCGGCGCAGATCCATATTTCAGTGAGACACAATACTTTGAATTAACTCGCAAAAAATATGGAGGGAAATTTTGAAATTGGAACTTACTTATTTTTACTTATAAATAATCATATTTTCGAAAAACATTATAACTGGCCAGTCTCCCATATATAAAAACTTTTTTTCGCAATACTTTCTGAGGGGCCTGGTATACAAGGCTTTCAGTTGAATACATAGATGAGTTTTAAAATTCTTAAGTATGCCATAGAATGCGGATGTGAGAGATTCTAATGTTTTTTGAAGTATTTGGCAGCAAATTGTATTGTTCCTTCCCAATATTATAGTCAAATACTACAGTAAAATTCTCCGCTCCACTATCCCGAAATCGCTTTTGTAATGATTTCGCATATTGTCCAGTTGCGTAGACAGTTGAGACACAAAAGTACACCAATTTTATATCACAATAGCCACTAGGAATCATTTTTCAAATAATATTAGCAGTTGCTGAACTTCACTCGAGAGAATTTAGCCTAAAACTCTACGGAATACGATACGCATGCAGTGTTTTGTATTTGAGAGATTTGAATCAAGCCATACCATAGAACCACGTTTATTTTATTTTTTAAGATCCGGTGCCTCTACAGAATCTCGAAAGTTTCATGTCATATAAAAAATTGCTAGAAATTATAGCTAAAAATGTACCTTACAAGTTTTATTAAATAGTAGCCGAAAAATAGCTTGATATAGCTATAAATTAGCTAAGTTGGCATCACTGTACGCATGATGTCTCCGCGCCGCCCGCACCGCACTCGCCGCAAGCATCGAACGCGCCGAATCTGATGACGTCATCAGCACGCGCTGGTGGAATCGCGGATAGGTGCGCGAGGCTGCATACGATTTCATATAAAGATTTCGAAAATTCGATGACTGCGGCGAATGCGGCGCGGGACAAGTGCGCGTTCACCTTTAGTATCCGAACGCAGCGAAGTGAAGTTGGTGCGAGCCGCGAGGAACTGAAGTTCTTGAACGAGGATGTCATTGTATTGACCGTGAGCGAGCAGACGAGTTGCATTTTTTTTTTTTTCATTTAATGTAAAATTTTACCATCCAACAATAATTGGCACGCTTGCTTCTTATAATAAATACGCGAAGTTTACCCCAAGGTGTTGGGTGAGAGTTCAAACTTATTACGTGTTATGTTTAGTGGTGATATTGGTGAGTAACTTTTTACTTTGTACCTAACCAAATACTCAGATGTCTTGTAATAAAACTGTTTTGCTTTTATTGTTTCTCATTGTAGTTGGTTGGGTCACATATTGATCATCTTTTAAATCATATTCATAAACCACCAAAAATATCATCATGACTGTTTCATTTTATAATCACCAACGGCTATGTAAGAATTGTATAGACATTTACCGCTTTTGTAATGGATGTCATCTAACTAGAACATTCTCATTGTTATAAAAATTTACTAAAACGTAAACAAAGTTGATGTCCATGAGAATGGCGGGACCACTCTTTCTATTATTAGTTCTAATTATAATTATAACAACTATTTTCTGCATAAAACTAAAAGTACTAATTAGTGCTAGTTAGTTATAATTAGTGCTAAACATTTTATTGTCATCTCCTTTCATGTACATATTTTTATCACTTTTATTCCTACCTACATAACCATTGTATTATTATCACTGTTTGACTGCCTCATCATCGATCACTATTTCATGCTGTTAGTTACCATTGCGCTTTTGCATTGAGGATGGGATGTCGCAGTCAAACAGGGAATGTGGACTTTTCTTAAGACGTCTGGAAATGAATTCCAGGGTTCCTACCCAGGCTTCGGATCGGCTTCACTCTACTACCCAGTGCGTGTGTTGGCCTACCCCAACGCACTGTTAGCTGCTTAATCCGTGTCGCCGCGCTACGTGTCTACCTACCACCTACTCTGCACCACCGCTTCCCGGGACCTAGCCTGAGTGGAAACTATACTGCACATCGCCAGACGCCTCTAATGCTAAGGCCAGTGGTACACTGTCTTGTGGCTACGCAACGTACTTCGGACCGCGACTGACAACCCTGACCCTGAGGTCTAATAAGATTTGTTAACCTTCTGTTGGTTTTTCCCTTACTACCCTCTATCTACCTGGTAGGTAGGTAAACTAGAAAGAAGCGTTACACCTAAATAGGCTAAATTGGCATCCACCAAACGAACATAAGTATAAATGAATAGGCGCGCCAAACATGCACACACATGTTGGTGCGTAACAACGCTTACTATGCTCCACGATTAATTTAAGCAGAAATGATATAGGTGACTTTCTTGTCTATCAAATCGTTTTCGATTGCCGTTGAAACTTTCTGAAATAAATCCTTCTGTTGGATATTTAAACCTCGAATGCTTCCTAGGAACAGTTCATGAGTTCTTTCATGTCTTCACAAAAGTTATCATCGTCATGTACAATTTGTTCACCAACACAACATGGGAGCATTGCCGACATCGGTTTCACGCGCAGCATTAAGCTTGGCAGCTAGGGTAATAGCCTGTTGAATAATTAGTTCAGAATGACCAAATAGTTCCGCCCTGACGTTACCCTGCAACGGGCGAAAATCTCCTTGGCGTCTTATGAAACATCTTTAGCAGTTTCATTTTCGAACAGGAACTTGCCATCATTACGAAATGGTATGTGGTATACTATTAAACTGTGATAATAAGTTTCTTTGTCCCTTTTAATTGTATAATAGCTACTGTTAGTCTATTTATTACACGCATTCTTGTATTGTCCTGCAATCTAATATACCTTTCTAATAAAAATGCGTGGCTCAATATTACAAGTTACTTAGACAACAAGAATAAGATTATTTGTATATAACTAATACCCCCACTATATCATATAATCAAAATAAGTCTCATCATGCAATTGAAATTTATATCATTACTAAACCAAATAAATCCAATAAGGTGTAATGCTTCTTAGAACACAATCCTTTGTTAGCAAATCAGCGGGCATATTCGTTGTTGGCAAATACCTTAATATTACTATATTATTTGAAACACACTCTCAAGTAAAGTGGTATTTTACATCTATGTGTTTAGATTTCTTGTGAAACACAGGATTTGTTGACAGCCTTTGTGCACTCGTGATTGTCATTAAACAAACTTTAGGTGTTTATTTTATTTGTGACTTCGATTTGCAAAGCTCTAAATAAACAGCTTCCTTGCAGGGTTCTATATAGCCATGTACTCAGCTTCGCAGCTCGACAGAGTAAGTTCTTTGCTTTTTACATTCCCAAGATATTATGCTATTAGCAAGTATAAAACAAAATCCGGTATAAGACCGTCTATCTAAAGTATCATTAGCCCAATCGGCATCAACAAAACCTTTTATTTCTGAATGTCCATTTACACAATATTTTATACCAAAGTTTATAGTCCGTTTTAAATATTTCAAAACCCTCTTAACATACTTTAATATCTTGTGTACTAAGCTATTATGTTTCCCATTGCAAAACTTACAAGAAGAAAACACTTTTTGGCAACATGTCCACTATGTAGACAGTTAAGGCATAATTTCAGCTTTAAAGCTGTATCTATCCTAACGTCATTAAACTTGGTACACATATACAATGGGGTGACCTGTCCTTAAAAACATCACATGAATTTTTAGAAGAGTTTCTAATCGTAAAACTTTCAAAAGTCTTAGTAGTATTCCTTTTGTCTTTGGAACTACCATGTGGCGTACCATGATCATTCCTACTTATATTTTCAATTTGGGTGGTTTCTTTAACATCTACCCTGTAACGCAAGAAGTCATTAAATTGATCTAATGTAGGCAATTCTGGTAATCCATTCTTATATTCTTCCCATTACCTACTAGTGGTGGTGGTTTAACTACATAAGTATCTTGTTAAATAAATATACTAAGATAGATAGTGAGTTAAATAAACAAAAATTAGTGAAGTTGAACAAAAAGAATTTAAAGGTACGCACACAATATACAGATGAAGATATCCAGAATTTGTCTTAGATAAAAATGTGAACAAAAATATCAATCTGATGGTAAAATTGACAAATTTGTTGTACCGCAAGGAAGTGTGTTGGGTCCCCCCTTGTTTTTGCTATATATAAATGATCTGCCCCGTCAGATACCAAATCCAATAGTTCTATTTGCTGATGACAGCACAGCACTGATAAAATGTACAAATATTAATAATTATGAACAGGATATCAACATTAACCTTCAAGAAAGGTCCCGTGAGAAGTCAATACAAAAACCTCTTAGTTACTGGTGGCTATAAAACGGCACTACTTGGGAAAAGTGTTTTCTGTTCTGCATGGGCCCAACAATATTTTATAAACTACCGGACAGCATAAAAAGTGACACCGTTCGACAATTTAAGAATAAACTGAAGGCTTTTTTGATACAAGAAATGTTAATATTCGTTAAGTGATTTTTTGAATGACCCTCTGTGTGACATCTCAACATTTTAATATTATTGACATTATGACATTATTTGATACACTTCTGGACTTGTTAGAAAAATTTATTGGTACCTTAATTGACACTATTTCATAATTTTACCCATAAGCTCGATGATGAAATTATTGTTGAATTTTGCATGCCTAAACTCGGGCAGATTGTACCCGGATCACTATATTTTATAACAACTTTATTGTACAATACCTACATTCTATGCGAATAAATAAATGATTGATTTGATTTGATTTGAAAGGTTTACTAAGAAAACGTAGTGCTATCAAAGGTCAATTTACTAAATTTAAAGATTATATATGTCGCCGCGTAGGCGTGAATTTGCTAATGAATTATCCTAATTAATCATTTTAAGTGTCAATGTCTATTTAAGTTGGGTTTTGAGTTCAGCGCCATCTATTGGCTTATTGTGGAATCAGTTATTGATCTGTTTTAATGAAGATCATTTGTTATGCTAATTTCAATGTCTAATTAATACGAGATGTTTAAATAAAACGGGCACACTTATTGTAGGACTTTTAGATTTGTTCTCATTTTAACTATTGCACATTTGACGAAGTGTGTTTGATTATGTTATTCTTATTACGCAAAGTTGTCAACAATGGCGGATGTTATAATTTCTATGACCACTAACCAGATTAATAATTTAAAACGAGAACTAAACAAATTTGAGTAAATGATTAAATACTAAAAAGTCATAAGACTATTTTACACAGCTATGTAATAACGAGAAACCTTCTGATTAGTAAGATTGTCAGATCACCGGAACTTGAATAGTTTTGTTATTAGATGACTATTTCAATAATAATCTATCTACAAACAACTTTGTATTTGTGAGTATTGGGGTTGTTTAATGTTAAAATAATTAACTGAGCAGCATTTATGTATTGTTTGCTAGCAATAATCAACTATCCAAGTAATTAGTGTCTAAACAAAAACAATGTGAAGGTTCCGCCCACTGAGAACGCGCATCGCGCTTACTGTGTGTGAAAAATAATAACTGATTAATAAATCTAATTGAATAGATGTTTGAAAACCTAATAAACATGCAACGTTAATTATCATAAAGTGATTGTGTAATCTATAAAAATATTTAAAAGAGTATCCTGGAGTTTCTTGCTAGATCTTCTCCAGCGATCGACGAGGGCTTTGCGATCTAGCGAGCCACACGATGTGGTTTTAGCTTCAAGTTCATTTGAAAACTCAAAGCGCCTGTAACTAAGTCAAATAAATACTCTGCGTTTCAATCCAGTGTTGTGTGTTATTGAAGTTCACCCGTTCCAGTCAAGAATAAAGGAATTGCCTCTAGACATTGGGGTTAATGATGGTGGTCCTATGACTCACGTGACATATATATATATATCGAATTTCAAAGTCTAGTCCATTCAGTAGCTTGCAAGCCAAAGAAATTGCATTGAAAATAAACAAATTTGAAGCTTTACTGAGTACGTTTGATATGTTACAAAATAATATTTAAATTGTTATTATTTGGATGAACAATTAAGTGAAAGATTGTTACCACTAAATAAGTAGGTAGGCAACAATGAATCGGGTAAGTAAATAAGTGAATAAGTTGTACCTTCATAACTCAAAACCACTAAAACACGGTAAGTACACGGCAGCTGTGACAGCACGAAGTATGCGGCCCTCACCAGGCGGCTACACTGCAACGCGTAGATAGGCAGGTAGCTAGCAAGCGCAAAGCTCAGTTCATGCCATGCATTCAACGCACCTGGAATAGTCTGCAAGCTTTTTGGGTTGTAGGTACTACTAGGAAAACTAGAATTTAGTTTGGAAGGCACCTAAATAGAGGCAATAGGCGTGTATTGGAGAAAGCATTCATGTGTGGATTCGAATGAGAACTCACATTTCCGACTCCATTGTAGGCTCCTATTAATTTGCGGTATGGCGTGCACGTGTTATTGGGTGTACCCACAATAGTTTAGATACGAAGGGTTCTAGTGCCTAAATAGACACACTTTGGCTCCTAAATAGGCTATATTGGCATCCACCAAACGAACATAAGTAGAAATGCAGAATAGGCGCGCCAAACATGCACACACAAGAAAAAAATGGACTTGCCAAACACGTGTGGCAAAAAAAAACCGGCCAAGTGCGAGTCGGACTCGCGCACGAAGGGTTCCGTACCATTTTCGTAAAAAACGGCAAAAATTTGACGTTTGTTGTATGGCAGCCCCCCTTAAATATTTATTTTATTTTGTTTTTAGTATTTGTTGTTGTAGCGGCAACAGATACACATTATCTGTGAAAATTTCAACTGTCTAGCTATCACGGTTCATGAGATACAGCCTGGTGACAGACAGACAGACAGACAGACAGACGGACCGCGGAGTCTCAGTAATAGGGTTCCGTTTTTACCCTTTGGGTACGGAACCCTAATTAGGTATATCGTATTTAGCTGACCAAACTCGTCCGGGTCCGAGCGAAACCAACGCTTATTATCTTTAGATTATTAACAGATTGGTGGGTAGAGGTTCTTTAGATTTTACTTTGATTTTTTAAATCAATAAATATTTTACGCTGTTTCTCTGCTGCTCGCCGCCACACTGCGTGCTCCGCCGCGCCCTTCTCTCCGTCTTGTCGCGCCACCGCGTGACGTCACTGCGGCCGTCGCGTCTCCGCATGCCGCCAACAGGTGTCGCTACTAGTAACTTAGGTTGCTAGTAGATACATCCTTTTGACCCCTTCTGGGTTAAATCCACGACTTAGTGGTCCTTGGTGGATACCTAACGGTGTTAACCAAGCCAAGTGGAGTGTTGACCCGCGCACTCGCCAAGCCCCTTCAGGGCACGGCAGTTGTTAGTAGGAGTCGGGAGCAGGGTAGTTGGCCTTGGTAGATAGCCTAGTCAACCCCTGTCTCTGTTCCTCAGCATTTACCTGTCACGGTCGGGTGTGTCTACCCCGACTTACCAGACTTTTGGTACACAAGTGGTGGGTGGCCCATCTTCTGTGGGTTTACCGGTACCTTAGGACCCCTGTCACCCAATAGGATTGGTGGCAGGTATAGCACAGCGTAGGGCTCACCTAAGTACTAACCTCCCAGCCGGGTTTAGGCTAGGTAAGACCACCTACCTGGGGACTTTCGTTATTTCTTTTTTTTATTATAATTCACAAAACTGATAAAAAAACACACGTGCAAAAAAAATAATTACTAAACAAAAAATCTGATTGACATATACTCGATGTGAATCTTACATGCACATACACTTACTATTAAATAAATTAAAACAAATCAAATCAAAACTAGATCAAAATAAAATTAAAATAAACCAAAATCAAATAATCATTACAATACAATTAAAATAAAATAAAGTAAATAGAATTAAATAAAAAAAAAAAACAACCATAACGTTAACTAAAATCAATAATAAATTTAAATCAAGATAAGTCAAATAAAAAAGAAAATATAGGTTTATAAATTAAATCAAACATAGGTACCTAATATTAAATTAAATTAACAATTAAGTTATCAATTCCTAATAGATAGATAAGGTATTGTTTCCAATATCTTATCCCTTTTGTTATTTTTCTTTTCTCTTTATACTGGTTCTATTGTCAACAATGCATCCTGTTGAATTGTTAATAGAGCTCGTCGAAGACTTGATGTCGGACGATCCCAGTCCGCGAAGCGAAAGTCAGATGAGGCTTAAGATCATACTTGCCTCCCTAGCCAAGAAGGACCCCTACGGTGCCTCCTCGCCCGTTTCTGACGTAAGTCAAACCCCACATTTACTCATAACAAAGCATGCCTATAATTGCTTTCAAAGAGAATCCCGCCTCCCCACAAGTCGATAATCTTATTATCGATGAGCCCATGGTTGATGACTCGGATGAGTATGAAACCACCGATGATACCTCCTCCTCCTCAGACACCTGTCAAGCTACCTCTGAGGGTAAGAGGAAGAAGTACTTGTCCCATTCCAAGGCCACTAAGGAAAACAGGTCGCAGCGTCCAACCCCTCAACTCTGCCGTCCACCTCCTCCAACGTGCAAACCACCTCCACTCCCGTCACCGCTACCCAGCGGTCAAGTCGCTCCACCAGCCCCAGGAGTCGCTCTCCTAGCCCCATGACAGTCGCCGGCGCTTCTGGCGCGAGCCGCGCTCCCTGCCCTGTTATTAAAATCACAGAAGCCCCCGCCAATCTTCCTCCACGACAAGACCATCCCATTCCCAAGCCCATCTCTTGTCAGATAGGCATTAAAATCCTACTTCAGACGCCTTACCAGGCTCCTAAGAGAGAAAAAAATTGCGTTCCACACGTATACCCTCCCCGAAAATGCGCTCACTTGCGTGGTTATCCGGCGCATTCCAAAGGAAATCCCTATTGGAGACATTATGCGGATCTTATCGCACAAAATGTCCCTGTCATAGCTGTCCACTAGGCCATGAATATCGGCATCTCGGAATCTCGTAAAATCGGAATCTCGGAACGAAATTAGCGATATTTCTATTCCGATATCGGAATCTCGGAATCAGAAGAAAATCCTATATTTTAGCTTATTGTGAAGCGCCGAACGCGATAGACTTTGACTACGGTGATTATCAGTGATCAGATAATTGGGCGCTTATTTACTTAAACTGAATCCCGGATTTACAGTCCTGAGTATCCTTAAAATGTTACCTATAAGAGTAAAGACAGAGCTTCATAGAACCCTATGTAACTATTTTATTTTCATTGAATAACGCTTAAGTTGCGAGAATCCGCTAGATGCACACGCACGGGATCGGTCAATATGTCGACACATTGGGTAGGGTTCAGCAGTAGGCGTTTTTTTTTTTTTTATTATTGATAGGCTCGCGTTTGACCACTACCTCGCCTGATGGTAAGCGATGATGTGGCCTACGGTGAAGCACGCTTGCCTAGTAGAAACCTATTCACTCTTGACTTAAAGACCCCAAGGTTGTAGCTATCAGGAAACAAAGACTCCGGAAGGGAATTCCACTCCTTAGCTGTGCGCACAATGAAAGTAATAGCAAAACGCTTTGTGCGTATGGGTGGGATGTCCACCATGTACCGATGGCGCATGGCCGTACGTCTTGTAGTCCGATGATGGAAAGGGCTAGGCGGAATCAAATTGTGCAGTTCCGTCGCACACTCCCCGAAATGTAACCGATAAAAACCGACAGGCTGGCAACTCGGCGTCGATGTTCGAGGCTCTGGAGCTTTGACGCGACCAGTGCATCATTGCCAATAAGCTTCTTGGCCCGTCTGTCAATCGACTCAAGTGCATCAAGCTGGTATTTGGCAGATCCACCCCAGAGGTGAGAGCAGTACTCCATGCACGATCGAACTTGCGCTTTATACAAGTTAAGCAGCTGTTCAGGTGTGGAGTACCGTCTCACCGTCTTTTGGCTGTAATGATGATGTATGATGGTATCGGCCGCGACTCACAAGTTGTAGGTCGTGGATTCGAGTCCAGGCAGGCGCTTAACTTTGTGTAAATTATTTCTTCACCACTGCTCTCAAAACAGTGATGGAAAAAATCGTGAGGAAACCGGCATGTCCTAGAACCAAAAATTCGAAGTCATGAGACATCCACCAACCCGCACTAGGCCCGCGTGGTGGATTACGGCCCATTACCTCTCACAGAGAGGAGGCCTGTGTCCCAGCAGTGGGAACATTAATAGGCTGATGATGTGATGTGATGTGATGTGTGTGATGATAATGATGAACGCTTAAAATTAAACATACCAATGAAAGATCCTTGTTAAACTTTTTCTCAAATTTCTATTTTGTTACTTGCTTATAAACCTCAATAAATTAAAGCTTTTTTAAGTTTATTTTTTAGTCTTCGCCTTGTATTAAATATATCAAATTAG
Source organism: Orthosia gothica (assembly GCA_949775005.1). NCBI lineage: Eukaryota > Metazoa > Arthropoda > Insecta > Lepidoptera > Noctuidae > Orthosia > Orthosia gothica. The sequence goes on from OX459035.1 coordinate 45,820,784, forward strand.
TTTATCCGACCAATTATCTGTTGAATTAATCTACTACTTGACTACATTATCATTTGTTTTTTTGATATTTCTTTGATTTTGAATAAAATAAGTATGGGATAATTAAATTTTACCATTGCTGTATTTTATTAAGTTTATTGTAGTTGTTTTACTAAATAAGTTTATCTCAACAATCCAGCATTGATTTAACTTTAATAATAATGCTCAAGTTGTACTGACAAACACCAATACGGTAGTCGTCAATCACTACGCTACCTATTGCAATTAATGTATAATAATAATTCCCCTGATATGAAAGCATCAAATGAAGAAATGTTAATAATATGTTTAGAATTTATTCTAGTCTATTAAAAAGCAATAAACTTTCAACTTTCTTGGGAACAAATGTGAAGTAAAGTTAAATAAGCACCCGATTATCGAGTCATTGCTGATTAGAGAGAGACACAATATAAAATCTTATGATGTCTCGTCATATACGTGTTTATTTATTGTACTTAATACAATCTCATACCGAAAGCATCAAATGAAGAATAATATGTTCAGAATTTATTCTAGTCTATTAAAAAAACAATAAACTTTCAACTTTCTTGGGAACAAATGTGAAGTAAAGTTAAATAAGCACCCGATTATCGAGTCATTGCTGATTAGAGAGAGACACAATATAAAATCTTATTATGTCTCGTCATATACGTGTTTATTTATTGTATTTAATACAATCTCATACCGAATTTGTACAATTAACAAAAAAATGTGCGATATCTAACAAATGAGCGCAATTCCGATATTATTATCGGAATTCCGATATTGAGATCTAATTTCGGAAATTAATATCGGAAATGAAAACCTTCCGATATTACATGCCCTACTGTCCACCGCATGCGTAAAGCAAGAGGTGGTCAGGAATACGATAATGGTAGTGGTTGAGTGCAGCCCTACCGAGTCCCATAACCTTATCTTCGGAATAAAGTCCGTTTGTTCTCTATCAGGTATCTCTATTGAGAAGCCTTACCGTCCCTTCGTAGTTGGTCAGTGTCATAACTGCCAAAATTATGGACACAGCCAGAAATACTGTTTTGCCCCCTCCAGGTGCGTTAAGTGCCGAAGGGACCACGGCACCCAGGACTGCCCTCACCCTAAAGACCGCGCCGAATTCACGGAGCCTCCCAGCTGCGTGCTATGTGACCAAGTCGGTCACACAGCCAACTATAAGGGCTGCCCAAAAGCCCCAAAAATTGCGCCTTAAATGGCCAAGTTCCACGCTGCGCGTCAAGCATGCACAGCTCCCTCTGCCCAAACCCCTCCCCGGCTAGCCCCTCAGAAGTCTTCGCCATGGGGCAAACTCAACCAGTGTGGCTCCCCAGATCGTCCAGCAGCCAATTCCAGGTCTGAAGGATCACCCTATTCCGGCCCCTCGGCCCCTGCCGCCCCTATGCCCGCTTAAAGCCGACACGTGGCTCCCACCACTGCCGCCGCTGAGAGCCTGTCCCAACAGAAGCCCAATGTCTGACGTAGCGTCGCTGATATTATTGAGATCGAAAGGATTGAAGCAGCCGGTGAAATGTCCCCATCTGAGTCCCCTATACAAAAGGTAGCCTAATATAACCACGGAGCTAGATAGCCTCGTATTCAGAAACTGTCAATGGGTGCGCAAGTAAGACGCACCCCTTACCCTTTCAATTAGGATTTCGCCAACTGCTCCATAAGAGCCTTAGGGAGTAGGAACAAAAACAAACGTAGCATACAAACCGATTCATTCCGTCCTCACCGTCGAGGCCCGTCGCGTATTCTTTCAATAAATTCCCGCCAGCCCCCGAAGCTGAGCATTAGTTAAATTATTAAATATAAAAAGAGTTTCTTGTCCGCTCTTCTCCACGTAGGTAGTTGCCAAACAGATGGTAAAATCACTTATCAAAATCCAACCATAGTTGTTTGTCCCCCAGCGACGCCCTGAGCCGAGGTTCGACCCCATCTGGGGTAGCCCTCAGCGTTGTCGCTTAGGTTTAGAAATTTGTGCCTGGCTGGAGGCTATATATAGCTTAGTTTCCACAGGCTCGCCCGATTAAGCAGTAGCCGGTTACTTATCGAACTGCGAGACGCCAATAATAATAATGGTCATAGTAAAAAAAATAAAGATCTAAAGTAGCCATTTGTTTTTTATTCACCAGGAAAATCCCAGTACAGTACGAGGAGGGATCAAAAAGTAGTGAGAATAAGATAGAATATAATGACTATTGATAACTTAATAAATTATATTTCTACATAGTTTCCGAGTCTCTCTGCAAACCGAGTCCAGCGCTTTTCCAAGGCTTCAATCCCTTTCACAAAAAAAGTTTTGTCTTGGTCCTGCAAAAAGCTCTCCACGGCATCCAACACCTCGTTATCGTCTTCGTACCTGTTGTCCCTTAAGTATTTTTTCAATTTGGGGAACAGATAAAATCGCTAGCCGCCAGATCTGGTGAATAAGGGGGGTGGTCAACCAATTCGAAGCCAGTTTGCTGAATGGCAGCCATCGCAACCTGTGCGCGGGTGCGTTGTCGTGCACGCCCCTTCGAAGTTTCCCTCTCCTTTTCTCTTTGATGGCATTCCTCAACTTGGGAATTAAAGCTGCATAATATTGGCCTGTAATAGTGGTTCCACGCTCCAGGTAATCAATCAACAATATCCCTTCTGAGTCCCAAAATATTGAGCCCATAACCTTGCCAGCCGATGCCACGAGGTCTTTGATGATGGCCGTTTCTATTGCGAAGATTGCTGTTTTGTCTCGGGATCAAAATGATGGACCCATGTTTCGTCCATTGTTACGAAACGATACAAAAAGTTTTCAGAATCTTCTTGAAACTTGTCCAACAATATCTTCGAAATGTCAAGTCGATTTTGTTTCTGACTGTCGGTTAACATTCTCGGCACCCATCTTGCGGAGACTTTCCTCATATTCAAAAATTGTTTCAATATGGATTGAATACTTCCATATGAAATGCCCGTTTCTTGAATTAAGTATCGGATGGTAACTCTTCGATCGCTCAATACAATTTTCTCGACTTTCGCAACATTTTCTTGGGTGACTGACGTCGATGGACGGCCGCAACGATGTTCGTCTTCCGTGCTCGTTCTCCCTACTCGAAATTGAGAAGCCCACCTTGCGACAGTGGAATACAGCGGAGCAGACTCTCCTAATGTTGCCTCCAAATCGCAACGAATCTCTTGCGTCGTTAACTTTTTTAAACAGAGGTATTTAATAACAGCTCGCACTTCGTTTTTCTCCATTTTCTAGAACACGTTCCGACACGAAGCAAACAAATGACATGCTGGTGAACTTAGCAGATCATTTTCCAGCAGAGCATAAAAAAATGTGAGTTCCAGTCGCATGCAGCATAGTTCTAGAGTTCTTGATACTTTTTGGAAATGGTTCTGGCCTTTTTCCTAGAAAAAAAGTCACATGAAAATATGATCTGCTAACTTCCGGTAGCAGATCATTTTTTCCAAAATATTTTTTTTATAATTGATTGAGGTGCACAAAGGTGAGTTCTATAGTTCTTGATACATTTTAGAAATAGTTCTGCAGAATTACACACAAAAAAAAACATATTAAACTCTTATCAGAAATAATCCAAAATGTTTTTTTAAAACTGACGTTACTTATATAAAACGACAATTGCCATTTCTTCTTTCGGCCAAAATAATAATAAGCTTAGAACTTAAAGTAATAAAAATCAGTAAAATAAAAGATATCGTACTCTCAAGCGCTAATTAGCTTTGTTATAACCGTGCAAAAGCAAAAACCAAGAAAATATTCAGTGTTCGATACAACAAAATCAAAACATAAAACCTAACTGAAATCAGGCCGAGAACTCCTCCTTTCCTTATACACCTATATCAAGAATAGACGAAAACATGAAACAGGAAGCCAAAACCTTCACTCAAGTATCAGCAGAGCATGGCTGAAGATTTAGTTTAGCAAATTCAAGATAATTTTGAGGGTTCGTTATAAAAAAACTTCAAAAAAAGTGTTGAGAGGAACAGAAGGCTGAGAAATCTTCCTTTTCTAATACATCTCTATCATTACTAGACGTTGCAATGCATCATAAAGCTAGCAATTCAACTCAAGTATCAGCCGAGCATGGTTCAAGAACAAGATTAATAAAAATCAAGACATTTTTCATAGTTCGTAATAAAAATCCGAAAAAAACTATCAGAGGTACAGAGGGCCGGGAACTCCTCGGTTTCTACAACAACGGTATATGCACTTTATGAAAAAATGCTATAAAAAGCCGGAACTCTCACTCAAGTACCAGCAGAGCATGGTTGAATATTAAGGTTAGCAAAGATAGAGAATTTTTTCAGTGTTAGTTATAAAAATCCAAAAAAAAATATCAGAAGTACTGAGGGCCAAGAACTCCTCGGTTTCTACTACAACGATATATGCACTTTATGAAAAAATGCTATAAAAATCCAGAACTCTCACTCAAGTATCAGCAGAGCATGGTTGAATATTGAGATTAATAAAAAAAAATTAAAAAAATGTTCAACATAAAAAAAAACAAAAAAAAATATATCAGAGGTACTGAGGGCCGGGAACTCCTCGGTTTCTATTACTACTATATAAACAAAAGCTACTAAAAACCAGAACTCTCACTCAAGTATCAGCAGAGCATGGTTGAAAATCGAGATTAATAATAAATAAGAAATTGTTTCAGAGTTCTTTATAAAAAATCAATAAAAAAGTTCAGAGCTATAGAGGGCCGGAAACTCTTCGTTTTATTATACACCTTTATCAAGACTAGACGTTGAAATGCACCAGAAAGCTGGCACTTAAACTCAAGTATCAGCAGACAATGGTTGAAGATCGAGATTAATACTAAATAAAAAAAAAAAAACAGATTCTTTATAAAAAATCAATAAAAAAATTCAGAGCTACAGAGGGCCGGGAACTCTTCGTTTTCTTATACACCTTTATCAAGACTAGACGTTGAAATGCACCAGAATGCTAGCACTTAAACTCAAGTACCAACAGAGCATGGTTGAATATTAAGGTTAGCAAAGATAGATAATTTTTTCAGTGTTAGTTATAAAAATCCAAAAAAAAAATCAGAAGTACTGAGGGCCAAGAACTCCTCGGTTTCTACTACAACGATATATGCACTTTATGAAAAAATGCTATAAATATCCAGAACTCTCACTCAAGTATCAGCAGAGCATGGTTGAATATTGAGATTACAAAAAATAAAAAAAAATCAGAATTCAACATGAAAAAAAAAACAAAATAATATATCAGAGGTACTAAGGGCCGGGAACTCCTCGGTTTCTACTACTACTATATATGCACTTTATAAACAAAACCTATAAAAAACCAGAACTCTCACTCAAGTATCAGCAGAGCATGGTTGAAAATCGAGATTAATAATAAATAAGAAATTGTTTCAGAGGTCTTTATAAAAACATCAATAAAAAAGGTCAGAGGAACAGAGGGCCGGGAACTCTTCGTTTTCTTATACACCTATATTAAGACTAGATGTTTAAATGCACCAAAAAGCTGGCACTTAAACTCAAGTATCAGCAGAGCATGGTTGAAGATAGAGATTAATAAAAATCAAGAAATTATTCAGAGTTCAATCTAAATAAAAACAAAAATAATATATAAGAGGTACTGAGGGCCGGGAACTCCTCGGTTTCTACTACAACTAATATCCACTTTATAAACAAAAGCTATAAAAAACCAGAACTCTCACTCAAGTATCAGCAGAGCATGGTTGAATATTGAGATTAATAAAAATAATAAAAAAAACAGAATTCAACATAAAAAAAAAACAAAATAATATATCAGAGGTACTAAGGGCCGGGATCTCCTCGGTTTCTACTACTACTATATATGCACTTTATAAACAAAACCTATAAAAAACCAGAACTCTCACTCAAGTATCAGCAGAGCATGGTTGAAAATCGAGATTAATAATAAATAAGAAATTGTTTCAGAGGTCTTTATAAAAAATCAATAAAAAAGGTCAGAGGAACAGAGGGCCGGGAACTCTTCGTTTTCTTATACACCTATATTAAGACTAGATGTTTAAATGCACCAAAAAGCTGGCACTTAAACTCAAGTATCAGCAGAGCATGGTTGAAGATAGAGATTAATAAAAATCAAGAAATTATTCAGAGTTCAATCTAAATAAAAACAAAAATAATATATAAGAGGTACTGAGGGCCGGGAACTCCTCGGTTTCTACTACAACTAATATCCACTTTATAAACAAAAGCTATAAAAAACCAGAACTCTCACTCAAGTATCAGCAGAGCATGGTTGAATATTGAGATTAATAAAAATAATAAAAAAAAACAGAATTCAACATAAAAAAACACAAAAAAAAATATATCAGAGGTACTGAGGGCCGGGAACTCCTCGGTTTCTACTACTACTATATATGCACTTTATAAACAAAAGCTATAAAAAACCAGAACTCTTACTCAAGTATCAGCAGAGCATGGTTGAAAATCGAGATTAATAATAAATAAGAAATTGTTTCAGAGTTCTTTATAAAAAATCAATAAAAAAGTTCAGAGCTATAGAGGGCCGGGAACTCTTCGTTTTATTATACACCTTTATCAAGACTAGACGTTGAAATGCACCAGAAAGCTGGCACTTAAACTCAAGTATCAGCAGACAATGGTTGAAGATCGAGATTAATACTAAATAAAAAAAAAAAACAGATTCTTTATAAAAAAACAATAAAAAAATTCAGAGCTACAGAGGGCCGGGAACTCTTCGTTTTCTTATACACCTTTATCAAGACTAGACGTTGAAATGCACCAGAAAGCTAGCACTTAAACTCAAGTACAAACAGAGCATGGTTGAATATTAAGGTTAGCAAAGATAGATCATTTTTTCAGTGTTAGTTATAAAAATCCAAAAAAAAATATCAGAAGTACTGAGGGCCAAGAACTCCTCGGTTTCTACTACAACGATATATGCACTTTATGAAAAAATGCTATAAAAATCCAGAACTCTCACTCAAGGACCAGCAGAGCATGGTTGAATATTAAGGTTAGCAAAGATAGATAATTTTTTCAGTGTTAGTTATAAAAACCTAAAAAAAATATCAGAAGTACTGAGGGCCAAGAACTCCTCGGTTTCTACTACAACGATATATGCACTTTATGAAAAAATGCTATAAAAATCCAGAACTCTCACTCAAGTATCAGCAGAGCATGGTTGAATATTGAGATTACAAAAAATAAAAAATAAACAGAATTCAACATAAAAAAAAAACAAAAAAATATATCAGAGGTACTAAGGGCTGGGAACTCCTCGGTTTCTACTACTACTATATATGCACTTTATAAACAAAACCTATAAAAAACCAGAACTCTCACTCAAGTATCAGCAGAGCATGGTTGAAAATCGAGATAAATAAGAAATAAGAAATTGTTTCAGAGGTCTTTATAAAAAATCAATAAAAAAGTTCAGAGGAACAGAGGGCCAGGAACTCTTCGTTTTCTTATACACCCATATTGAGACTAGATGTTTAAATGCACCAGAAAGCTAGCACTTAAATTTAAGTACCAGCAGAGCATGGTTGAATATTCAGGTTAGCAAAGATGGATAATTTTTTCAGTGTTAGTTATAAAAATCCAAAAAAAAAATCAGAAGTACTGAGGGCCAAGAACTCCTCGGTTTCTACTACAACGATATATGCACTTTATGAAAAAATGCTATAAATATCCAGAACTCTCACTCAAGTATCAGCAGAGCATGGTTGAAAATCGAGATTAATAATAAATAAGAAATTGTTTCAGAGGTCTTTATAAAAAATCAATAAAAAAGGTCAGAGGAACAGAGGGCCGGGAACTCTTCGTTTTCTTATACACCTATATTAAGACTAGATGTTTAAATGCACCAAAAAGCTGGCACTTAAACTCAAGTATCAGCAGAGCATGGTTGAAGATAGAGATTAATAAAAATCAAGAAATTATTCAGAGTTCAATCTAAATAAAAACAAAAATAATATATAAGAGGTACTGAGGGCCGGGAACTCCTCGGTTTCTACTACAACTAATATCCACTTTATAAACAAAAGCTATAAAAAACCAGAACTCTCACTCAAGTATCAGCAGAGCATGGTTGAATATTGAGATTAATAAAAATAATAAAAAAAAAACAGAATTCAACATAAAAAAAAACAAAAAAAAATATATCAGAGGTACTGAGGGCCGGGAACTCCTCGGTTTCTACTACTACTATATATGCACTTTATAAACAAAAGCTATAAAAAACCAGAACTCTTACTGAAGTATCAGCAGAGCATGGTTGAAAATCGAGATTAATAATAAATAAGAAATTGTTTCAGAGTTCTTTATAAAAAATCAATAAAAAAGTTCAGAGCTATAGAGGGCCGGGAACTCTTCGTTTTATTATACACCTTTATCAAGACTAGACGTTGAAATGCACCAGAAAGCTGGCACTTAAACTCAAGTATCAGCAGACAATGGTTGAAGATCGAGATTAATACTAAATAAAAAAAAAAAAACAGATTCTTTATAAAAAAACAATAAAAAAATTCAGAGCTACAGAGGGCCGGGAACTCTTCGTTTTCTTATACACCTTTATCAAGACTAGACGTTGAAATGCACCAGAAAGCTAGCACTTAAACTCAAGTACAAACAGAGCATGGTTGAATATTAAGGTTAGCAAAGATAGATCATTTTTTCAGTGTTAGTTATAAAAATCCAAAAAAAAATATCAGAAGTACTGAGGGCCAAGAACTCCTCGGTTTCTACTACAACGATATATGCACTTTATGAAAAAATGCTATAAAAATCCAGAACTCTCACTCAAGGACCAGCAGAGCATGGTTGAATATTAAGGTTAGCAAAGATAGATAATTTTTTCAGTGTTAGTTATAAAAACCTAAAAAAAATATCAGAAGTACTGAGGGCCAAGAACTCCTCGGTTTCTACTACAACGATATATGCACTTTATGAAAAAATGCTATAAAAATCCAGAACTCTCACTCAAGTATCAGCAGAGCATGGTTGAATATTTAGATTACAAAAAATAAAAAAAAAACAGAATTCAACATAAAAAAAAACAAAAAAATATATCAGAGGTACTAAGGGCTGGGAACTCCTCGGTTTCTACTACTACTATATATGCACTTTATAAACAAAACCTATAAAAAACCAGAACTCTCACTCAAGTATCAGCAGAGCATGGTTGAAAATCGAGATAAATAAGAAATTGTTTCAGAGGTCTTTATAAAAAATCAATAAAAAAGTTCAGAGGAACAGAGGGCCAGGAACTCTTCGTTTTCTTATACACCCATATTGAGACTAGATGTTTAAATGCACCAGAAAGCTAGCACTTAAACTTAAGTACCAGCAGAGCATGGTTGAATATTCAGGTTAGCAAAGATAGATAATTTTTTCAGTGTTAGTTATAAAAATCCAAAAAAAATATCAGAAGTACTGAGGGCCAAGAACTCCTCGGTTTCTACTACAACGATATATGCACTTTATGAAAAAATGCTATAAAAATCCAGAACTCTCACTCAAGTATCAGCAGAGCATGGTTGAATATTGAGATTAATAAAAAAAAAAAACAGAGTTCAACATAAAAAAAAACAAAAAAAAATATATCAGAGGTACTGAGGGCCGGGAACTCCTCGGTTTCTATTACTACTATATAAACACTTTATAAACAAAAGCTACAAAAAACCAGAACTCTCACTCAAGTATCAGCAGAGCATGGTTGAAAATCGAGATTAATAATAAATAAGAATTTTTTTCAGAGTGCTCTTTGAAAAAATCAATAAAAATGTTCAGAGTCACAGATGGCCGGGAACTCTTCGTTTTCTGATACACCTATATTAAAACAAGACGTTGAAATGCATCATAAAGCTAGCACTTTAGCTCAAGTATCAGCAGACAATGGTTGAAGATCGAGATTAATAATAAATAAGAAAAAAAAATCAGATTCTTTATAAAAAATCAATAAAAAAGTTCAGAGCTACAGAGGGCCGGGAACTCTTCGTTTTTTTATACACCTTTATCAAGACTAGACGTTGAAATGCACCAGAAAGCTGGCACTTAAACTCAAGTACCAGCAGAGCATGGTTGAATATTAAGGTTAGCAAAGATAGAGAATTTTTCCAGTGTTAGTTATAAAAATCCAAAAAAAAATATCAGAAGTACTGAGGGCCAAGAACACCTCGGTTTCTACTACAGCGATATATGCACTTTATGAAAAAATGCTATAAAAAGCCAGAACTCTCACTCAAGTACCAGCAGATCATGGTTGAAGATCGAGATCTAATAAATAAGATTTTTTTTTCAGAGTTCTTTATATAAAATCACAAAATATTTTCAGAGGGACAGAGGGCCGGGAAATCTTCATTTTCTTATACACCTATATCGAAACTAGACGTTGAAATGCACCATAAAGCTAGCTCTTTAACTCAAGTATCAGCAGAGCATGGTTGAATATTGAGATTAATAAAAAAAAAAAACAGTTCAACATAAAAAAAAACAAAAAAAAATATATCAGAGGTACTGAGGGCCGGGAACTCCTCGGTTTCTTCGACTACTATATATGCACTTTATAAACAAAAGCTATAAAAAACCACAACTCTCACTCAAGTATCAGCAGAGCATGGTTGAAAATCGAGATTAATAATAAATAAGAAATTGTTTCAGAGTTCTTTATAAAAAATCAATAAAAAAGTTCAGAGCTATAGAGGGCCGGGAACTCTTCGTTTTATTATACACCTTTATCAAGACTAGACGTTGAAAAGCACCAGAAAGCTGGCACTTAAACTCAAGTATCAGCAAAGCATGGTTGAAGATAGAGATTAATAAAAATCAAGAAATTATTCAGAGTTCAATGTAAATAAAAACAAAAATAATATATAAGAGGTACTGAGGGCAAGGAACTTCTCGGTTTCTACTACAAATATATATCCACTTTATAAACTAAAGCTATAAAAAACCAGAACTCTCTTTCAAGTATCAGCAGAGCATGGTTGAATATTAAGGTTAGCAAAGATCAAGAATTTTTACAGTAATAGTTATAAAAATCCAAAACAAAATATCAAAAGTACTGAGGGCCAAGACCTCCTCGGTTTCTACTACAACGATATATACACTTTATGAAAAAATGCTATAAAAATCCAGAACTCTCACTCAAGTACCAGCAGTGCATGGTTGAATATTAAGGTTAGCAAAGATAGAGAATTTTTTCAGTGTTAGTTATAAAAATCCAAAAAAAATATCAGAAGTACTGAGGGCCAAGAACCCCTCGGTTTCTACTACAACGATATATGCACTTTATGAAAAAATGCTATAAAAATCCAGAACTCTCACTTAAGTATCAGCAGAGCATGGTTGAATATTAAGGTTAGCAAAGATCATGAAATTTTTCAGTGTTAGTTATAAAAATCCAAAAAAAATATATCAGTGGTACTGAAGGGCGGGCACTCCTCGGTTTCTACTACAACGACATATGCACTTTATGAAAAAATCCTTTACAAAGCCAGAACTCTCACTCAAGTACCAGCAGAACATGGTTGAATATTCAGGTTAGCAAAGATCAAGAATTGTTTCAGTGTCAGTTATAAAAATCCAAAAATAAATATCAGAAGTACTGACAGCCAAGAACTCCTCGGTTTCTACTACAACTATATATGTTCTTCATAAAAAAATGCTATAAATAGCCAGAACTCTCACTCAAGTACCAGCAGAGCATGGTTGAAGATCGAGATTAATAATAAATAAGATTTTTTTTCAGAGTGCTCTTTGAAAAAATCAATAAAAATGTTCAGAGGCACAGATGGCCGGGTACTCTTCGTTTTCTGATACACCTATATTGAAACTAGACGTTGAAATGCATCATAAAGCTAGCACTTTAGCTGAAGTATCAGCAGACAATGGTTGAAGATCGAGATTAATAATAAATAAGAAAAAAAAATCAGATTCTTTATAAAAAATCAATAAAAAAGTTCAGAGCTACAGAGGGCCGGGAACTCTTCGTTTTCTTATACACCTTTATCAAGACTAGACGTTGAAATGCACCAGAAAGCTGGCACTTAAACTCAAGTACCAGCAGAGCATGGTTGAATATTAAGGTTAGCAAAGATAGAGAATTTTTTAAGGGGAGATCCTTAGCGTTTAAAAAAAAATAGCCTATGTCCTTTCCCAGGTCTCAAACTATCTTCATACCAACTTTCATCTAATTCTGTTCAGCGGGTTAAGCGTGAAAAGGTAACAGACAGACAGACAGAGTTACTTTCACATTTATAATATTAGTATGGATTAGATTCCAAATACAGTGTTCTAATTAAAATATTTGGTTTCTAGCGTGAACATTGAAAATTTGCATGATTTTAGGGTTCCGTAGCCAAATGTCAAAATACGGAACCCTTATAGATTCGTCATGTCTGTCTGTCTGTCTGTCTGTCCGTCCGTATGTCACAGCCACTTTTTCCCGAAACTATAAGAACTTTGCTGTTGAAACTTGGTAAGTAGATGTATTCTGTGAACCGCAATAATATTTTCACACAAAATAGAGAAAAACAATAAATTTTGGGGGTTCCCATACTTGAAACTGAAACTAAAAAAAAAAACATCAAATCCATACGTGTGGGGTATTTATGAATAGGTCTTCAAAAATTATATTGAGGTTTCTTATATATTTTTTTTCTAAACTGAATAGTTTGCGCGAGAGACACTTCCAAAGTGGTGAAACGTGTGTCCCTCCCCTGTAACTTCTAAAATAAGAGAATGATAAAACTAAAAAAAAATATTAGGTACTTAATAACCATGTAAACTGCCAACGAAAATTGGTTTGAACGAGATCTAGTAAGTAGTTTTTTTTTAATACGTCATAAATCGTAAACCGCAATTTACCAAGTACGGAACCCTTCGTGCGCGAGTCCGACTCGCACTTGGCCAGTTTTTTGTAACCAAAATCTTCAATCATGCTCTGCTGATACTTGAGTGAGAGTGCTGGCTTTCTAAAACATACTTACATAACGTGCATATATAGTTGTAGTAGAAAACGAGGAGTTCCCGGCCCTCAGTACCTCTGATATATTATTTTTGATTTTTTGATAATTAACACTGTGTACATTCTGTGTACATTTATTATGGGCAGACCATTGAGACGATTTGCCCCCGTAGTGCTTACAAACGATCGCTCAGTCTGCCGTACACGTTGGGCACGGTAGGGCCATCAAAATTTTCAACGCTTAGCCCGTTTCGGGAAAAAAGATTTATGGGTCTTTTAGGACATCAACAGCGGTTAGATTTGCTAAGTTAAGTGAGTGGACTTAGGACTTTGATTTCTTTTCATTTAGCTATTTTTTTTTTAATCTCTAGGAGCGGGCAACTGCCCCTCCCTGCCCCCCCTTGGCGACGCTCATGATTAGGTCTTTACCTATGAAATATCCGTCTTTTATGAAATAAGATAACGTATTTCTTTCAATTTTTTTATTTCTTTTAATCAAAGTACGTGGGACACTCAGAAAGTTTTGCGAAACTAAAAAAAATTGTTCTATACGTACATATATTTTTATTAAATCTTTTCAAAGTACTTTCCACCAGCCTCTATACAAAGATTCATGCGCCTAAACCAGTTTTCAAAACACTTTTTCCAGTCCGCCGCAGACACCTCGTTTACAGCCTGCTCGAACGCAGCCAGCGCATCTTCCGGCGACGAAAATTGTATCCCTTTGAGCTGATTTTTTATTTTTGGGAATAAAAAGAAGTCACACGGTGCTAGATCAGGGCTGTAAGGAGGGTGACCCAGGAGTTTGACTGGCGTGCTGTCCAGGAAGTCCCTCGTTTTGAGTGCGGTGTGCGCAGGTGCATTGTCGTGGTGGAGCAGTAGCCCGCGGAGCCCTGTGTTTGGTCGCTTGTTGCTTATAACAGAGAAAACTTCTGGCAAACATTTGGTAGTATACCATTCGGCATTAATGCTTCTTTGATCCCGTAAGGGAATTGATACCAAGTGGCCAGTCAAATTAAAAAAGCTAGCGATCAAAATCTTACCCCCGCTTCTAGATCGCTTCACTTTGGTAGGCGTTGGCTCATTTTGAAACACCCAAACAGTCGACTGGCGCTTGGTTTCTGGGTCGTATTGATAAATCCAGGACTCATCACCTGTAACGATGTCGTAAACACGCCGAGACGAGCCTGCTTCAAATTTGTTAAGCATATCACGGCACCATTCCACCCGGGCCTGCTTCTGAGCATCGGTGAGGTTGTGCGGCACCCAGCGTGATACTATCCTCCTCACGCGAAGATGGCTGTGTAGAATCTCGTGAACGCTTCCCGATCCAATCTTCAATATGTGTTGAATCTCCTGATATGTAATTCGCCTATTGTCTTGGATTAAATTTTTCACTGCTAGCACGTTTTCTTCGGTAACAGCCGTCAAAGGGCGACCGCTTCTTTCGTCATCCCCCAAAGTTGGTCGACCGCGCTTGAATTCGTTATACCAACGATACACGGTTGCCTTGGAAGGGCCTTCATCCATGAATGCCATTTGAAGTCTATCGTACGATTCATCCGGTTTCAGGCGACACTTGAAATCGTATAAAATCATAGCTCTAAAATGTTCCCGGCGCAGATCCATATTTCAGTGAGACACAATACTTTGAATTAACTCGCAAAAAATGTGGAGGGAAATTTTGAAATTGGAACTTACTTATTTTTACTTATAAATAATCATATTTTCGAAAAACATTATAACTGGCCAGTCTCCCATATATAAAAACTTTTTTTCGCAATACTTTCTGAGGGGCCTGGTACTCACACAAATAATCGATGCATTTCAAAGCAGTACCAGCTTATTGATGCTTTTCTTTAAAAATCAGCTGGACGGGAGGCAACAAATTCTTCAAAGGCTTTTTGTAATGCCTCTCGGCTATTGAATTTTTTTTCACGCTAAGAATTTATCCAAATTCTGGAAAAAGAAGAAGTCTGTGGGTGCAAGGTCTTATGAGAATGGCGGATGACAGAGAGCTTTCAACCCCAGCTTGTGTAACTTGGAGACCTTCTTCTCCATCATTGTGTTCAGTTCTTCACAGTACCCATCAGCAGTAATGCTCATCCCATTTGGTAAGAAGCTGTGATGAATCACATCGGCCTTAGAACACCAAACAGTGACCATCACTTTTCTAGGTGTAAGTTTTAGGGCTAGATCGTTTAGGGCATTATTTTGTTGCTGAAACAGGATCCAACCAACTTGCTGAGCACTTGCGATTGTCAAACAGAATCCATTTTTCATCAAAAATGTCTTGATTTTTATTAATCTCGATCTTCAACCATGCTCTGCTGCTACTTGAGTGAGAGTTCTGGTTTTTTATAGATTATGTTTATAAAGTGCATATACATTTGTAGTAGAAACCGAGGAGTTCCCGTCCCTCAGTACCTCTGATATTTTTTTTTTGGATTTTATTACGAACGATGCAAAATGTCTTGATTTTTATAAATCTCTATCTTCAACCATGCTCTGCTGATACTTGAGTTTAAGTGCTAGCTTTCTGGTGCATTTCAACGTCTAGTCTTGATAAAGGTGTATAATAAAACGAAGAGTTTCCGGCCCTCTGTAGCTCTGAACTTTTTTATTGATTTTTTATAAAGAACTCTGAAACAATTTATTTTTTATTATGAATCTCGATTTTCAACCATGCTCTGCTGATACTTGAGTGAGAGTTCTAGCTTTTTATAGCATTTTTTCATATAGTGCATATATTGTCTTAGTAGAAACCGAGGAGTTCTTGGCCCTCTGTACCTCTTAACATTTTTATTGATTTTTTTAAAGAGCACTCTGAAAACATTTCTTATTTATTAATAATCAAGATCTTCAACCATGCTCTGCTGATACTTGAGCTAAAGTGCTAGCTTAATAGTGCATTTCAACGTCTAGTTTCAATATATGTGTATATGAAAACGAAGAGTTCCCGGCCCTTTGTACCTCTGACCATTTTTATTTAATTTTTTTAAGAGCACTCTGAAAAAATATCATATTTATTATTAATCTCAATATTCAACCATGCTCTGCTGATACTTGAGTGAGAGTTCTGGTTTTTTATAGCTTTTGTTTATAAAGTGGATATATAGTTGTAGTAGAAACCGAGGAGTTCCCGGCCCTCAGTACCTCTTATATATTATTTTTGTTTTTATTTAGATTGAACTCTGAATAATTTCTTAATTTTTATTAATCTCTATCTTCAACCATGCTCTGCTGATACTTGAGTTTAAGTGCCAGCTTTCTGGTGCATTTAAACATCTAGTCTCAATATAGGTGTATAAGAAAACGAAGAGTTCCCGGCCCTCTGTTCCTCTGAACTTTTTTATTGATTTTTTATAAAGACCTCTGAAACAATTTCTTATTTATTATTAATCTCGATTTTCAACCATGCTCTGCTGATACTTGAGTGAGAGTTCTGGTTTTTTATAGCTTTTGTTTATAAAGTGCATATATAGTAGTAGTAGAAACCGAGGAGTTTCCGGCCCTCAGTACCTCTGATATATTTTTTTTGTTTTTTTTTATGTTGAATTCTGTTTTTTTTTTATTATTTTTATTAATCTCAATATTCAACCATGCTCTGCTGATACTTGAGTGAGAGTTCTGGTTTTTTATAGCTTTTGTTTATAAAGTGGATATATAGTTGTAGTAGAAACCGAGGAGTTTCCGGCCCTCAGTACCTCTGATATATTTTTTTTGTTTTTTTTTATGTTGAAT